>CAHIKZ030000580.1:2110000-2595150 GCA_903632075.3 Acanthosepion pharaonis
CCGGTGTATGCCATTTGCTGGTGCACTAGACAGCGTTTCGTTATCTTTGGGTGTCACATTATACCAGTGCACAGTCTCCAGTATCGAGCACCGCGACCTCGCAGATATTCTCTTGACAGTACGGTGACACCTCTCCGCAATGCCGTTACCCTCTGAAACACAAGCAAACCGGTAACGCATTCGTATACCCCATTCGTCTGTGAAAGTGAGGAATGTTTGGCTGCAAAAAGCTGGGGCATTATCGGTCAATATTTCAGTCGGTGCACCGCGCTCAAAGAAGACGGACCCCAGTTCTCGCACGATGGCCGACGCGTCCTGACGCGTCAGTTGGCGCCACAATCGGTCAGCGTCAGAAATCCATTTCCACAGTAATGGGTTACATCCATACCAAGCCGATACCAGTTTTCTTCCACTTCAATTTTTCCCTTTTTCCACCTGGCCGGAGCAGGGTTGATCGATTGGCATTCTTCACAAGTTTGTATTATCGATCTGACTATTGCTTTCGTAGTAGAAGGGCATATCCTACGGCAGAAATAGGTTGTACGTCGGACGCCAGGATGTCCACATTGTCGATGTTTGGTTCGGATTCGTTCAGGTGTTAATTGCACCGTCAGGGCGACACACATTAAAGGTGAGAAATCTAACCTGTGCCTTATCAAATTTAGCCATCTCTTTGGTACTCGAGTCAGCTCATCTGCCAAATTCTGCTCCGACGCAACAAGAGTAACATCAACTTTGAGGCCATACGCGTGGATTAGCTGTTGCAGGATTGTCAACCTTCTTCGAACCAGCATCTCGCTAGCCGCTTTGGTTCTTACTCGGGCTCTTCCCGTCAGTGCGTCGGTTAACCAATGGTAGACGCACACGGAGTCTGTGTGTAGATGAACTGTTTTGGTCTGCCATTGCAGTGCAAGGTTGAGACCTTTCACGGTGGCGTCAAGCTCTGCTAAATTTATATGCTGAGTGTCGTTCGTCGGACGAAGCCAGCATGCATCCTTCAGGATGTCACCACATGTCTCTCCAACACCCCGCCAGTCGTCAATGAGCTCGCATTAACCCATGCGTTTATCTCTTCTCCAGATACATTCCAGTTCCCTCGAACAGGGTTATCACGGGTGATCCTCGCCAGTAGTACTTCTTCCACGACTTGCCTGAGAGAGAGACGTCGTCTATCGAGTCATCCCATCCCTTGGTCTTCGTGGTTATGCGTCTCTTTAGGACTCCGCAGCCAGCCACAAACAGGGAAGTGACCCACCAACTTCCCACACCAGGAAAATATGGTACGTCGTGTCATCTCATCCTTAAACCAAAGGATTCCAACTTGGTCTTGACCTCGTCTGCAGATAATACGTTCTCATTTACATATATGTCGTCAATGTAGGATGACGTCGCCTTTTTCATCTGTTCTTGTGCCAGCACTGTACTGACGATAGCCTTCATGATCATTGGTTCCACGTTTAGCCCAAAGCCCAACCGCTTGAGGCAATATCTTTTCCCCTTGATTAGTACAGTTTGAAATGCCCAGAGAGACTCGTGGACTCGTACCTGTAAGTAGGCCCTCCGCAGGTCAAGCATGGCCACATTAACTCCTTGCTGACGCCACTCTCTCAATCTGGCTGTACATACGTCTGCATCTGCAGTGAAGGCATCCACGTGTTCGTTGAGCTCTCTGTAGTCCATCATCGGGCGCACCTTGCCTTTGGTATGTTGTATGGCAGCCATTAGAGGAATCAAACCCTTAGGAGGTCCTAGTAATTCCTGGAGGTATGGGATCAACCAACCGTTTGTAATCCACATTTGCAATTCCTTCTCGTACTCTCCCCTGATGTTATCGGGTATCTTATATTCTGCAACCTTATTTACGAAGTAGAGTTGGTGCGTCTTTCAGGGTCCATTTCCACTTGGCAGTCCATATCCTCTTGGTATGATCAAAAGCGGCCTCAAAATCCGGTTCTTTGACAAAAAGGGCTGCACATGCTTGTTTTCCTCCACCGAGTTTCACGTCTCCGGCTGGCGTAATCATGACGCCTCCTAGTGCCCGTATTGCGTCAATTCCGATCAGTAGGTCGTAACCGAGAGGCCTCTCACGAGCCACTAAAACGTTGACCTTGGCATAACCCTCTCCATGAGTGAGAATCGACACGGTCTCGACTCCACAACATGCCCGGGAAATTCCGTCAAATGTCCGCATTTCTACTTGTTGTTCACTCCATAAATTACATCGGTCAGCACTAATTATCGATCGGGAACATCCAGTGTCGACGAGCGCCGAACATCGCACACCATCAACTTGCACGTTAACTACAGGCAATGCCGCATTTACTGGCCAAGAGGGGGCGAGGCTAGCGACAGCACCTCGTCCCCGGACCCTTTTCCCGAACAATTTCGCGCTATGCGTCCCAGCTCGTTACAGCGATGGCAGCGCAATCGCTCCCGTGTTCGTTGGTTATTGGCACCTCCTGCATTACCCTGGCCTCGACAGTGTCTGGAATAGTGGTTAGGACGACCACATCTGTAGCATTGTGGGCTTTCTCGTGGCCTTAGCACGGCAGAATCACTTGCAGCATGTTGCCTCCCGGACAGTGTCTCGGTCGTTCTCGCAGCCGCCGCAACCATTTCGGGCCCTGGCTAGCAATTCATCGATGTCCAGTTCGTCCAATCTCAAGGATGATCGCAGCAGCCGACTAACATCGTCAGGAAGCCCAGCCAAAAAAGCACATTCCAATATGCGGTCAGTTGCTCCGCCAAACGGTACCGCTAGCTTCCTTAAATCAGCTAGATAGACGTCCACCGTCTCGCCTGGTTGGGGCCGTCGTCCAACAAACTGCTTCCACGCGATAAAGGAGTCTGTCCCAAAAGCAGTGTACAGGGCACGCTTAATTTCTTCCAACTCCGCATCATCTTTAAGGTGTTGGTATACCGCATAGGCCCCTTCCGTGAGTCTCAATGGGATCACCGTCGCTGGTTCTTTCACTTTAAATAGTCTGCAGACCCGTTCAGCTTTTTCGAACCATTCGACGATAGATGGGCCCATAGGAGAGCCGTCAAATTCAGGAATTAATTTCAGGTCGAACTTATCCATAGTTGACAAGTGCCGAAATAGCTTGTAGTTGTTGGTGTTGTTGCAATCCGCGACGTCTGACAAAACTTTCTGAACCAAACACAATATTTTCTCGATACGCCTGGTGTAAAACCGCAACGACTCATCAACTCCTTCAAATCTCTAACTGCCCAGACGCCGGCGTTCAGCGTTTTTTATGTTCATTTGCCTTCCTTCATTTGCATGCGTGAATCCACTTTCCGTGGCTTTACGAGACTGTCCGCGTGAGGATACGTGACCATTCGTAAAAAAAATTGTTCATCACCATATTTGGTATAAACGCAAACACTTCAAAAATTTAAAATCAAACTCAGCGTTGCTTTGGCGCGTTCAAAAACCAATAACTCATTTTCAATAGCATTTTCGGATACAACAACACATATATTTTCGTTGTCCTCTTATTACTAAGAGAAAAAAACAAGAACAACATCTATTCTATACCTGAAGATGTCTGTAGGAACAGACGAAAGCTTGTAGTAAAAATAACAACTAATACGGCAGAAATTTATATAAACAAGGATCAATTCATTCATAACGGATCTGGAGGTTTTTGTATACTATTTGAATTGTTTGCAATGATGGATGTCTCGCTATTTAAATCATTAACCTTTGCATTAGTTTTGTGTGAATAATTCATGTATTTGTAAATTGATTGCACGTTTATTGTAATTTAAATAACTGATCCAAGTGCGACTTTTAGATAATAAGTGCGACATTACTGTAATTATTGAACAATATAGTTCATGCCACTTTGACAGAAAAATTTACCAGTAAAAAAATTTGTTCATCACCATATTTGGTATAAACGCAAACACTTTAAAAATTTAAAATCAAACTCAGCGTTGCTTTGGCGCGTTCAAAAACCAATAACTCATTTTCAATAGCATTTTCGGATACAACAACACATATATTTTCGTTGTCCTCTTATTACTAAGAGAAAAAAAACAAGAACAACATCTATTCTATACCTGAAGATGTCTGTAGGAACAGACGAATGCTTGTAGTAAAAATAACAACTAATACGGCAGAAATTTATATAAACAAGGATCAATTCATTCATAACGGATCTGGAGGTTTTTGTATACTATTTGAATTGTTTGCGATGATGGATGTCTCGCCATTTAAATCATTAACGTTTGCATTAGTTTTGTGTGAATAATTCATGTATTTGTAAATTGATTGCACGTTTATTGTAATTTAAATAACTGATCCAAGTGCGACTTTTAGATAATAAGTGCAACATTACTGTAATTATTGAACAATATAGTTCATGCCACTTTGACAGAAAAATTTACCAGTAAAAAAATTTGTTCATCACCATATTTGGTATAAACGCAAACACTTTAAAAATTTAAAATCAAACTCAGCGTTGCTTTGGCGCGTACAAAACCAATAACTCATTTTCAATAGCATTTTCGGATACAACAACACATATATTTTCGTTGTCCTCTTATTACTAAGAGAAAAAAACAAGAACAACATCTATTCTATACCTGAAGATGTCTGTAGGAACAGACGAATGCTTGTAGTAAAAAATAACAACTAATACGGCAGAAATTTATATAAACAAGGATCAATTCATTCATAACGGATCTGGAGGTTTTTGTATACTATTTGAATTGTTTGCGATGATGGATGTCTCGCCATTTAAATCATTAACATTTGCATTAGTTTTGTGTGAATAATTCATATATATATATATATATATATATATATATATATATATATATATATATTGTCACGGCCAAGGTCTCAGACATAAATTTATATTTTAAGTATGCTTTGTAATTGATTTTGGCACATTCGCTTCTATTCGTAGTCATGTGCCCTGCCAATTATTATATTCCGTCGCAATTAGATCTCTTTCTGATTCATTCTGTACGCTGGCCGGGTGTGTACTAAATCAAGAACATAACACAAATATCATTTGCAAAGAAAAATACGACTTTAAAACAAAAAAAAAAAAATGATTCCCGCAACACAAAGAACTTATCGACTTCGAGAAAGACGTGTTATTTGACTAACTTAGTAAGAAACATAAACTTGCATAAACAATTAGATACTTCCGCCCCGTAAAAAACAACAACAAAAGATATAAGTAAAATAAACAATTCATTTAACGTATTTATCGAAGCGGACAAAACTAGAAATTTATGCGAGAAGTAAGTATACTTACTTTTATATTTATTTATGGACACGACAAGCTCAAGAACAAATAAATATACACAAACGAAATAGTAATCATTAAAAACTCCCGAAAATAATTATTATTCGACAACGAAGACGCATAAATAAAAGAAGAAAAGCTTTGATTTTTCTCGATTATTTTACTTAGTTCGTGTAGCAAATGAGCTCACTGGTCTCTGCACAGACCAGTGAGCTCATTTTCTACACGAACTAAATAAAATAATCGAGAAAAATGATAAATGCCACTACAGGGACGACGTAAAAGAAAAAAAAAACAGAAAATCAATCATAAAAATGTTAAAAAATATAGAATTCGATATAAATAGTCGAATAAATGGTCGAATGTGACATCATTTACTTGATGTCACATTCGACCAAAGAAAAGGTACATATCAACTACACAGACAAAACATTGACAAACTACATATATGTTACAACCACCAGCCATCCAATAATCAAGCAGATCCCACAATCAATTAACCACAGGTTATCTGACAAGTCAAACCATCTTAACCGAAGCCAAAAAAGGTTGTGAAACAGCCCTAAAAGATAGTGGATTTTCGGCAACATTCACATTTACTCCACGCAGTACAAAAATCCAACAGGAAAAGAAACCCACCATACAACAAAAACGTAACAACAAACATAAGAAAAATATTCATCAAACTCATATGCACTCTGCATAAGATATTCGACAAAAACACACTAAAAATCAACTAAAGTTGCACCGAGAACATGACACAAATAATAAAAAAGCACAACAGAAAAGAACCAACAAAGCCACGTGTAACTACAGAACAAAAAAAAATGCCCTTAAACCGCAATTGCCTGCAGAACAATGTAATATACCAAGCCACTACAAGCAGATAACGAAAACATGCATAAGAGTAAATGAAGGGCCATGCAAACAAAGAAACTACTCACAAAGCATCCTTTACAAATAATAAATACGCGAACAGCTTTCTAAATATATTTGGGAAATTAAAAACGTAAATCAAATCACAACAAAAACATCATGGACAATAAGGAAATCAACACCAGCCTACAATAAATCCCCAAACTGTAAACTGGAGAAGAAAATAACTAGAATTACATTCTCAGACTAACACAAATTATTAAATAAATGATCAGAACTCATCTCAAAATGCAGACACGAAAACGATTTTTTACTACGTTACTTAAAAATCAAAAACTAAAACCGAACATAGATAAAAAAAGTAAATAAATAAGTAAAATAAATTAATCCAAACCAATAAATGTAAATAAATTAAATAAATAAATACGAACGCACATATAAACACAAGTAGACGAAATAATAACAACCAACAACTAATCGATAATAACAATTAAGCTAATCGATAATAAATAATGAGTAAAAAGTTAACAACACAACAAATAGCCGCAAAACTACACTGGGATAAACAATTATTTCGTCTCTATAGCCTCATAAAATAATTCGAAACATTACCATTAACACCTACACAAATAACCGTTAGAATAGTACAACAGGCCTACCCATAAATGTCAATTTATAAATAGTCGAGCTAAAACACAACGCATATAGCATGAATATTTCGGGTGGTGACTTCAATGTCCAGTTATATATATATATATATATATATATAGAGAGAGAGAGAGAGAGTAATCCACAGATAGATTGTCTGTGTGGCTAGACGTCCGATTGCTTCAAGCCGGGATCGAAATCCGACCGATTTGGTATCAGTCAGAGATTCTACCCTACCCCTAGGCTAGCGTCGCATGGCATAGAGGAAGGGAAATTTTAACGTTTTCTATGCGGTTAGTGGCCCGGAAAGCTCAATTCAATTTGGTTGAAGAGCAATATATATATTAATACAAGTAAAAATACGTCACTTAGCTGAATAACGTTACCTTCAGTATCTCAACTCCAGTGTTTTGTAGATAGACCCTCCAGGAATTACTCCATCCATTCGTCAGGTGTGTATCAGCAATTGACTGCTTATACTTCTTTATTTTTCTTTTTTTATATGCACTCTTCATTAATGCAAGTTTTTTTGTTCATAGTGCATGTGTTTGCGTGCATGTACCCGTCTGCGGATATGTGCATACGTGTAGAATGCAGTGATTATTTCTCCTTTTGGGGTTTTTTTTTTCACATTACACTAAAATGTAACTTCTTGCCCTTTTCTCTATTTTTCTTTTTCCTCAATTGTGTTGCCATCTGACTTCCGTTTTTTCTAAACAGGCTGTTAATTTTTGAGCTTTCTCGAGTTAGGAAAATCGTATTTCATTTTTTATCAGATAAGCAAACGAAATAATGGCCAATTGAAGACATATATAAATATTTACTTTATTATTTAAGCATTAAAATTTATTATTTATGTCTTTACTTATTCATTATTTCGTTTTCTTACCTGATTTGGTGGTATCTTAAGTACTAGTAGGGTATTAATTGCAGGAGGTTAAGTTTATAATTACATTTTTATTTATTATTGTTTGAATTTGTATGCATGTGCTTATATTCATACATATATTACATTCATGCATATATACATGCATATACATATAGAGATATACACACATGCACATACATATGTATACAAACGCGCGCAAACAAACACATGCATACTTGTGTCTGTGCTTTGTTATTAATATATATAACTAGTGCTTAAATGGTAAAGGGATTTTTTTTCCTTATTTTAGGGTATTAATTATGGGTGGTTATTTTATTTATTTTATGTTTGTTTTTATTTTGTTTGATCTTGTTTATTTTATTTTATTTTGATTTTGTTTCAAAACTTCTGGTGGTCTTATCAAGTGATGGTGATATGAAACCAGAAGTGTTGAAACAAAATGGCTATTTTTGTAGGGATTTTATAACATATTTATGTTATAATTTTCGAATAAATAATTGCTAAATTAATATTTGCTCTACTCTGTATTGAGCACTCTTTTAAGAATAGTAGTTTTTGGTTATTGGAATTTATTCCGTATACAATTCAATCCTATACTTATATATATATATATATATATATATATATATATATATATATATATATGTGTGTGTGTGTGTGTGTGTGTGTGTGTGTGTGTGTGTGTACACATACATACATATAAACATGTATGTACATATATATATATATATATATGTATGCATGTATGTACACACAGACACACACACAGACAGACAGACAGACACACACACACACACACACACACACAATGGATGCGATGGATAAATTGTCGTCTAAATTACACAAGAATGAAAAATAACACTGACATTGCATTTCAACAGATATATTAACCAGAATTACACAAAAATATCTTGAAATATTAAGAGTGCAGTCTGTGGAATTAGTTGGTCAGATGTAAGGGGTGATGTGGCCGCGGAGATTATGTGACAGTCATGACTGGGTTCACCTACTTGTGTGACATTGTGCAGATTCCTGTTGTCAGCAGCGACCCTCTTGACACAAAGTAGCACTACCTCCTGAAGACACTTGGTGTAGGCCTTCGTGTTGGGTCTGAGGTTCTCACCTACAAATTCGAGAATTCTTTTCTTAGAACGGTCAGAGTGAGTTTTTCGAGCTGCAGTACCTTTGTAATTACCATTACACTAATCCAACCCTTTCCAAATCCTCTACACTGTTCTCAGATTGGCGCCCAAACACTCTGAAATGTTCATATTGGAGCTTCCGGGACGAATGTCAAACAGTATAGGATGTCGTTCGCGATTTTTTGGCGTAGTGAATTGAGTTATGGTGCTCTTTTTCTCACAGATGATGTCCAACTGACCCTGCCGTAGTTACCTCCTCCTTCGCTCCTTAAACTAAGAGAACAGGTCAATTCGACCTTGACCTCTCGGTTGTGCTCCCTACACACTGTTAACCCGAGGTAGAGACTAGCAAGTTACCTTTTTAGTTTAGTTGTATTACAAACCTAGTTGTAATATACTTCTAGGCATTTTAGGCCTTAGTTTCCTTTTAGCTAATCTCGACTTATTTTTTATAGAGACTTTACTGTGTTAGCTTACCAATTCTCTTGCTAGTCTCCCTTACCACAAGACAGTGACTTCTCACTAAATTTAGGGTCGGCGACTGAAACGGTCGGATACGCAGGCTCCTGGCCGGAGGCCAGGAACGTCGACCACCGGGCTGCGTATTAAGTTACGCTCCCATTTTTTTTGTCTGCCAACTTGACGATAGTTGGAAACTTTCCCTTCCCTCTCTCCTTCGCCTACTACTCCTGGCTCCTTGGCCCTATTCGACGCTCGGCATTCCGTCCCTACTGGCTGCCTGCACGTCGTCCATAACCTTTCCCGTACACAACGTTTGTAATTATTACGGGAGGTTACTAATATCGGACTTGACCGGCAACACGCAACGCCTGCACTAGACCTTTGACATGCCCGAACAACGCCAACTACTCTTTCATTCCCAACACGTCAAGTTAGCATCCCGGCCACTACCAACATCAACTGCAACAACCAACGGCGATCATCCCGACAACGACCAACATCAACTTCAACTACAGCGATCACCGGCAACGACCAGCAGCGACCACCTGCATGACCAGCAGCGATCACCTGTAACAACCAACCTCGACCATCAATGCCTGCACCGGAACATCTGCATCTCTACCGTTCCGACCACTTTTATTTCTTTTCTAGAATAAATTAGCATATATCATATATATCCTCGTTCTGTCGTTCTGTCGTCTATGTTGTTTCACCTTGTCAGATTTAACGTCTTCGAAAATGCTAGCGGGCCTCTTGTGACCTCATCACCCTTTTGTGATACGGGGGCGCACGAGGGGTCCGCTACAACCCTACTAATTTTTTTTATTCTGACCTTTCTGCAGTCAACAAAATAAAAAACAACACGCATGCCTGAGGTTAAAAATATAAAATGGTGACTCTACTGGTCGTGTTGACCTTTCTCACTAGGGGGCTGACTTTAAAAGGCTATTCACAGAATAACAAATATTGTTTATCGACTGGATAACCAGTTAGCCCACATAGTAGTAATTTCTAGTGTTGCTAAAATTCCTTCTTTTCTTATTTTCTTTTTTATTTTTAAAAGAACTAAAGAAACTTTTCACATGCCAACAATAACAAAGCAAAAAAAGTAGTTAAAAGGTCGACTACCCCTAAAACTTGGTCTGTCTTCAAAATGGACATTTTTCCAGACTGCTACCAATATCAACCTTATTAATGAATTTTTTGCTACTAACGTACTCATCACTCTAAAATAAATTAATAAATACATTATTATATTTCACTTCGTTTTATTCCAAAATTTCCGATAAAGAAAATAATACTTACCACATCCACACTGATACACACAGATTTGTTAGATTTATTTATATTTTTCATTTATTTTTTTTATTATGAAGTAAACGAGTTGAATAGAACGAATTAGTCGATTTTTTTTTAGTACGCCCTATGACGTCGATCTTTGTGAAGCCAACCATTAGTGCTGCAATGAACTCTTTTATGTATACCTGTGAGGTAAAGATAACAAAGAATATAATAAAAATAGGTGATTGTTGTTTTCTATTATTCACGACACTCCCGTTTTGCTCCACCTAGTGACATCATTTCAGCTGACCAATCATCTGAATATTGACTGGATTCATAAAAATCGTTTTCAATGTTTTATTTTAAGCAGAAAGGGTATTTATTATATCACTTGGTTCGAAGATTGAAGGGCAGCGAAAAAAAGATTGCAAAAGTGAATACAGTAATACTACTAAAAAATAGATCTAGAAAACGTTAAATATATTTTTAGTACATCTTTCAAACAAAAATAAGGAAAAAAATCAACGAATTGTACTTTTACACCTACAGTCCGACATTTTAGTCGGATATTGAAAACTCCAGTTATTAAACAGGAAGATAAATTACTATTATTACTTTGATTGTATCAAAATTGTCTCCAAGGTGTAAAATAACAAACAGGTGAAACGAACTCAACTGACCGAAAGATGTCCTGGCATCTATTTCTCACAGCTATTTTCACAGGTAATTTTCATGAATTTTCCTATTTCCCTTCGTTTTATTTTTTTTATTGCTTTACCTCATCTATTCGGACACAGAATATATCATTATTACTATTATTACGTTACTTTTTTCTTTTTGAATGTTATACTGTTTTCTCTTTTATTTCTTCTTTTTCATCATGCTTTTAATATCAAAATATAACAATGTTGTTGTGCAGTTTTAAATACATGTGTCATTTTCCAAACGTAATCCCGAGTTTGGTGAGATATAATGCTAAATCTTTGCTCTTCATGGAATCTCAGTGTAATAATAAAGATTGATAGCCTTTGAGGAACTCCCTTAGCTTATTAAATTTTAATGAAAATAATCAACAAGTTTTACAATTTAAGAAAAACCTAAACAGGTTACAGTTGGTGATTTATAAAGTACGCCTTTGTTTCTTCGTGGTGAGTTCCTTAAGGGCCAATAATCTTCGTTTACAAGGAACTTCCTTTAAACTATTAGGCTTATTAAGTTTATTTTTTTTAAGTTTATTTTAATTACAAAGAAAATATTGGAAATGGAATAGCTTCCATAGATAGACGTTTTACAGTTGTAGATAAAAAGAAATAAAAACGCGAACTACTTTTTTAAAGATAACTTCAAAAGTTGCGTTCATTTATGTAACAATCTAAAATAAAGTCCAAATTAAAACGTGCAATTTAAATATTTTAATCAAGCAACATCAACCACTTTTCCTACTACTTCAAATGAAGACAGAGATTTTGAAATTTTTATAATTTTGATCATTATGATGACGGATGAGATTTTTTGACAAATTTAATCATGAGCAAAATTTGTAAATAGTTTCTTTGGGGGAATTAAAACTTCATTAATTAGAAGAAAATTCAAATAGGGAGACAAGGTGAAATATGTTGGGTGAACTTTTCGATGGAGTGGCTCGTCACTTTTGGTAGTAGCCTTGTATTTACTGTAAATGAGACTTATTGATTAAGGATTTCAATTAGTGCGTTGTGATAAAATACGTTCAACATAAGGAGTTGTGAGTGTTACACACTTGTTCTGAATATTTACGTAACAACGAGACGTTTTATTGTTTCTATGGATACAGTGATTAACAACTGTTTTGTGCGGATGTATAGATGTATAGACTTACATACTTTTGTTGTCCTTACTCCGAGCATAAAACAAAATGCCTTTTTTTTTATCCCTATAAAAAAATTAAATTGTTATCACTTGAATCTATACCACGGGCTTGGCGGTATAGATTTTGAGTTCGTGACAAAATGAATGTTGATTCGAGTATACATGCATACGCAATTGTAATCTTATCGCTACATACAGTCCCGACACCGAACAGTCCAGTTTCAGTAAAAAGTGGGATGGACTTCACCTCCTACACCATAGCGCCATGGATGCCATTGTGTCCGCCGCCCGACACAAGCATTCAGGTTTAAAGATACAAACATCATCATGACCATAGTCACAAATAGAAGCCAAAGACCCAGACCAATAATTTCTCGGACATTCAGGCCGGTAAATGTTATTTAATACTGTTTATCATAAACAGAGCATTTGCTTAAATACTTGTATCTATAAATAACAACGTTAAACATAAAAATGACCTTGTCCATTTCTTAATATATATATATATATATTGTTACGAATTCGCAACATATCAAGATATGGACATCAGGTAAAAAACAAAAGGTGGTTTCGCTCAGATAGGAACACACAATAGGTATCTACAAACAACAAACACAAGATTAACATTTGTAAATAAATTTTATACAACAAAATACAAAATATGGGAAAAGTATGGAGTGACAGACGTACAATTAATAAAAGAATACTTATCTGGCTTCATGAATTTGGACTTCGAATGTTCATAATGACGAACAATTTGTAGAATGCACGCACAAAAGTTGGTGTGTTTCTTATCACTCACGATCGCATGATGAGAGACTATTTTTTCACGAATTTTTGTCGTTGGAAGTCATCGAGAAAACTAAAGTTACAATGCCAAAATCCCAACGTGAGCGTAGGTGACCGATTCTTATTTACTTTCTTATGATGTCATTCTTCTGGTTGCCAAGCTACACCAAATTCCTTTCTTGCTCAGTCCAGATAGGTAGTAAACAAAAAGACAAGGAGAAGAAGAAACACAAAGACAGAGCGTCTCGTATTAAATTTAACACTTAGCATTGAGAGATACGTCACAATATATATATATATATATATATATATATATATATATATATACTGCGTTTCAAATTATTAACGAGGTGACATTTTTTCTTTTTATCCCAAAACTACCAGTCGGAATTTAATTAAATTTTCACAGTATAATGAAAATAGGTATATGCGTATGTATTGTTCTGCGCAACAGGAAACAAACAGTGGCCATTTGCAATATTTACACAATATAGAAGTGTTCCAGACTATAAACAAGTGTCATTATAATCGTGCAATAATGGGTTGCAAATGTGACTTGACTTCTGAAAAATATATTATAACATGTGAACATTCCAAAGGAAAATCTACATTAGAAATATCCAAAATAATTGGAAGATATTACCAAAATGTGAAAAGATTTGTTGCAGCTCATACGAAGTTATGTAAGAGAACTGATAAGGGTCACTCCCTTGTTTTCCGACATTCTTTGTCACGAATGAAACGTGAAGCTGTGAATAACCTAGGCCTGTCTAGTGGAGGACTTTTCAGAAGCAATGAAGAAGCAACAATGTCCAGAAGTCACCGCTATCGTCTTCTGAAAAAGGTCGGGACATCATTGAGACAAGTGACAAAGCCTCGATTGACAAAAGTAAGCATATAAATGCGTTTGAAATGAGCAAAGGAGAACAAGGCCGATTTCTCGAAATTTCTGTTCGCAGATGAAAGTCGTGCAACACTTGATGGCCCTGATAGATGGAGCAAAAGTTGGGTCGTAAATGAATGAGATCATCATCAACACTTGACACGTCAGAAGGAGGAGGGGGTATTATGATTTGGGTTGGTCTTATCGGAGGTATCATGGTTGGTATGAAAATAACCGCAGATGCTTATATAGCCTTCCTCAATGAGCACCTGGAATCATGGGTAAAAAGCAAAGAGTCACCTTCAGGAGAACCATCATATTTATGAAAGATAATACTCCTTCGCATTCAGCGCATAAAACTATGGTGTACCTACAGAAATTAAGCTTCTGTGGACCTCAGAAGAGGAACTTGCCGGTTAATTCTCCAGACTTAAACCCAATTGAAAACTTGTGGAGCATTATGAAGCAATGTGCTTATGAGAATAGACGCCAATGTAGAAGCAAGGATGAATTATGACTGGAAATAGTCAACGTAACACTGGAAATTACATCAGAGGAGATCCAGAAATTGCCATGTTCGATGGACCAGCGCATTTTCCAAGTCATTTCAAAAAAGAAACTTCTGTTTCTTTTTCTAGAACTTTACCATTTTTATAGCATAGGTGTATATACATGTTATCATAATTCTCCGATAATTTCTTTAAATTCCAACCAGTAGTTTTGGGATAGGATGGAAAAGTGTCGCCTCGTTAATATTTTGAAATATATATATATATATATATATATATATATATAACGTCATCCACAGACAGACTGTTTCGCTGTTTATAGCTCATCAGTGTGGCTAGACATCCGGTTGCCTCTAGCTAGGATCGAGACCCGCCTGAATTGGTGTTAGTCGGAGCTTCTAACCACTAAGCCGTCGGCGCACGGTAGGGATGAAGGTGGATTTTTAGCATATTTATTTTTAGAAACATGCCCAGTGACTGACAGTGACTCAATTCGCTTTCGTGAAGAGTCTCGCTATATAGCTATAATAGTCACAGTTTATATATATATATATATATATATATATATATATATATATATGTGTGTGTGTGTGTGTGTGTGTGTGTGTGTGTGTGTGTGTGTGGTGTCTTCCCTCCAAAGAGTCTTTGTTGATGATTAGAATGAGAGAAGATTGGACGCTGGTCAACCGACACACACTTTTCTGTTGTACTTACTGTTAATATATGATATATCTGCAACACTTATTTTGTTATTTCTTTAACCATTTACTTGGACACAACATCTTGGCAACGAAGGATTCGAAGAAAACGGACTTCATGTTAAGTCATAAAAAAAATTTGCAAGCGTCTAGGAAAGGAATTCTAATCCAACTCCACGACCAAAGGGTATCCAGTGTTAATTACAACACTGACAATGAAAAAAAGAAACTCCTCAAAACAATAGGATTTCTACAAGTTCATTTCAGTGGTTGGGAAGAAGGTTGTTGAACCTTGTTATTTTTTCCATTCCAAAAAGTCAGTAAAAGAACTGTACAAGTCAAGCAGACTTATTGTTGGTTAAGAGGGTAAAGAAAAAAAAATCCCGCCTCTCATTTCTTAATTTTACGCAGTAAAATTGACAAATTGAAAAGTGCAATACTAAAGTCGATGCAACACCAACAGGAACAACAACTACTGCTGGAACAGAAATATCATGAAAAAGAAATTCCAACAGAAATTTTAGGAATTACACCTAGAAATTTAGTTAGACAACAGAAATTGGAAGAAATGCTCTTTCAAACACAGATTGAGCAAAAGCACTTGTTTAATATATCCATCAAAAGCCAAAATGAGGACAGCAAAAACGCGTTCTCTCAAAATGCTATATGGAGTGCTACTGAATACTTCACGTTTGCACCTGAAGAAGAACTTCGTGCTTTAAGCGTTACGAGGACTCCTCATACGGATTGTGCAAGTTGGGCTGACCATAAAAAGGTTTGCCTACTCCTCAGGAAATTAGGCACAGCAGAATATACTAAATTTGTTAACTATATTTTGCCTAAGAAAACCAGCGACTTGAAATTTAAAGAGGTGGTTCAATCATTAACAGAACTCTTCAGTCCAAAAACATCACTGTTCCACAAGCGTTGGAAATGCATGAATCTCACCCGAAAAGAAGACGAAGATTATACTACTTTCGCGAGTGTAGTCAATAAACACTGCGATGACTTCAGATTGGCAAAGTTAAGCGCCAATAATTCTAAATACCTGATTTTCGTCCAGTGTTTGGTTTCAGCGAAAGACGCCGAAATACGTTGTATGGTACTCAACAAGCTTGAAAACAAGCCCGACGTTACTTTACAGCAAGTTGCCGAAAATTGCCAACGTTTCGTGAGCGTCAGAGAGGATTCGAAAAACATCGAACAGAGTGGCGTGAATCACCTTAAAACAAATATGCCAAAGAAAATTTTAAAAGGGTCAACCAGAAAATAATAAAGTTATTATGCCGTCAAGACCATGTTTCGGGTGTGGTCAATTACAGTGGTATAGAGATTGTCCTTTTAAAGATAAAAAATGTTTTAATTGCGATAAATGAGGACACTCACTACAGGATTAAGAACAAGACAAAAAAAGTTTTGTCAAAATTTCCAAGAACCAGAAAGTCGTAACATCAGGAAATATATTGAAGTGCAAATATTTAACAAAAATATAAGGTTGATTCGGGTTCAGACTTATCCATAATTAATTATCAAACATGGAAAAAACTGGGTAAGCCGACTCTGTTAAGAACAAATCGAAGAGTTAAAAGTGTATCTGGCTACCTTATTAAGTTTATGGGCAAACTTATAACGAACGTGTCATCCAAAGTTAAAACTTTAAAACTAAAGGCGTAATATTATGAAGAAGAGGGGTAATTTGTTCGGGACTGATTTGTTAGAACAGTTTCAACTTTGGAATATGCCTATTAACTCATTATGTCAAAAAGCCGAAAATTTGACTAACGAAGCAGAAAAGTTGAAAGGTGAACTTAAAAAAAAATTTCCCGACGTTTTTAGTGGAGGACGAGGAAAATGCACAAAGATGTCTACTAAATTTGATTTAAAGCTAGACGTAAACCCAGTTTTTAAGAAAAAACGTAACCTTTCATTTGCCTCGTAAAATCAAATTGACAAGGAGTTGAATTGACTTGAGGAAATGGGAGTTCTGGCAAAGGTTGAATATAGTGAATGGGCATCTCCCTCAGTTTATATTAAAAAAAAGAGCAAAGAAATGCGTGTATGTGCTGACTTCTCTACGGGGCTGAACAGCGCCCTAACGGATCACCATTATCCCCTTCGAAGTCCAGAGGAGATATTCGCTAAGCTCAGTGGAGGAAAATATTTTTCTAAGATTGACTTAAGCGACGTATATCTACAAATACCCGTGGACGAGGAATGCTCAAAACTCCTTTGCATAAACGCCCACAAGGGTTTATACAAATTTTTAAGACTTCCGTTCGGGGTTAAGATCGCCCCTTCCATTTTTCAACAGGTCATGGGCACGATATTAGATGGTCTGGATTTTGCGGTGGCCTATCTCGATGACGTCCTAATGAAAAGCGAGAGCATCGAGAAACACAAATCGCACGCCTGACAGGTGTTCATGACAATCCAGGATTACGGATTCAAATTAAAAGATGGGAAGTGTGAGTTTTCTTAGAGAGGATTAAGTACTTGGGGCAAATTATTGACAAAGACGGAAGACGTGCCGACCCAGATAGGGCAACGGCAATAAAGAATATGCCAGAACCAGAAAATGTGTCGCCTCTTCAAAATTTTGAGGTCTTGCCAATTATTACAACGTTTTTGTCCCAAGAATGCACAGTTTGTGAGCTCCACTTAATGAATTATTGAGAAAAGATAAAGAGTGGGAATGGACAACCGAATGCCAGGAAGCATCTGAGAAAATAAAGGAGGTCCTTACATCATATCTGTTCCTGACTCATTACGATCCAAACCTTGACATCATCGTAGCCAGCGATGCTAGCTCCTACGGCATCGGAGCGTACATTTTACACAAGTTAAAGGATGAATCAGTAAAGCCAATCGCCCGTGCATCTGGGACGCTACCAGCTGAAAGGGGTTACTCACAAATAGAAAATGAAGCATTTTTGCGGTAACTAAATTTCATAGATTTATTCATGGAAGGTACTTTTTGTTGCAGACAGACCATTGTCGACTCCTTACTATCTTTGGATCAAAAAAGGGTCTGCCAACATATACTTCTAATAGACTTCAAAGATGGGAAAACTTTCTCCTCAATTATAACTGCAAAATGGAGTTTTTCCCATCCACTAAAATATGACATGCAGACGGGTTGTCTAGATTGAAACCTAAGTATGCTGAACCCCTGGAAGACACGGCCATGCCGTAAGAACAGATGTCGAAATAAAAGTACCTTGTGCAATACTGTCAGGGAGCTTCCTATAACAATTGACGAGATAATAGACAAAGCGTCCGATGATGAGTTCATAAAGGAAGTAAAAAAAACAAACAAAATAGTAAAGACCAGAAGATCTCAGAAGTTTACTTACTCTGTAACGACATACGGAGACAGAGTAGTAATCCCATCTACACTACAGAAAAGAACATTAAAGAAATTCCATGTTGGCCATGCGGGAACTTCAAGAATGAATAGTCTAATGAGGAGTTACGTCTACTGGACAACATAGGCAAAGATATTGAAAACACTGTAAAATCGTGCAAAGGGTGTGCTTTGGATGCTAAAGCACTCCCGATAAAATTCAATCCCTAGCCTAAAACCAACCGTCCGTGGTCGCGGATACACACTAATTTTGCTGGCCCACTTGATGGTTTTTACTACTTTGTAGTAGTTGACAGTTATTCCAAGTGGCCAGAAATATTGAAATGTAAGAAGCCGACTACGGAGGTGACAGTAAAGTTTTTGCATCTTTCGGAGTTGTTGACAATGCCACACAGTTCAAATCCTGTGAATCAGCATTTGACAAATTCATTCCGAGTGAAACGAAAGCGGGAAATAGGAATAAAGTGCTTAAAAAGCGCTTTAAGATCGGTGAAAAGGTTTTTTTTTCGTGTATTTGGGAATAATAAATCTCACTGGGAGATAGGAACAATAGACAGACAAATTGGTAACATGATTCAGGGAGCGAAGTTTATACACAAACGTCATGTAAACTAAATTAGAAAACGGTATGAAAGCGTAGTCAACAGAGATCCCACAGAAGATGACACTATGGACGTCGTCTTTGACACGTTTGAGGTTCCAATACCTTTTTTTAAGCACTTTATTCCTATTTCCCGCTTTCGTTTCACTCGGAATGAATTTGTCAAATGCTGATTTTATTTTCCTGGCAAACATGACCTCTGCTGGCGGCTTGGTAGATGAAGCACCGTTATTAGTGGTTACACGATAGACCTGCAAAAACTGCTGTATAGCCGTATGGGTGTGAGTACCTCTCGCCTTTCTCAGTGTTCTCTTGAAAGTGTCCACAAAACGCTCTGCCTGTCCATTGGGTGATATGGCGCCGTGGAAATATGTTCGATCAGGAATGACTGACAAAAATCCTTAAATTCACAGGATTTGAACTGTGTGGCATTGTCAACAACTCCGAAAGATGCAAAAACTTTACTGTCACCTCCGTAGTCGGCTTCTTACATTTCAATATTTCTGGCCACTTGGAATAACTGTCAACTACTACAAAGTAGTAAAAACCATCAAGTGGGCCAGCAAAATTAGTGTGTATCCGCGACCACGGACGGTTGCTCGGAAATTAGTACCCAAAGGCCCCACAGGGCATTTCGGCCGCGGAACAGATACTACAAATTTCAGCATTCTGATTTTATGGCGTAAGAGTGTTACAGCCTCGTGGGTCCTGAAGGCTGGTTTGTGTCGTGTCTATCAGCTTGCCAGTCGGTCCGAGCTGGTTTGTGTTGAGTTTGTTTTAATTAGAGGATCCAAATTAAGATTCTGACTTTTAGAATGAGAGTGGTTCTGACTGGTCAATAAATTGTTCGTTTTATTTTGATTAAAACGGATGTATACGTGGAGTCTGTGCGCAGAAAGCGTATTTACGCAGTTTGCTTTTGGACGTCGAGCGGCCAACATCTGGTTTGTGAAGGCACGACATATTAAGTATGGACCTGGTTTTAGTTTTATTTTCGAGAATTATGATATTAGCCCACTCTGTCGAGAAAATCTCGACCCCAAGAAAAAAATCCGTGACGATGCAGGCCAGGAAAATGAGCAAAGGTACTTACCTTAAGTTGCGAAAAAATCTACTTCCGTTACTTAGCTTCTCCGTCAGATAACTTGCGTCGTATAACAAAGGTAAAAAAAATGAAGAAAAACATTTCCTTTATATAACCACTTCAGTAGTCACGTGATAACTAGTCCCAAGACCTTGTGACTATAAAAAATTGGTAAAAAGAAGGTACCCTCTTTATTCGAGGAGTAAACTGGGTCTGCCCCAATGGCGCCTCAAGGTTGCACAATCGGGACAGTACCTTGCAGGGGAGGGGGAGTTTCGACTCACACACACCCGAAGTGGCACCAGCTGTCACACCCAACACATCAAATCATACTGGATAGCGCCAAACCACCTGGACCAGCAGAGGAGGGCAAGGACATCATCTTCATCTTCATCCGCTAATAGGGACAACTCGAGCGGAAACAGGTGCTTCAAGGAGTGTACCTGCACCATCCCACCCTGCTTGACCCTGGCTGTCCTGACATCATCCCTTGATCAGCTCTACAACCAGACTAGAACCCCAAAAGTCTGGGTTTAAGAGGTCTTTTGATTAGCATCACGTTCCCAACCTTCAGCCTGTTATGGAACGGCTTCCTAGAGCAGCCCTGAGGTCTCTCCCTGAGGCTCAAAATGTACCACTGAACCCCAAACGTTTCTAGACAACGGTTCCTCATCTTCATAGCTCTGTCGAGTGTTTCCCTACTGGGAGACCGGGGGCAGTGAGGGCATACAATCTTCCAACAGCAGCCCAGCACTCACATTTGATCGCAAAAACATGCTTGGTGTTACCGCTTCCAGCTCTCTTTCCGCCGATAAGGCTTAGTAATGATAAATAATCTATTTCCCCCTGTCCCACAACCTTGAGGAGGCAGGTTTTGATTGTTTGTAAACTTCTTTCCCAGACACCTCCAACCTAGGGAGAAAACAGCAAAATAGGCCTGAACTTAATTTGGCAAGGGCCAAACTTCTGTTGGAAATCGTGGCTCAAAAATAACTTCCTGAACAGCTGACCATCACCCAGAAAGGTCTTAGCATTAGCGCTTTAGATGCGAAAGTGCCTGGTGTAGCGAATTCCTGTATGCCTGAAAGGGACCTCCAGCTCCACACGCGAAGTGGGTAGACTGATCACATTGGGAGGCAGGACATGACCTGCGTTGTACCTCAACGCACAGGTACCCAAGACCGTCTTCACAGCCTGTCTTCCATTGCACATGGTATGGGCATCCATTATGAAGAGTTTCGTTATTGGGTGATGTTTTGCCAACAGAATAGGGTGTTTAACTCCCACATTGAAATGAAAAGGATTACCAATTTTGCCGCCCGTCCAATGTACGGATCAAGGTTCCCCACCAACCTAGAAATGTTCCTGCCTGGAGGATCCTGAAAAGACAATGGCCATAGGACAACTATTTGACAGTCAAGACAAAAGAGTGACATAAATCTGATGCAATCGCAGATGATGCAACATATTTCAAGGCCAAACAAATTTCATCATACACTGCAAAAATAGATTCATATTTCTGCACACCACTGCAAATGACCTAATCTGAGGAAAAAATAGAAATCGATTACACCCTGTCACTTCAGTGGGTCTAAAACTGACTGTATGGTGAAAGAAAGGAAACTAAAGCAGTTGTTTTAATTAATATGCACAAAAGTATAAATACAATTTTTTAAACAATTATTAAAGTTAAAATTGTTAAAAAAAAAAACTGTTTCCAATTCTTTTGATAGTGAAAATCATTGAAATTACACTATAACAATAATTATGCCAATTCCTCAGGATATGCTTCCTGTTGCATTTTCATCAGAAGTATGGCTGCCAGTCTCTCACTATCAACCTCTAACCGCCACAACCTATTAGTAAATTTGACGACTAACGCGGTTACCCTCAATAGCTTCACAAAGGAAGGGAATTTCTTCAAAGGCAGACCGTTGAGACTTCGTCTCCCTGGATAACAGCACATTTAATGAAGAATGAGCTATCCGTTAGCTGTGTTGATTGAGACATGACAACTCCTGTGTGGCCCATGGAGTAATCCGGACAATGACACCAGAACCGAAGGCACATCTTAAATCTTTCCACTGTCAAATCCCTGGTGATCAAGCCAGCAAGGTTCTCCGTAGTTAGTACATACTGGAAAGAGGGGGTAAGGTCAATCAAGAATTCCAACTCCTTAACCATCTGCAAGAAATTCTTCAGCCGGTTTCTTGCAAATAGGTTCTTGCTCACAATTGATCCAGAAATGATCCACGAGAGGACCACTTGGGAATCCGTGACTACCTGTATTTTGGTTGAGGCGAATCCACAGTAACCCCTCAAGACAGTGGGAAAGTATTTCAGAGCCAAATACACGGCCAAAAGTTCCAAGGTGGGAATAAACTTCTTCTTTAAGAGTGCCTTAGCAAAAGCCAGGTAAGACTGACAATTCTGCACCACATACGCAGCAAACCGATATGCCTCCGGTGATGCATCACAGAAGAGGAACATCTCACTTGGCTCGTTCTCACTGAAAGCCTTCCGGGGGAAGGTAATCGTCCCCTACCAGGAAAGATCAGCTGAAAGCTTCCTCCATCTGGATGAAAATTCGTTCGGAATCGGATCATCCCATCCTAATCCCCTAATATAAATCCCTCAACAAGATACGGCCTCGCAACGTGACAAGCAAATATAAAGACAAAGTATGCGCCGCATTGTGGAAGTATTAGGGTCACAACTTATGGGAGCAATATGCTGTGTGTCAGTGAGGGGAGTGTATCGATACCCAAACACCTTCTCCCAATCAACCCCATGGCTGTTCAGGTTACTATCTTCATTTTTTACCGAATCCTCACACAGAGCTACAAGACTGCAGCTCAAACCCTCCTAGTTGCAATTGTTCCCTGGAAAGGGCATATAAATTGCATAGGTCATCTTGACTGTCACTGGTCATCACCAGATTGTCCACGTGTAAATGATTCTTCATCATACGTCTACAAGGATCCAAAGGAAATTGAGTAGCATGGTGGCGGAGAACGCAACTCAGTATGAAAGGGCTAGACGAGAATCCGAAAATAATTGTGGTATATCTGAATCAACGCAGCCTTTCAGAAAGAAACAGAATCTATTCTTATCGGTCTCCAACTTCAGGAAGATCATTAAGAAGACCTTCCTGTTATCCGCCAACACAACGTGATTATTTGCTCGAGAGGATAGCAGTAATTCCAACAGGTCGCTCGTAAAGTTCACTCCCTAGTAGACAGCCTCATTAAGAGAAAGGGAGTTATTTGTCTTGAGACTGCAGTTGAAAACAGGTCGAATTCTAATGGTAGACGTAGGATATGTCTTCAGGACAGGCCTTTGTGGAATCCAAATATATGCCTTAAACTGGTGAGGGAGAAACAAAAAATCCCGTCTATTATTCCGTTCTTGTTGACGGAAAACCTCCAAGTAGTCCTGATAAAGCCCATCTCGTTCCAGTTTCCGTGCCACATGGTCCAAGACGCGAATGGCCACAGAATGGTTGGAAGGGACACAAGATAACTTTTCGAACTCCTAAGGTAGTCGAATGTAATACTTATTGCCCTTAAATGTGATAGATTGGCTAAAGAAACTTGTCCCTTAATCTCCAGTGACTCTATGCGGAACATTCTTTCTAAGCCTCTTTATACGTCATTGTCAGGGAAGAAATCACTTAGAGGATCTTCATATTTACTCCTAGACTCCAGCAAAAAACACAGGTACGAAGTTTTAACACGGAATCAAACGCAAGGCACTCCAGGTTCTCCAGGTCCAGGTGATTGAAATCTTGTCACCTCTCCAAACGAGGCAAGCCAAGTTGGGACCGAAAACGCCCATGCTTGCAGACGAGGCATCAGCCGAAGCGGTCCTAGGTAACGATGCCCTTAATTGGAATAAAATTGGCGCCTTTGTCGAACCTGCCTGCAATGGGACAGTTATTACGCTGGAATTCGTCCAAAAAGGAGTCCAGATCGGGACCCCCGAGTAGTGATTTGTGTCACTCGTTGATAACAACATTTGATTTTTTCTACATACATTTATATACATTGCAAATTAAACGAAGTGCAACTGACTATTATTAAAGGATGAAATTTTCGCGGATTTTGACGTCTTTTTTTAGTCCAAATACGTGAATTTGTTTTGCTATTGACTATATTTTTATCTATAATGTTAAATGTGTTAAAATTATTCAACTTTTTAACAAGAAAAATCTCAAATTATATTTTAAAATTGCCGCAAAATATTTTAAATTTATTTAAGATGGAATGATCTCTCATGACATTGTAATTATTGTATTGATTTTCAATGTTTCTAGTTGAATTGTTCACCTATATTGCATATGATCCATTATTGTACATAATTAGGTTACAATAAAATCTGTATTTTTATATGAATACTACCTTATAAAAATTGAGATGTAATAGAGTGGGGGCGTATGTGTTCGGGTAGGTGCATGACACCCTTGCATCGGACCTGTAGTCTTTTCTGTTAACCCAGAGCGATCATAAATGTTTATATTGTATGAAGGATCTGTTGCAGAACGGAAAGAATTATAATTTTTATGAAATCTGGTATTATTTGTCCTGAAAACCTGATATTATTTGTCCCGGCACACTCGTGCGGATCCAGGTTTTAAAAGGACACAAGACATGGAATTTAAACAAAATTAATAAGTGTATTAACAAGACGTGTTACAAAAAAGTAAAGAAAGAAACAAAGTCGAAGTTATTGACAGTTCAGTACAATCTTCAGTTGATATCTCTAAAATATTTTATGCCTCGTGACTGTCGGAGCGAAAGGAAAAATGTGTGGACACTCTCAAAGCTTACTATGCCTGATTCATCTGTTACATACAGGGTCTCAGATACGAACTGCACGCATTTTTTTCAGACGCCACGAAGTACAATTCAAAATTTTGTAACCAGTTTTCTTCAACGTTTTCTTGCCAGTACATCTACGTGGGAGGTTGAATAATATCCGTTATTGGATGTGTGGATTTTCACTTCTGACACCAAGAAATATTTCTATGAGGGTCTTTCGGTATGAAAAACAACAGGAGATCCGGGTGACGATTGTTTATTCCGCAATTTACATGTTCAAAACGTATATACGGTATCCGTGTCTCGCGGCGTGCTCTTGTTTGTTATATCGTGTAGTGAGTACAAAATAATAATAACTCCCGTTACCCATTCCCTTCAAATTCGGAGGACCGGGGATAAAAACATCTTTCTTTTGACCAATGAAAATATTGGCTTCACAGAGATTGATGGGCGAGCTGAGAAGATTATTATTTAGTGACGAAATTCGTTTTCATGCGGAGGAAAAAGAAAAAGAAAAACTTGCTCGTCAAATTTTCGGCGACAACATCTCGGGTTTACATTTAAAAAAACAAAAACTTGGAAAGGTTTTTCGAAAGACAAGATGTCAACTTAGTGACGAAAAAATCAGTCGTATTCTCAACTGAGAAAAGAATTTTTTTTAATGATAAGAGAGTTTGCTCAAATAGGCCACGAACTGCAAATTCGTTTTGGACCCCACTCTACAATATTTAAGCATTGTGTAAACTTTTTGCAAAGATGGAGGAATGCAAAAATATATTCCAGGAATTTTTTAAGTTCCAGACGGAACAACAGATGACAATATTATAGCAATAGAAAACATTCCAGATGCAACTACAGGAGGAAACTTTTAATAGATAGATGCAGTTTCAACGAGAAATGGAACTGATGCATAAGGAGTTTCAAAACAAAATTCTGGAAAAAACTGAGAAGAGGAAAAAGAAAAATCTACAAAATGATTCTTTCCCAGAGAATACAATATGGAATTCGATTGAAATATTCACGTACAGTCCGGATGAAGAGATAACTTTTGAAGAGTATTATAAAAAATATACGGACGTGTATAATGAGGACTGCCACACGTGGTCTGAAGGAAAGAAGGTTAGACTTCTTTTAAGCAAGTTATTTTACCGAAAAAAACTAGCGAGTTGACTTTTACCGAGGCGGTAAATATATTAAGTGAATTATTTAGTAAAAAGACATCTTTGTTTCACAAGAGGTGGACATGTTTGAATCTGATGAGGGATGAAGAACAAGACCATATAACGTACGCAGCCAATGTGAATAAGCATTGTGAAGAATTCAAGCTAGCAGAGTTAAGCGCTGACAATTTTAAGTGCTTTGTGTTTTTTCAAGGGCTGGTATCGGAAAAAGACGCAGAATTGAGGAAACTGGTACTGACAAAATTGGAAAACCATCTAAGGATTACAATACAGAGTTTGGTAGAAGACTGCACAAGATATGTTAGCGTAAAGAAAGATTCGAAAAAGATAGAACCGTCTGGCAGGAAAATACGCTACAAAAAAGAAAGTCAGTCTACCAAAAAATTCTAAAATTGCGGATTATCAAACAAAAAGTGAAATACTAGAAAAAAATAAACAAAAATTCCCGAAACTATGTTTTGCTTGCGGTGAACTTCGCTAGTACAGATATTGCAATTTTAGGAATAAAAAATGTTTCAACCGTAAAAGAGTGGGTCATAAAAGCTCGCACTGCAGGTCCAAAAATAAAGACAATAAAATAAAAAAATTAAAGTCCGACGAGGTGAACGATGGAATAACCAGAAAATTTGTTACCGTCGAAAAAATAAAAATGCAACTCGACACTGGTTCCGCCCTATCTATCATAAATTTGTATACGTGGAAGAAGTTGGAGAAACCAACTTTAATGAAAACAAATAAAATCGCGAGGTCAGTGACGGGAGAAAAAATACAATTTATTAGAGAAATTGTTACAAATGTCACGTTAAATAAAAAAAACGCGAAAAGCTAAACTATTTGTCATAAAAAATACCACGAACTTACTTGGTATGAATTGGATAACATAATTTCAATTATGGGATCTACCGTTAAATTCTTTCTGTTACAAGGTTGAAAATTTAAACTGCGAAGCCCAAGAATTAGTAAGGAAACTTAAGGAAACATTTTCTACTGTTTTTTCTCCAGGTTTGGGAACGTGTACCAAGATTGAGGCAAAATTACAGCCAAAACAAAAGACTCAAGCGGTATTCAAAAAGAAAGGGAATGTACTGTTTGCTTCAATTGAACAGATAAATAAAGAATTGGACAGATTAGAGAAAACCGGTGTATTTAAAAAAGTTGAATGGGTAACACTGACGATATATGTGAAATAAAAGCTTCAGAAAGTAAAAATGAAATCGACACCAAAAAAAATGTTGCTAAAAAAAAAAAAATATTTTGTTTCTTCTTCATATTTTCTGTAAAAGATGAAAAATAAATAAAGAAAACTTTTTACTCCTACGGAGTAAAGTTTTAGGGCGGATGTTATACTAGAACATACCTATTCTATTATTAATAGACTCTCCCAGATATAATAAGTAGTAGTAGTAGCAGTCGCCAGGGGGCTCAGTGAGTTGGTGAGTCAGTTGATGTCGGACATTAAAGTCTCAACCACCACAACTAGATTGCTGCGTCATTAACCATTACTTCAAGTTCCTAACGTTTTGTACGTCGAACCTTTTTTAGGGCCGACTTAGTGAACAAAAATATTATATTATCGACTTTTAACTAAGATCCCATAATTTTCAAGCCTCCACTGTGAAAACTACTCTACAACAATATAAAAAACAACAATTATAATTATTATCAGCAAAATGTTCACTACTTTGATCAATTCGACTATCGAAAGTTGTTGAAAAACTTGATTCACAGCTTTCGCTGGGTTTCTTTTAGAGAATAGTTCAGTTTTACTAACCTAAATTCGTACTTTTATAAACTGTTCAAAATCAAGGTTAATACCTCTAATTTTGTGACTAATCGTATATTCTTTCCGCATTTATTTCTTTTTTCTTATGTTTCTTCATTTCCTTTTTCTTTCATTTTTCTTTTCGCTGTCGTCATAGTTGTCGGTAGCGAGTCATAATTGATTCCTCAAAGAAACTTGTGTTCTTAACTGAGTAGATTCTTGGTGGACATAATTAACATTTGAAGAGAATTTTCCTGTTAATGGGTTAAGAATACAAGTTACTTTGTGCAATCAATTCGATGTGCTACCATTCATGACAATTGTATGTTGAATTTGTATGTCTTAGCAGTTTGAAACAGATTGTAATTGAACCTCTTCCTTGAGGAATGTAACAGCTTATAGTAAAACTGAGTCAGCTGATGCATATAGAAGTATTCCTTTTAGTTCTTACGGTTGGAAACATTTTCACCTTGCTATAGTTACTATATTCAACTAGGCTGGTCAATTTCTTGTTCATCACTGTGGGAATGCATTTGTCTGCTGGCAATATGATGAAAATCAGCGTACAGCCTTGATGCCCAATTTTTATTCACTTGTGCGATTTGGGAGGGTTGGCTGTTTTTTATGAAACTCGCTTGATGGTTGTGGCAAATTCGAGAACCTTGTTTAGCATTGTATCATCAGAGACATTCAACTAGTGTTTGCTGATATTGAGAACTACTGCTTGGTGGAACTCTGATCTTCAATTTATTCTATTTTTCATATTTGGTGAGCATTGACCCATTCAGATGCTATGACTTATCCAGTCTTGTTGGGATCTCTCTTTTTCTTTTCTTTTTTTTTTTTACTGATAAGCATGGAGCACTAATTATAGGTCCCTACATCTGTAATTAAGAAAGTAAAAAAGAAAGATCATCCAATGCCAGCAACGTATAAAAGTTGGGAACGTCAAAATGAGTTGCGGTGACAAAAGGAAGATGGTGCAATGATAGAGGGAGCGAAACTTGATAGCAAGGCTGCAAAAGCAACAAGTGAACCAAGAAGAATAAGGCTGCATGATAAGAGAATAGCATAGAGAATGAAAATGTTTGTTAGCGAATTTGGTGACATAATAATTGTGAAATCAATTCCTGAGCTGGGTAATAGGAATATACCCAGATTCAGTGGAAACAAAAATAGAAATAATAGAACAATTAATATGGACAGTGGAATGAGAAAAATCTGCCCCTGCAGATTTAATAAAAAGTTCAGTTCAATATTCCCTGAAGGCTGCACAAATCGGTAGACACCTGAAAAGTACTGGGGGAGACAACGGCCAAAATGTTGTGATCATAATAATCAAGATAACGATATTAGTCCGATTGTAAATAATGTAAATAAATAGTGAAAACTCAAAACTTCAGTCAGAAACTAAAATTCTGCTGAAAGATATTATTTCTGAATTGTCAAACAATCGAGTAAAAATATCTTACATCGTATGTTAAGCAAGGGTGATCAATAAACACGCTCTGAGTAGTTACCGCCTAAGAAAAAAGTCATTAATGAAAGACTTGATTGGAATTTCACGTACTTATTTGGAGAAAGACAGTGATATTTGGAACACAATTTTCATGGATTGATGAGACTCATCATGGTGAATTGTTTAATCAGAATCAGGCACAACATGTGTGGAAGAAAAGAGAAGCCGTGCATACTAGTGTAAAATATAAAGGTGACAATCTTATGGTTTGGGGTGATTTTGTTTAAAATCGTTGAAACTGTGGAAAAGGTACAGTGTGTAATCGAACTTAGTAGAAATGGGGTGAAAAATAACTGAGCAGTATTAAATAACTCGATGAAATGTTTTCGGATACAAGCAATGGGACGTAGATTAAATAAAATGTTTAGTTCAAAATTTCCTGAATTTTACCTGGATCGACAAACTCCTGATGAAGGTCAGAGGGCATAATAGCTAAAATGTTGTAATAATAACAACAAAGAGTTCACATGTAAATAATACTAAAATTCAATTTGTGCATTATATACCAATCTAATGAAAATTTGGGTGGATATAAATATCGTCTTTTCTTCTCAAACATACTAAATATCTATTTAACATGTTTGAAACTATTTCTTCTTTTTCAGTAATCATTAATCATGGCCAAACTTTTGGTAAAGAACTATCGCTTCCAATGGAGAAAATGAGTGAAATCAGCATTCCTGACAATGTTATCCAGGTTTCTGGTATAGATGACGCACTAAATATGCATGTAAGTAAAATAATGTTTCTATTACTGTAGATTTGGCATCTTAAAAGTTTAGATTATACTCTTTTTATTATTAGGAAAAGAAGAATAAATTTAAAGATTCTCAAATTCTACATTTTAAAACTGATTCCTTTAGAATTTGAAGTAGATAAACTGCATAAAAATATGGCTTTTTTGTTTGACATCTGAGATTTCATTCCTTAATGTAAACCAGAAGTAAAGAATATTGACATTTATATTAACAATATTGTACACTCAATAAAATAGTCAATAAAATATATCTATTAGATAAAATTATCTCATTCCTTTTATTTTGCTGTTATCACGTGCCAGTATTCGATATGGAAAGAGGGAAATCAATTTTTTTTCAATTAGCATCTTCCAAGATTGTAAAAGAAAGTAATAATAGCCAAATAGAACATGATACCGGCCATACCATTATGTCAAACCCTTCGACGGTATGGGAAATTCTATATTTCATACATGAGATTGTTCTCCAGTCCTTTAAAATCAATACTGGTCTGAGTTGTACATTCATCCGTAAAGCTAACGTAGCCACCTTTAATGTTCTTATCTTCCAATGATCCTCCCTATTTACAATTTACACTACCCAAGACAGAATAGTGAGTACTTTTCCTTCTATGCTAGACTGCCACACCAATTTTTTCTAATTGATCTTTGTTTCTTGAATCTGACCTTTAAGTGTTATATTATTTCCTATATTTTTATAGTATTACCAGGCTTCGCCCACTCTTTATCGCTTCACAAAGTAAGATATACTCACTACTTGAAATCTTTTAAACAAAACTTTTAAATGACCATTTCATTCATAAATTGGCTTGTTATAATTAAGGAAAGTTTTACAAATAGATGCTAACTTGTGGAAGGCCAAGTAAAATGCAAATTTCAAACAATTTTCTGCACTATATAAGACAATATTCCTAAGCAAAACTATTTTTGATATGAAAATCAAAACATCCTTGAATAAAGGAACAGTAATGAAGGACAGTTAATTAATTAAATAAACTTTTTTTAAATCAATATACAAATCAGTTAGAAATTAAAGAGTGATATTGCCTAGAAGAAGATAATATATAATACAGATATTGCGCCTTTAGCATGTAAATTACTATAAAGTAGAGCTGGCGCTTTTTAATCTCAGAATTCGTGGGAGAATCGCGCTCCAATTTATTTATATAGATAACATACTTTACTTTATTATGTTTCACTAACTCTTCAAATGTTGAATGTATAACTCATTCTAATTTCTATTTTCCCAATCTTTACACTATATTAATTTAATCTTATAAATTTCCCCCTGTTCTGTCACCCATGAAATAAAGATAATTATACGGAAAATAAGGATCTACGTACATCAAATCGTCTTTAAGTTGTGGGACCACTTACATGTGCCACACCTCCATTTCCTTCAATATCATTGGTTCGTAAATATATGATACTTATCATATGACAATTTTGCCATCGCAGGTAATTTGAAATTTTCTCTAAAATCACGGATGGGTCCATTTCCTGACCAATCGCGTATTTTAGTATCTTTTCTATATTTTAGCGCCAAGCTCTCCGGATCCTACCCATCGTTATAAAAAGACTCTCGCCGTTTGCTAACAGTCAGTAGCAGTTCAATTCTTGGAAAATAAGGCACGGCGCTATATTGACATTTTAATTCTTAATTATCACTCAATCGAGTAATCATACTAATTCCTATTGATATCACTCATGAACATTACATTTTTCTACACTGATAAAACACTGTGGAACTATTCTTTATTTAGCTAAGACTTCAATTGAACTTTGTAGTTAAATAACATTCAATATTGTACTCAACATTAATTAGCTAAACTTACCCTTTTTATTACGGATAAAGGGAAGCAACTTTCTTTATACTATTGTTGATATTTTTGTATATCATTGTTAATACAATATTTTATTAATGCTCACTGAGCTTGATTATTTTTCTCTCGTGTTTGTTGTGCATTATTCATGTGGGGTGTTGTTTTACAAGAACACAGCCTTCCTTCTTTATTATATTCACGGTGACCCTAACCAACAATACTTACAGCACCACTACAAAGTTGCAGCAGATCGTTGAACTTTTAAAAGGTAAGCATCCTAGCTATTGTGATGATGACTAAACCAAGAGTCCTCTACAGGAGCCAGCTTAAATGCCGCCATATAGGGTAACCTCGCATAATCTGGCAACCCTGGGTCTGAGCTCAACGAAGGGCTTTTGAATGAGCTATGAATCATTGAAATCAGACCAGTGATAGTGGAGGAGTTGCTTGGACACACACACGCGCAAACACACACACACACACATACACTGTACTTTATATATAAGATATCTATAGATATAAAGTTGTAGCCTCTGTTTGTTTGTTTGTTATCGAACTTTTCCTAGGGTTTTGGAAATAGACCCCCATAAGCATATATATTCTGAAACATTATCCAGGGTACTTGGATAAGTATATCTTATTTTGATCAAAGGGGATCTGGGTGTATGTGGAGGGGGGTACCCATCCACTGAAATATTTTTTCCTTTGATTTAAATTAAATTTAATTTTGAACAAATGAATAACCCCTACCCAAAATACAGGAGAAAGCCAGAAGATGAAAGTTAAATTAGCAAGATAAAAATGAGACAATATGGACAAGTTGAGCAAGGAATAACCAATCAGTGGGTAGTGCCTTACAATACATATTTGTTGCGAGAATTCAACTGTTATATGCTCATCAATTCATTCAATCAAGTATTGCATCAAATACATAACAAAGGGGTCAAATCAAGCTGTTTCTGTACATCCTCCACTGAATTTCTTTGCGAAAGATCGGGGCATATTGCATTGTATTGCTCTCTGGCTCAGAGAAAACGAATAGAGGGGTTGCTTCTGCGTCAGTATCCACCCCGTCAACAGAACGAAGGAGCAGTACTGATCTCTACTAATCATAGAAGTGTCAGTGGACGATATGATAGCAGTGGCTCTTGTTGATACCAGCTGCACAACCACTTTATTTAATCCCAAGCTTGTAGGCAGATTGAGTGGGAGTGGCACTGTGAAAGCAGTTGACGGAAGGAAGGTAAAGTGTGAATGAATTCGGCAGGTGGAGATAAATGTATATGAAGCGAGGATAAAAACGGAGGCAATTATCGTTGATCGCATCATCAACAGGATCAACATTATTGTCGGAATAGACGTGATCAATAAGCTGGGAAGTGTAACTGTAAAAAATGGCGAGGCTGAAGTTTGGAGAGGTACACTGTGCCGCAGCTGCCCAAGTTCCGAACTCTTGCAAAATTGAGGACAAGGACTTCAAAGTAGAGTTCGATGGAAAGAAATGGACAGTGAAATGGAATTGGATAGGAGAGTCTACAGTATTAAAAACAAGATGGAGTACTACAAGAATACCCTGAAAAAAGAAAAAAAGGGTAGAGTTTGAGAAGGAGGCAAAAAGATGGATTACGGAGGGTATTTTTTTGCCGTGGGAGAGTGAAGTGAAATGAGTGCTACCGCTTACAACCTGATTCGGTTGGGGTTCAAACTCAATGTTGCATTGAAAATTATGGCTGTGTTCCTAAAAAGTGTGTTGATGAAGGGCAATAAGACAAAAGAAGCCACTGATTCATACACTGACATGATAGATGTAACAAAGTTATCGATGGAGGAAGTGGTGGATTATCTTAAAGAATTTGGCATGACAGCAAAGCCACTATAAACCTAAGAAGCTGGGCTTTAAGCTGAAGAGAGGAAAAGTAGGTCAGTGAGGTTCCACGGGTGACAGGAGAGATGAGTTGGTCTATGGAAAGCTGTTTGGGCACTACCCCGTTGCTGGATGGTTATGAGTGGCATGCAGCTACGTGAATTGTAGAGGAAGTGGAATGAACTGGGAATGTAAAGTCGATGATGAAACTGTCGCTGTGATGCAGGAGATGCTAGCTGAGGTAAAGAAAAGTAACCCCATTACCGGGACTTGGCACATCCCTAGCACGAAATTAGGAGTAATGTAGTGTGGTGCTACAGGTGTAGTTGTAGATATCAGTGGTTTGGCGGCGGAAAATGCGGCATGGCTGAGAAAAACGGACAACTATAACCACATTGAATTAGATGCTGTGCTAAAAGGCGTTAATTTGTCTTTAAAGTGTGAGTTAAGAGAGGTGGATTGATTCAATCATAGTATTAAGTTGGGTGAACTCTACTGTAGAGGAGAGCGGGAGAATACGGACAAAAGGAGCTGGAGAAATGATAGTGAAGCAGAGATAAGGAATACTGGGAAAGTTGATATCTGAATTTGGCGCAAGAATGAAAAAGAAATAAGGCGGGTGTATTAACGCAAGTAAACAGATAGTGGATAATAATCAAGGAGGAGGAAGAGGCCCCAGTATGCTGTCTAAAAGAGTTGCACGGTATGTATCATAAGAGAGTGAACATGACTCTATATTTGATGCGAAAAGTCGACCTGCTCGTTCAGAGGGTAGTCAGGGATTGTATCAAATGTCAGTCGATGACCCTGCCCCGAACGTGCACGATCCTGGTAAGATTGGAAGTACACACAATTGGATATTAGCTGTCGATATAACACACGATCGCGGGGGTACGTACTTGTCAATGATTAACTGTGGAACTGGGCGACTGGCAATATCGAAGGAATGGCGTGCGAAAACAGCAGCTATGGTTGAAGAACTGAAGAAGGTGATTCTTAAACGAGGTCCAGTAATGGAGGTAGTAATGGAACTCCCCAAGCAATGCTTGAAAATGGAAAATAAAAAGGTACTACAGGCCAGGTGGAAATATGAAATCGTGGAGCGACACCATCGGACCGTGAGAGAGGAGTGATATCGCCTGTCGAAACGACGCTTTGGTACATGGCGTCTAAGGTCGGTCAGAGAAAGGACACTGTACAACAAAGGTCAATTTTTACCTACTAGTGGAGGTACCTGAAAGATATATCCCCAACTACCGATGATGAAGTGCCAGCCAGAATCTGAATAGGGAAAGAAGCTTAGGTGATGCCACCGAATGCACGGTGTAATGGAGGAGAGGGGTGGCGACTGGAGTGCAATTACCTAACAACCTGACCATTGAATGGACGCTGCAAGATTTAAGGCGAGTGGTCCGTGCAAACGATGAGCACGTGAATTGTGAATGCTGAACAGAGAGGAGATAGAAATGAGATGGCACCAACGCAAAGACAGGCGCAACTCACCGACCTAAGCACAAAACTGAAATGATCTTTTAGGATCATGGGGGCCTTTTGTTAGAATGAAGAAAGAGAAAATGGAAAGTTGCTTACCTCGTGGTGAAGGAGAAGAAGAAACAGCGACAGGTGATCTCTTTTATAGAGATCAAACCGGGGGAAAAGACGAATTATGGGGAGGAAGAAAGAGACTATAAAACGCGACTGAAAATAGGAGTTGGCGATTTTATTCATTTTGGTGAATTTGACGAAATAAAGCTAGTGGAAAAAAAGGGACGTATGAGAAAGGTTGTAAGAGATGCAGAGGAAGAAGGATATTTGAGAATAAGGAAGGACAAGAGAAAGATCCTGGGAGAAGCAGAGGAGATTCGAACTACCATGACCCACTTACTTAGCATTGATACACCCACTTTCAGCCTCTTTTTTTTTTAATTTTTCAAACCACATAAAATTTGGTTATATTCTTCTGAATTTTGATTTCTTACAACTGTTAAAACCACAATTTATGCAAAAAACTATGAGAAAAAAACAAGTTTCTTGTGATTCTTTTCTACTGTGAAGAGAACAAAACAACAAAAGAAAATGAATGAACTCTATAGCTGAAATAACTGAAAATATCTTTATATTACAGAATGTATTACTCACCTGTATATTAGAGAATCTACTTTTGATTTCAGTTACAATTCAAACACAAAAGGTATATTTCTCATATTTACCTGTTCACCTTTTAACATCTAATTTAATATTCACGGCCTTTTATTAAAATGTAGATATGAATTGCTTATAAATAATAACACTTGTGAAATAGATTTCCAAAATATTTGTTAAATAGACTTTCACAATGGATATTTTATGAACTATGATATTAAAATGTATTTATTAATACAAGCATCGGTTTGTAAATGCATTTTGAATTCTGAACTTAAATTTGATTTTCATCTAGATTTTCCTTCATCAGAATAACATTATTATTAATTATCTAAAATATTTATATCTTTCTCATCAGTAATATTCAATTTCATTTTTTTTAGGATTCTCAAGTTGAAAATGAACATTTCAGATATGTGCGTGCTGTTGATGGAAACACTGGTATATAAATATTTTTCAATCTTCTCATTATATTTGCATGTATGTGTGTCTACATATGTTATTGCATTGAAAGATTATTGAAAACGATTTATTTTTACGAGTATATGTAATCACAGAATAAGAAGTAAGTATGTGATAGAACTTGAAAGAAATAATAATAGACAAAACTAAGCCAAAAATCACTCTTCCAGACAATTTGAAAATATAGGATCATTCTAATGGCTCAGAGACTTTCATGCAGAAAACATCATTACGATAATTAAAAAAACTCACAAATTTATTTTTAAAATTTTAATCAAATTTTAAAATTAAAATGATGGAGAAAATTAGTTATGAAAAAGGAGCAAATTTGACTGTAAATAAGAAAAAACTTTTCTTTTCTACAATTAATCTCTCACTACTATTTTGCTTCTCTCTCATGCTCTCTCCCTAACCCTAACCCTAACCCTAACCCTAACCAACTCCCTGCCCAAACACTGGGAGGTACAGGTAGAAGAGAAGAAATAATTAACTCCACTACTTTTTTCTTACTTTTTCCTCACTCACTCAACCATAAGTCCATAACTTTTTATTACCAAAGTCTGTCCTCATACTCATATTGTGCAAAGAACTAACATAGACTATTATAAGATATCAAACTTGGATATTTAAAAACCATCATGCATGTAGGATTGTAAAAGTTATCAATAATCATTTTTTTTACGCCCAAATTATTTAATATGGAAGAAATAAGGCATGAAGTGCAATCACTTCATACATGGACATTTTGACACACAGATTATATATGTATATTATATATGCATATATGCATATTGAGGTGGCAATCCCACGTTTAAGCAGGTTTTATTTAAATAGAACATCTCTTAAGAAGCCCTGTGGTGGGTTTGATGTCAGGTGGAAATTTGTAAAAAGCAACTTACTGAAATTATGTGTAATTTACCAAGTACTTTCAACTCCCATTAGTTATTTTCAAAGAAAGAAAGAAGTTGAGAAGTTCCCAATGGTGTGTTTATGTTAACAGTCCAGTGTTTGAAATGGATATGGATTCATTGATGCAATGGATTTCAGTGTTATGTACCAAAATGACCTTAAGTTCAAAGGCATTTTAAAGGTGTGGGTGTCAGTGTGCACTGAGAATGAAACAAATTTTACTGATGATAGGTTGCCATCTTTTGATATAAAGAGCCTCTAATTTTTCTTTTTTTTAGTTAGCAATAGATTGGCAAAGAATTTTTGACCATCTGACAATAATTCAAAGGGCCACTGTGGATGTGCATTAAATATTTCTTAGCACTTTACTCTGAGAGTAATGACAAAGTTTTAGAGAGAATGGCAACAAAAAGGACACATGTAATTATCATCAGAAAGAAAGAGTTAAAATGTCTAGGGAACATAATGAAGAAAGAGTGCTTGGAAGACTTGATACTCACAGGACATATTGAAGGCAAGAGGAACTGAGGAAAAAGCATATAACATACCTAGTGAATTTTTGTAAATAAACTTCAGGAGAGATAACAAAAAGACAAAATTTACAAATGACAGAAATTGTGGATTGCTAACGTTGTGAAGATGCACGGTCCATAGAAGAAGAATTAGATTTATAGGATAAAAAGCCTGCTTGCCTTTAAGTCCAATCTATTCAAAAGTAATTTGTATAATATGGAGGCTCACACTGTGTTATTTATTATAATAATTTAATATTTCTGTGATGATTTTCCATGCATTGCTTAGATGTGGCACAAAGCCAAATCTCTGGAGCACCTAGTGACAATCAGACTCACTATTTAGTCTTTTTGAGACAAGCTTGTTAACCATTACACCACATAGAAGTGTCCTTGTAATTTAATATTTCTATTGTTTTGTTTTGTTCTGATTATATGTTTGCCTTTTATATTTTTTCTTTTAACATTAATAAAACAATGTTTTTCAATTAACAAAAGAATTATAAATATTACTGTTTCCCTTTCTCTTGCAGGAAGAAAACAAATGCTGGAGAAAACATTACCTTTGGAGATAGTAAGATCTACATTATTCTTTCTTTGCTATGTTTCATTTTCTGTCATTTCCAGTTTTCAGAAATTCAAGTAATTAGGAATTCAATCATTCTAAAACAACATAAAATAAATAAGTAATAATATTTTCAGATAATGTTTTTTGATTTCGTGATTAAAATTAACCAATCAGAAATGTTCAGCTTATTGACACACTGGAATTCTTATTTAGTATATTGTTTATTTAGTCAAAATATGCTTTGTTGTTGGAAAAAAGAATCAATTTGAGTGATTACTGTGGCCAAATCAATAATAAATGAAATTATATTAGGGCAGTGTTTTATACAGTAGCAACATCAGAATAATATTTGTAGTGAAATATGCAAATTATATGAAGAAAATGTATTTTTTATGAGTGCAATGTATATATTCCACTTAATTATTATGCACTAATTCTCATGTATATTAGTATTTTACTGTGGTTTATTCCATATATTCCATATAATAGCAAAGAAAACTAGTTAGGTGATATGTGTGAAATTAACTTTTCCATTCATCTCCTAAAATAAACTTTCTTTACAAAAATGTTTCCAATTTTCCTTGAACAAACATATTCGGAGCAGCTATCTTACTTTACAATTAATGTTATTTCCTCAAATTTGGAAACATTTGAAAGTAGAATGAATAGTCTATACATTATTATGTTTTGAGTAACTGGAACAGAAGTTATATGAGGTCTAATCAAACAGTATCAGAACTCTTTCTATAGTAATGGAGCTAAAGTACATAGAGTGAAGCTGTTTGCCAAGACTGACCTCGAACTCTGTACACATACACACATTATAACTCACTTCTATTGTTTATAGCAGTGCTTGGAAGGAAAAAGTGTAGTGTGTGGTCACCATACAACAGATGTTCCATCAGTAAATATGGCAGAGAAAATTGAGCAGAGAATCTACATTACATTTTGCCCAAACTCTGGTGATAGACACCTTATGCAATGTTGCAGAAAGTATATGGAGAGGAGAGTATGAGCCAGACACAAATGTACAAGTGGTTCAAACATTTCCAAGAAGGCCAACAAAATGTTGACAATGATGCACATTCTAGGAGACCCACAACCAGAAGAACTGCAACCTTTCAGAAAGACCATCAAATCATGAATGTGCAGGAATTGTCATTCCCACTGAAGATTTGAATATGAGACATGTGTCTGCCAAGTTTGTGCCAAAACTGTTTTCAATTGACAAAAAAGAAAATTGGTTTTCAGCTGTATATGATTTCCTTGATTTTGTTGAGGAAGTTGAAAACATTTTGAAAACAGTCATAACATATGATTGATTGTGAGTCTATGACCCTGAAACCACATTACAGTGGAAGATCCAAAACTCTCTGAGTAAAGAAAGTATGAATGAGTCAAAGCAATGTGAATTTGTTGACAGTTTTTGTCAACTACAAAGGCATTGTTCATCATGAGTATGCATTATCTGGTCAAACAGTAAACAAGGTGTACCATTGTGGTGTGTGACAGGGTGCTGTTCATCAGAAAAAAACAGAATTGCATGCATCTAATGTTTGACAACTCCACCATAACAACACACTTTCTTATTCAATACAGCTTGTGCAACAGTTTCTCCAGATCTTGCCCCTTGTGACTTTATCCAAAAGTCAAAACCTACTTGAAAAGAAAAAGATTTCAAGATGTTGAGAAAAATCCAAGAGAATGTGATGAGGCAGCTGCTCACTATCACAAAAAAGGAGTTCCAGGAATGCTTTCATCAATGGAAACAACACTGGATAAAGTGTGTGGCTTCAAAAGGAGACTTCTTTGAAGGAGATTAAATATTGACTTGATATATGTTGTAGTTTTCTTTTTATAGCATCAATCCAGATACTTTTTGATCAGACATCATACACAATTGAAATTTATTTTTATGACTTTCCAGGTTCACTAATTCCTCATGATAGAAGAGATATTCTGCTTTTTTTTACAATTTATGCCAGATTTGAATAAAATCTCCAATGTAGTGAAAATATAGAATTTGGAGCATACAGGATTTTTTTATACCTTAAACATCTTCATTTTTACTTCATTTTATAACTTTAAATGAATTTTATATTCTTTGGTAATATTTCAGTTAGATCTTTCAGGTAGAGGTCATATTCAAATGTTTAATGAATAGAAAAGGAAGTTTTCTTAATAAATCCACTTAATACATCAATTCAGACAGTTACATAAACTGATACTCTTAGTTGAACTGACTACTTGCTTGATAAGTGGTCCTATTATTTATAACTGGCATGCAAATGTAGTAGTAGCCACATCAATATGTGCAAATATTTAACAGAAAACTGCTCAGCTTTATTCTAAAGTGTGTTACTTGAAGAATATAAAATTTCTAATAACTTCATAAATATACATGCTTTAAAATTGAAACTTAAACTGTATTTTAATATATTGCATATAAATATGAATAATAATATGTACTAATTGTTTATGAATGAAATTGATGATTAATGAATTTGTTCTTTTTCAAGTTTCAAAGGATAATGGCTGCTCTGAAATTAGTCAACATGAATATGACTGAAGATTTGGTGAAGCGCTTTGTGTGCAGAATCAATGTTACAAAACTTTCTGATATCAATGAAAACGTTCTTAAGTAAGTATATTAAACAACAGTACACATGAATGCATGTTACCAAATGACAATTAAATGAAAGTGTTGCTTGTTTTTCATATGTGGGTGTGAACTGAATGCTTCTAATTGATAAGCACTTTGCTTTTATTCAACTGTTTTCTTAAATCCAGTTTCTTTTACTCTATATTACTCTTAAGAGCAATGTCAAACATAGGTACCTCAAAAAATTAGCTAAAAATAAGAATGATGCATGAAAAAATGGCCCAAACATAATAAAAATAAAATTTCAATGTCCAAATCTTTGTGCAATTCTTGGGAGAAAAGATTAAAGGATTTGACATAAAAATAGTTTTTCTATTTGTTAAATATCGTTTCAAAAAAATAAACAACAATGTATTGCCGATGAGGTAGAAAGAAAAGGAGACAAGATATGCTAAATTAGAAATTAGAATTAACTGTATTATGAATGTATACATTAAATCAAGGGTAGAATGTCTCTTGTGGGTGAGGAAGATGGTGTTTGTGAGTGAAGGAATCTGGGCTTCAATATGGGTATGATGGTTGTATCTTGAGTTGAAGTGTGTGGTGAAAGGAAGTTGTTGGCCTAACCTTATGTCAAGTCTGTTGATAAAAAAGAACAGCTGTGAACTGTTGCTTAGATTTAAATTTTCTGAGTTGCATGCAATGTTTAGAGCCCATGCACAGAGAGAAACTGTTTTATTGCTTGCTACCATAATGTTCAAATCTGTCCGACAGGTTTTAATACAAAGTGTACCAGAAAAGTTTAACTTGAAGTAGAGTATAACATATTCTTTATAGAACTAGAGAAATTTTAGCTAAAAAATCATTGGGGTGGGGTGTTAAAACCTGATATTGGATTTGTACAGGAGACTTGAGCATTTTTTATTTTCTTTTTTGAAAGACATATTGACTTGGAAAGATTTTAACTGAACTTTCAAGGCTTATTCAGATATGAATTAACTTAAGAGATATGAGAAATCCTTTTTGTATTGCAAAATACTTATTTTTTATGAAGATAAGTTTTTTGGAGAATTTAAATCATCAAAAGGTTTTGTCTAAACATAACCCACAGTGGTAGAAAATCTTCCTGAGTCATAAAAAAAAAAAAAAATGCATTAACACTAAGACATTTTTATTTGAAAAGAGTTTAATTGCTTTTTATGAATAAAATATATTCTAGACACTATTGTCTTGAGAAAAAATGTTTCCCCTGAACAATGAATTTTAAAAAGAATTATTTTATAGCATGTTTTTTCTCAATTTTAATGTGAATAATTTGTAAACTTTTAAATCTTTTAAAATTCTGTATCAATTGGAAGTGGCTAAATGTTATTGTTATTAAATTAAATTAAAACTGTATTTACTAATGATCAATGGAAATGCTCCTATAAATCAACAACCACCAGTATTTCAAAAAGAAATTTTTGTGTATCTATAAAGCCTTGATTTTTGTAAATACAGACATCCATGTAGAACATTATCAGTAAAAATGCTATGGGTTTCAAATATTGTTTTCTTTATAAACCACTGTATGCTTTTCCATTTAAGATATAAAAGTGTAAATAATTTCATAAATAATAAAATTTTAAATACTATAAAACTCTCATAAACAATGATAAATAATTTGAAAATTCAGAACTGGGATGATATAAAAATTAATAATAAAAATAATAAGTAATAGAATAATAAAAATTTAATAATTAAAAAGATTAATAAGTAAAAGATTAATAAAAACTAAAATGTAATAAATCAATAATAATAAAATAATCTTATTTCATGTCTCATTGTCGACCTTGGGGGGACATTTATTACAATCCATAATTCATGATTTTCCATAGCTTTCAGTAACTGGTCTATTCTCAGATTTGTATTATTAATTTATTAAGATTACTGTGTAGTTATAAAAAATGTAATATTCACCAAATAATTTCTGTCAGTTATACTTAATTTTCACAAACATCAGGCTATCAATAAGTCACTCAACACATTAGAAAGACAACACCTCTGTGTTAAAAGAAATACTTTCCACAATATTTTAAACTAAAAGTAATATTTATTTCAGATTAATTAAATCTTAAATCACCTAATTTTGCTAAAATAACATTTTTGAAAAGTATATTTTACTTTTGAAAGATTTTAAAATCCTGCCAATATGGATGAATTTATAGATTAAATAATAAGGAGAAAAAATTCCAATCAATTTAAATTCACTTTGAAATGCCCCAAAGCTTTTTGCTTATTGGAAATATTAAATTTAATATATTATCTTGCAATTAAAACAAATATTAAAGTTTCAAGAAAGATTTTTATATTTTTAAATGCATTTTAAAATGAACTATCACTTTTTTTAAAGTGTGTACAAATGCTATCATAAAATTCAGTTATAAATACTATCCTTCAATAAAAAATGGTTTGAATTCATTAATATTAATAATTTTGAGCAAACGAACAATTATGACATATCATTAAAATTACGTAAAATAAATGTGAGCTCTGTTTTACTATATAACCATGATTTTCTACCTTGCAGAGATGCAATCAACCTCATGGACAAAGACATCAACACATGTCCACTTAATGAAACAATTGTTCTGATTGAACAAATCATCAAAATGGTGATACAAGGCAAAATTCCTGCAAAAAAATAACCTGATTGGTAAGTGTTGTCATGAATTGCCTTGAATTTAATCCATTTTTAATCCAGTCCTTCAAATTACCATGGCCCAACATAATGATTTCATATGTACAAAAAGGTTACTAAACATTGGACAAATCTTAATTGGATGCAGTAAATTGAAACAGAAGGGAAAATAATGTCTTGTAGCAACAAGTGCAATTTTACTTCTAGACAAATTGTAGTGGTTTTGAAATATGAATATTGAAAGCCATATCAACTGTATACACAAAGAACATATTGACAACTGATAGTATTCAAAGTGTTATTCTAAAGTTGGAACTAATCTGTTAGTCTCCTCTTGGTATTGCCTTTATAAACCTGTCTTTTTAAGTTCATTCAAAAATTTATGCCATCAAGGACATATGGATATCCTTTTCAGTATCTCCTTACTCGGATGATACCAATCAATAATAACCTCTAAATAGAAGTGATCATTGCAGACATTCTCCTCTCTTTGTAAATTGGAAAGACTTGTATGACTCAATTATGAACTTTCTTATGGATATGAATTCATCATTATGTAAAATGCAAGAATCATGTGTTATATTTGGTAAACCACAATTCAAAATTTAATGATGTATAGAAATATTTTTATGGGTGATGCTGTTACATTTATTCAAACCTTACCAATCATCAGAGACCTTTTTAGTAATGTTGATTTCCCAAAATTAGTGGGAATGGATATTTATTTTGCAAAATTACAAAATTGTGGTAAAAGCTAGTTACTGATAATCATGCCCAACTTATTCATTACAATATACTCAATCTCCACAAGAACTAGTCCATCACCTCTCAATCCAACATATACCACAATACCACATATTCACAAGGAACCTACAAAACATCCCATGGCATTTATAAATGTTCATATCTCTTTTTAGTTTTTTTTTTTTTTTTTTTTTTACAAAAATATATAAAATTTATATACTAATGAAAACAATAAGGTAGAGAATGAACCCCAAAAATGAAACAAACAATACAACAAAATATCCAAACTAAAACAAAACAGATATTAGTAGGACCTGTCCACCTCTGAAAATAATAAGAGTGGCAAAATCAAGAAGCACACTCACTAATGGAGTGTGAAGGAAAAAATTAAATGTTGGAGTAGGAAAAAATCAGCTGAGATCAAAAAAGGGGACAAAAACAAACTGGTGAGGATGGGAATGTCAACATCGATCTCAAAAGAGATTACCAGGAACAGACTGGGAACAACACTTGTGAATAAGTCAAAATTAACTAGGAAAACAAGAAACAGTCTAACTTAACAAGGGGAGGGTTCAGAGGAATCTACCCCATTGTACTCAAAGAGAAAATCAAGGCTAGCCCCAATAATGCAAACCAGACCCACCACAGATACTCACCTTTAACTGCAGAGAATGTGAGACCAAAGGACACAAGCTGATTGGGAGCAATACGAGCTGCCAACTCGCCAACATAGTCCCAGAAAAAAAGTACCTGAGGACAATGGTAGAAGGTGTGTGAAACTGTTTATTCTAAACCAAGGTCACACTGATGATAGTCCAGCCCCGTCTGAAGGCTATATCATTGTGAGGTAGCACATTACAAATGAATCGCCATGTAAGTGAAAACCAAGGGTTGCTGAGCTAATTCACAGCTGGCACCCAAGACCAGAAAGAGCATAACTCTGATGCCAACAAGCCAAGCCAAGCTGACCACAAAGGAAGTCTATCACAACCCCATCCACTAGATAATGATACAAGGCCTTAAAAGGTCATTGGACTGATAGATCCCTTAAGACAGCCCAACAATCTCACAGGAATTTGATTGATTCCGAAGCTTATGATGGTGCTTAGCCTCAGAAACGGAGAGAGTGATAGCAATGCTAGAAAAGGCATTTATCAAAATTGAATCTTCTGACAGTGCACAGCATAGGAACACCAACCTTAAGGTGTGCCAATGGCACAAGTGCAGTATTCCCAGGCCCCCATGACATGGACGTTTGGCAACAGTCTCTCTATGGACCAGATGCTTGTGACCACCTCACAAGAGGGATGCCAACCAGTGCTCAAGTGCCTTCTTTCTGTTCTTGTAGAAAGGAAGTACAGCCGATCAATAAAAGATAATCAGAAAGATGTAAGTGGACAACCACTGTCGAAGCAAGTCTGAACCACCACTTCGACTGTTGACTGTACTTCAAACCAATTCTTTTTCAGCTGAATACTGAATCAAACCACACTTCAAGAATGTGGATGGGTCTGTCTCACTAAAGAGCCCTAGAAGGGGCACCTTTCAAGCACCTAACCACAAGCCAGATGAATTGTTGCAGTTAATTTCTCGTACCACTCAAATGCCTTCTGTACTTCCTCAATGTTGCTACGGTATGACACAAAAATAGGCACATCATTGGCATACACGGAAACCCTGGCTCAACATTCAGGGATGGTGATTTCATGCAGGACTACATGCCCTTAGCTGGCAAATAAGGGGCTCCAATGCCAAAGTGTAAAGTAAGGGTGACAAATCAACTGATACAGTGCAAAAGCGCTTGCCTGCTTTCCATTTACCTGTACCACAACACTGGGGGAGCGATACAGGAGGCTGATCCACCTGCAGAAGTCGGGTTTGAATCTGGCGGACTGCAGGAGAGCAACCAGGTCCTAAATACCTTGCAGTGATCTAAATTGATCAGTGTGGCTTTCATGTCATCTTCTATGATCGAGTGGATCAGATGCAGATGCTATGAATTGTTTGTCCCTGCAAGTCTGATCAGGTCCTAACAAGCTCGTGACAACTGACTGCAAACAGGATCTTGGCCAAAATCTTTAACTCTATGTTTAGCAGAGTTATTGGCCTATAATCATCTAATTCCGCCCAACAACTTTGGCCTTTTTCAACAGCGTGATCACACCCCTGGAGATCCAATCAGGGATGGCCCCCTGCTGAAGCCAGTTGTTGAATACTGTTGTCAAAATCAGAACAAAGATGTGCAGCAGCTTGAAGTACAATTCAGAGGGCAGACCATCAAGTTCCAGAGACTTGTCACTGCCAACCCTCTTCAATGCCAAGTGAATTTTGTCCTCTCTGATCTCACCTTTGCAACTAGCTGCTTCAGTTGATGAAAGCTGAAGAAAGTCAGCCAAAAGCTGTGAAACTCATCACCACTGAGACCAGGCTCCTTGGTAAATTGGCTATCAAAATGCCTCACACATGAAAGGGCATGTGTGAGGCATTTTGGGTTATTGACCTCATGAATATATCGATTGGAACCTTGACTGATCTCTTCCTTGCGCAATTCTGCACCCATATTCACAGCTTCATTAGACAATATTGTTTAACCTATGTCTAATTAACTGACTCTGGTAGCGCTTGCTGGCCTCACCCTCCAGAGCCTGTCTAGCTAGTGCAATCTTTAGGGAATCCCCTCTCTGCCTGGGACAGACTATCCTTTAGAGTATTCACCATCTCAGCCCTTATCTAAGGCAAGCCATTGGCTATATTTGGTGGGGAAAAACCTAATCCTATCCTTAAGGTTTTCTCACCACTTATTCCCAATAACCACTAATTCCTGTTGCACTAATCTAGTCAACTGTTGTTGGAAGTCCTGTCTGTCCAGTAAAGACAGATTGAACTTCCAGCATCCAGCCAGGAGTGGACTGGGACTTGGCAGGTACCAGGACCTTCTTCACCCTACTCTGACCAGCTCTCCTCTCTTTTTTGACGTATTTGAGATCCTCTTACTCTTTCTCATACCCTTTTCAGTGAGGAGACTCTTGGCGGTGGTATTTCCACTACTTCCATGTAGAGGTCAAGTTGCAACAACTCCAATCAGGCTGATCAGGTTGCTGCTGCTGCTCCTGACTCTGCTGCAGCTCTTTCTGTCTCTGCTGCTGCTTCTGCTGATGCTGCAGCTTAGGCTGCTCTCCTTGTTGTGGTTGTTGTGGCTGCTGCTGTGGCTCTTGCTATCGCTGCTGCTGATGATGACGTTGTGACTGTTGTTGCTGCGGCTGATGCAGCTTTGACTATTGTTGCTGCTGCTGATGCTTCTGTGCTGGCTTAGCAGCTCTCTGGGACATCCTGCTGGGGAGACAGAGTTACTACTTTTCTCTTCTTCCACCCTGGGCTGTTCTGGTGTTGGTTGAACATGTGGTGTCAGATTCCTGGTTGGCCACCACTTTGCCAGACAAAGATGTTTTGGTCACCCAGGTGATTTCATTGAACTTGAGTCAGGTCAATGTCACCATTATTTCACTGGTGGCAATGCCTGACTTACTTTTGATGGAGGACATTCCCTCCACGAGACTGTAATCTGAGAAGAATTGGTCCTCAATGATGTACATGGGTACCTCGTGTAGAGTAATCCATGTCTTCCAGGTGCCCTGTTTGGAGTCTCATCATCTTGATGATGAGGATACTCCTGGCTAATGACTTTGCTGCTTCCTCAGGTGCCAGGAGGATGTCCCACATAGCATTAGACCTCTGAGCCAACACTATCAAGGCTTTTAGGGCTTCTTCTATAGCCTCTCTGCTGACAGCCATAAATTTTCTCAACTTGATGTCAGCTGTCAACAGCCTCCATAACCGAAAGCATAGGCCAGAGATGAATGCACTGTATTCATCTCCTAGGCCATTGTAGTAGTCTGTCCCTTTTTGAGGCCTTTCTGCTGTCCATGCCAAAGTTGATGGCTGGGTGGCCATGGTTCATTTTGCTGGGGAGATTAGGCCATTGTGGCCATGTTCATGGCTTCACCAGAGCACCAAAACAGAGAAAAATTCCAAAAAACTGGAGCACAAAAACACAGAAAAGTTCCAAGAAACTGGATTTTAATAATACACATAAAAAAACAAGAAGGACAGTGACAAACATAAACAAAGATGACCCTCACAATAATAGGTTTTCCAACTTCAAATTCTTCCAAAAAAGGAAATCAAAACTCCCAAAATGAGGGCAAATGATTGCAAAAGTTTTTACCCCTCTCTCTCTTATAGTCAGAAATACATGAAATGCATGCTAGGATATTTTTCTTAGCCAATAAAATGGGACAGCTTGCGTTTTGACATGACTCAGTCTAGATCTGACTTAACTACTAGACAGACCTACTATGTTCACTTGTCTGACTTTGTTTTTGTGTACAAACACCAACTCATAGTTTGGGAATTCTTCTCCCCTCTTACATAAGTATGAATACAGAAAAAATTTTTATTTAATAGAAATAAATCCCATTTATCCATTTTAATGGTTGAAAAAAGTATTCATACAATACAAAAATGAATACATAATCTTCATTTGTAGAATAGCCATTATTCACTTTTACAGCAACCAACCTCTTCTTGTACTTCTCAATTGATGATTTGCAAATTTTAGTTAGTATTTTGTTCCATTCTTATTTGCATATGGTCTTCATATCCAGGATGTTTGTTGGAGTTCTCAATTGGATTTGAATTTTCAAATAATGCCACAGATTCTCAATTAGGTTTAAATCTGGGGACTGACTTGGCCATTTCAGAATATTTACATTATTTTTAACAATTTATTTGTAGATTTTGCAGTATGCTTAGGATCATTACTTTTTTGGAAGGTTCAATCAGGAGGAAGTTCAAAATTTTCAACAAAAGTCATTAAATTTGCTTCCAAAATATTTTGATATACTGCGGCATTTATTCTACCATCTATTACTGATATGTTACGAGTACGTTTTACAGAAAAACACTCCCAAACCATGGTGCAGCTACCACCAAAGTTCACTGTTGGAACTCTGTTCTTTTGTTTGAAGGCATCACCATCTTTCCTCTATACATGATTTCTAGAATTACATCCAAACAACTCAATTTTGTTTTTGTCTGTCCATAATACTCTTTCCCATCTTTATGTTCACAAACGAATTTCAACTTAGCATTTCTGTGTCTTTTCATAGCAGTGGAGTTTTCCGAGGGGAGCATGACTTTAGATTGCTCATATGAATTTCATTGCTTATTTCAATAAGCAATGAAATTGTCATTTAGTGACACAGATTCCTAATGAAAGCAAATCATCCTGCAACTCTTCAAGAGTAATCATTGGATTTTAATTTGACACATTCATTTCCTTGAATATCCTGAAGAAATCTTTCATGGAGCACCTGTCCTTTTTTGGTTTTCAACAGTTTTGAGTTTTTTGTACCTTACAATGAATGAAGTAATGATAGTAAATGGAATATTCAGGTTTTCTGATATTTTACTGTAAGTTTTCCTTTCTTAACAATCAGTTCTTTTTGTGAATTTGTCAAATCTTTACCTCTTGCCATGATGATAACCTTCTTGCACTAATATCAATTACAGAATGTTCTGTTTGTATTTTTAGGCTAAAAATAACTACTGATAACATTATTGGAACATTCTAGAATAGTCCACTTGAATAATCTAGAGTATTAAAACAATTTAAAATTTTCAAATCTGAAATTTGCATTGTATGAATACTTTTTTCACCCATGGGATTTATTTCTATTAAATCAAATTTTTTTCTGTTTTCTATGCATATTTAGTTGTTATGCATCTGTGTACAGTTAATTATATGAAAAGTATGTTTATTCATTAGTTGGAAATACAATAAATTAAAAATTTGTATGTGTACAAATATTTGTATCAGTTGCATAATAAAATCTGATATGGTATATATTATATTGACTTTAATTTATTTTAAATGCATTATTACTATTTTTTATTGAATTTATTGATGAAGTGGGAAAAAATTGCATTAATTTCAATTTCTTTTTTGCAGACTTATTAAACAACACAATACACACTATTTTAAGCCCAGAAGATATAGCAAAAATGACAAATTCAAGAGATGGAATCATTTATTTGGTAGTAAGTATTATCATTAATTTTTCTTCACAAGTGTGGTAACTGGTGGCTTTCCATCAAATAAAAAGCAAGTTTTTATAACAATTTCAGAATTTTCCTCAATCTTTTTGTTGATTTTATTAATGCTGGTGTGTGCTTGATTTGAATTCTTCTGCTGCCTGACAGTTTTCTTCTACATTCCTCTGTTGTGAGCATTGAAAGTACTCCAAAAACTGATATCCAATCAATAAGGATAGTTCTGTCAATTGTTGCAGCAGATAAAATTATGTATAATAATCAGGATATATCTGTATCTCTGAATATGATAATAACAACATATATATCTGACAATATCAACATATATATGCTTGTGTATTTTGATTATCTGGTATGCTAAACAAGTTTTTGACCAATTTCTTATGTCAACTGACATGTTTAGCCTAACAAAACATTCAGTAATTAACTTCACAGTTCCACATTTGCTGGGATGTGACAATTCATGGAAGTGTTGAAATATTTGTTGTTTCAACCTTTGAGGTATATAGGGCTGTGGTTGTGTCACAATAAAATTTGGTATCACTGGTAATTCAGCTAACTTTTGTGGTGTGCTTTATTTGACTTCTTCTAGTGAGTTTGCTCTTTTGCAATTAATTTGTAGTCCAAAGAACTAGAATATAAAGATTCAATTGTGGCATATGACACTATATTTTCTTGACCTGCCACATATCTTTTGAAAATTGGGAGATATAATCTCGGTTTCTAATTTCTCGTGGACTATATTTGTCAGTGTGTGTATGCAATGGTTTGTGGTCTGTGCATATAGATCAATGGTTTGTGGTTTGTGTATATAGTGAATTCTCTGGTGGCGCTGTAAATGCTTAATTGAAAATTGTTGAATACTTCCAGTTTCTCGCCTTGCAATGTAATATTTTTATTCTTGCTCACAAGTAAATTTGTCAAAGGCAAAAATACAGGAGAGGAATTTAGTACAAATCACTTGTAATAATTTACAAGGCTTATAAATCTGTGTAAGTGTCATAGTGAAGTTGGTTGCAGGAAATTTTGGATTACCTCTATTATATCTGTCAAAGGGAAAATACCTTCTTGGTCAATTAATCAGCTTGGGTTCTCCAAAGATACATTTGTGTGCATTAATTTTTATTCAAAAGTGTGAAAGTCTCTGGGAGGTTTGTTCTGTATCTCTAGTGGCAATTAAAACATCAGCCATGTATGTGTAAACAAAATATAAGCTTCAGGAAACTTCATCTATCAGACGTCGAAATGTTTGAGCCACATTTTGAAATCCAAAAGGCATCCATACAAACTCCATATAATCCAAACAATGTAGCAATAACAGTTTTATTGATGTGCTCTTCAGCCACTGGTACTTGATAGTAAATCTTTACAATATCTAACTTTGTGAAAATGTGGGAACTTTTGTAAACCAATGACAAAATTGTGTATATGTGTGTGCAAAAATTGGTTAGATTCACACACACAGGAAAAGAAAGTGGGGGAAAGTAGTTGCCTAGTGAACCAATAGGTTCACTAGGCAAAAGAAATCCACACTTCTCTTTGCATCTCAATAACCAATATGCCACTCCCTGTCGGAAGCAAAAAGCGAACTCCTGTTTTTATGCACCTGACCCAGCCAGCGCTCAGCCAATGACCACTCAGAATCAGCCAATAAAAATGACACCATCAGCACAAAGTGCTGCCTGATTCCCTGTCTGTTCAAAGCTCGCTGTCTCTACACTCCCTTGCAAAACATACTCGCGACTCTGGCCCTTTTGGGTTGCTTAAGTCACTGCTACAATGAGTAACCAGGTATCTGGTGTTGTGATAGCATTCAATCTAGGGAAATCATTATAAGGAGGCCATGCTCTTCTGTTTGGCTTAGGAACCATGTGCAATAGTGATGATCAATGAACCATTTGATGGTCATATAATTCCCATCTGCCTTGGCTATCTTGCCAGGCTTCAGTTGTCTTGAAGTATAGTGTACCAGTTTTCGTCTCTCTCTGCTAAAATGTTAAATATGTAAATTAATGTATTTTCCTATATTAGTTTCCCCAAAATGTGGTATAAACCAAATAAATAAACCAGTAAAATATTTAGGATTTAGATAATCTTTTTCTTATGAAGACAGTTTTTGTGTGACAGGAAATAAACTAAACACAGCAAGTTTTCTTAATAAATCCACTTAATACATCAATTCAGACAGTTACATAAACTGATACTCTTAGTTGAACTGACTACTTGCTTGATAAGTGGTCCTATTATTTATAACTGGCATGCAAATGTAGTAGTAGCCACATCAATATGTGCAAATATTTAACAGAAAACTGCTCAGCTTTATTCTAAAGTGTGTTACTTGAAGAATATAAAATTTCTAATAACTTCATAAATATACATGCTTTAAAATTGAAACTTAAACTGTATTTTAATATATTGCATATAAATATGAATAATAATATGTACTAATTGTTTATGAATGAAATTGATGATTAATGAATTTGTTCTTTTCAAGTTTCAAAGGATAATGGCTGCTCTGAAATTAGTCAACATGAATATGACTGAAGATTTGGTGAAAGCGCTTTGTGTGCAGAATCAATGTTACAAAACTTTCTGATATCAATGAAAACGTTCTTAAGTAAGTATATTAAACAACAGTACACATGAATGCATGTTACCAAATGACAATTAAATGAAAGTGTTGCTTGTTTTTTTCATATGTGGGTGTGAACTGAATGCTTCTAATTGATAAGCACTTTGCTTTTATTCAACTGTTTTCTTAAATCCAGTTTCTTTTACTCTATATTACTCTTAAGAGCAATGTCAAACATAGGTACCTCAAAAAATTAGCTAAAAATAAGAATGATGCATGAAAAAATGGCCCAAACATAATAAAAATAAAATTTCAATGTCCAAATCTTTGTGCAATTCTTGGGAGAAAAGATTAAAGGATTTGACATAAAAATAGTTTTTCTATTTGTTAAATATCGTTTCAAAAAAATAAACAACAATGTATTGCCGATGAGGTAGAAAGAAAAGGAGACAAGATATGCTAAATTAGAAATTAGAATTAACTGTATTATGAATGTATACATTAAATCAAGGGTAGAATGTCTCTTGTGGGTGAGGAAGATGGTGTTTGTGAGTGAAGGAATCTGGGCTTCAATATGGGTATGATGGTTGTATCTTGAGTTGAAGTGTGTGGTGAAAGGAAGTTGTTGGCCTAACCTTATGTCAAGTCTGTTGATAAAAAGAACAGCTGTGAACTGTTGCTTAGATTTAAATTTTCTGAGTTGCATGCAATGTTTAGAGCCCATGCACAGAGAGAAACTGTTTTATTGCTTGCTACCATAATGTTCAAATCTGTCCGACAGGTTTTAATACAAAGTGTACCAGAAAAGTTTAACTTGAAGTAGAGTATAACATATTCTTTATAGAACTAGAGAAATTTTAGCTAAAAAATCATTGGGGTGGGGTGTTAAAACCTGATATTGGATTTGTACAGGAGACTTGAGCATTTTTTATTTTCTTTTTTGAAAGACATATTGACTTGGAAAGATTTTAACTGAACTTTCAAGGCTTATTCAGATATGAATTAACTTAAGAGATATGAGAAATCCTTTTTTGTATTGCAAAATACTTATTTTTTTATGAAGATAAGTTTTTTGGAGAATTTAAATCATCAAAAGGTTTTGTCTAAACATAACCCACAGTGGTAGAAAATCTTCCCTGAGTCATAAAATAAAAAAAAATGCATTAACACTAAGACATTTTTATTTGAAAAGAGTTTAATTGCTTTTATGAATAAAATATATTCTAGACACTATTGTCTTGAGAAAAAAATGTTTCCCCTGAACAATGAATTTTAAAAGAATTATTTTATAGCATGTTTTTTCTCAATTTTAATGTGAATAATTTGTAAACTTTTAAATCTTTTAAAATTCTGTATCAATTGGAAGTGGCTAAATGTTATTGTTATTAAATTAAATTAAAACTGTATTTACTAATGATCAATGGAAATGCTCCCTATAAATCAACAACCACCAGTATTTCAAAAAGAAATTTTTGTGTATCTATAAAGCCTTGATTTTTGTAAATACAGACATCCATGTAGAACATTATCAGTAAAAATGCTATGGGTTTCAAATATTGTTTTCTTTATAAACCACTGTATGCTTTTCCATTTAAGATATAAAAGTGTAAATAATTTCATAAATAATAAAATTTTAAATACTATAAAACTCTCATAAACAATGATAAATAATTTGAAAATTCAGAACTGGGATGATATAAAAATTAATAATAAAAAATAATAAGTAATAGAATAATAAAATTTAATAATTAAAAAGATTAATAAGTAAAAGATTAATAAAAACTAAAATGTAATAAATCAATAATAATAAAATAATCTTATTTCATGTCTCATTGTCGACCTTGGGGGGACATTTATTACAATCCATAATTCATGATTTTCCATAGCTTTCAGTAACTGGTCTATTCTCAGATTTGTATTATTAATTTATTAAGATTACTGTGTAGTTATAAAAAATGTAATATTCACCAAATAATTTCTGTCAGTTATACTTAATTTTCACAAACATCAGGCTATCAATAAGTCACTCAACACATTAGAAAGACAACACCTCTGTGTTAAAAGAAATACTTTCCACAATATTTTAAACTAAAAGTAATATTTATTTCAGATTAATTAAATCTTAAATCACCTAATTTTGCTAAAATAACATTTTTGAAAAGTATATTTTACTTTTGAAAGATTTTAAAATCCTGCCAATATGGATGAATTTATAGATTAAATAATAAGGAGAAAAAATTCCAATCAATTTAAATTCACTTTGAAATGCCCCAAAGCTTTTTGCTTATTGGAAATATTAAATTTAATATATTATCTTGCAATTAAAACAAATATTAAAGTTTCAAGAAAGATTTTTATATTTTTTAAATGCATTTTAAAATGAACTATCACTTTTTTAAAGTGTGTACAAATGCTATCATAAAATTCAGTTATAAATACTATCCTTCAATAAAAATGGTTTGAATTCATTAATATTAATAATTTTGAGCAAACGAACAATTATGACATATCATTAAAATTACGTAAAATAAATGTGAGCTCTGTTTTACTATATAACCATGATTTTCTACCTTGCAGAGATGCAATCAACCTCATGGACAAAGACATCAACACATGTCCACTTAATGAAACAATTGTTCTGATTGAACAAATCATCAAAATGGTGATACAAGGCAAAATTCCTGCAAAAAATAACCTGATTGGTAAGTGTTGTCATGAATTGCCTTGAATTTAATCCATTTTTTAATCCAGTCCTTCAAATTACCATGGCCCAACATAATGATTTCATATGTACAAAAAGGTTACTAAACATTGGACAAATCTTAATTGGATGCAGTAAATTGAAACAGAAGGGAAAATAATGTCTTGTAGCAACAAGTGCAATTTTACTTCTAGACAAATTGTAGTGGTTTTGAAATATGAATATTGAAAGCCATATCAACTGTATACACAAAGAACATATTGACAACTGATAGTATTCAAAGTGTTATTCTAAAGTTGGAACTAATCTGTTAGTCTCCTCTTGGTATTGCCTTTATAAACCTGTCTTTTTAAGTTCATTCAAAAAATTTATGCCATCAAGGACATATGGATATCCTTTTCAGTATCTCCTTACTCGGATGATACCAATCAATAATAACCTCTAAATAGAAGTGATCATTGCAGACATTCTCCTCTCTTTGTAAATTGGAAAGACTTGTATGACTCAATTATGAACTTTCTTATGGATATGAATTCATCATTATGTAAAATGCAAGAATCATGTGTTATATTTGGTAAACCACAATTCAAAAATTTAATGATGTATAGAAATATTTTTATGGGTGATGCTGTTACATTTATTCAAACCTTACCAATCATCAGAGACCTTTTTAGTAATGTTGATTTCCCAAAATTAGTGGGAATGGATATTTATTTTGCAAAATTACAAAATTGTGGTAAAAGCTAGTTACTGATAATCATGCCCAACTTATTCATTACAATATACTCAATCTCCACAAGAACTAGTCCATCACCTCTCAATCCAACATATACCACAATACCACATATTCACAAGGAACCTACAAAACATCCCATGGCATTTATAAATGTTCATATCTCTTTTTAGTTTCTTTTTTCTTTTTTTTTTTTTACAAAAATATATAAAAATTTATATACTAATGAAAACAATAAGGTAGAGAATGAACCCCAAAAATGAAACAAACAATACAACAAAATATCCAAACTAAAACAAAACAGATATTAGTAGGACCTGTCCACCTCTGAAAATAATAAGAGTGGCAAAATCAAGAAGCACACTCACTAATGGAGTGTGAAGGAAAAAATTAAATGTTGGAGTAGGAAAAAATCAGCTGAGATCAAAAAAGGGGACAAAAACAAACTGGTGAGGATGGGAATGTCAACATCGATCTCAAAAGAGATTACCAGGAACAGACTGGGAACAACACTTGTGAATAAGTCAAAATTAACTAGGAAAACAAGAAACAGTCTAACTTAACAAGGGGAGGGTTCAGAGGAATCTACCCCATTGTACTCAAAGAGAAAATCAAGGCTAGCCCCAATAATGCAAACCAGACCCACCACAGATACTCACCTTTAACTGCAGAGAATGGGGGTGATAGACTGTCACACACGTATGTGAGACCAAAGGACACAAGCTGATTGGGAGCAATACGAGCTGCCAACTCGCCAACATAGTCCCAGAAAAAAAGTACCTGAGGACAATGGTAGAAGGTGTGTGAAACTGTTTATTCTAAACCAAGGTCACACTGATGATAGTCCAGCCCCGTCTGAAGGCTATATCATTGTGAGGTAGCACATTACAAATGAATCGCCATGTAAGTGAAAACCAAGGGTTGCTGAGCTAATTCACAGCTGGCACCCAAGACCAGAAAGAGCATAACTCTGATGCCAACAAGCCAAGCCAAGCTGACCACAAAGGAAGTCTATCACAACCCCATCCACTAGATAATGATACAAGGCCTTAAAAGGTCATTGGACTGATAGATCCCTTAAGACAGCCCAACAATCTCACAGGAATTTGATTGATTCCGAAGCTTATGATGGTGCTTAGCCTCAGAAACGGAGAGAGTGATAGCAATGCTAGAAAAGGCATTTATCAAAATTGAATCTTCTGACAGTGCACAGCATAGGAACACCAACCTTAAGGTGTGCCAATGGCACAAGTGCAGTATTCCCAGGCCCCCATGACATGGACGTTTGGCAACAGTCTCTCTATGGACCAGATGCTTGTGACCACCTCACAAGAGGGATGCCAACCAGTGCTCAAGTGCCTTCTTTCTGTTCTTGTAGAAAGGAAGTACAGCCGATCAATAAAAGATAATCAGAAAGATGTAAGTGGACAACCACTGTTGAAGCAAGTCTGAGTTTGGTACACTAAAGTCCTGCTTTATCTAAGAACCCAATTGTCATCAGTATCTCTGGTGATGATCAGTTGCAGAACTCTTCAGAATGCATAAGCAGGTGATAGCTGGCAAAGTTAAACAAGACTGCTAAGTACACAAACAAGCGGAAACAGCACAGTATGAACAAGAAAATCCATCATAGAAAGAAGCCTATGACATCCACATTCAAGGAGTGTTGGAGGTGATCTCATGGCGTTGTTGTCAACCTGAGTAAGTTGTCCAAACATTGGGTGAAAAGTTCTGGATGTCATTTCTGGCAATGAAAAAGAGGTGGAAAAAGGAAAAGTTCCAAAAACCTACAATCCTTACAGAATTTTAGAGCATCATTAGGATGGTTGATATGCCCACAAAGTTCATCAAGATCATAGCTACAATAAATGAGTCCTTATATCATATATATTATATATGTAAGGAAGCAAAAGGAGTGGTTATGTAACCAGTCACAAAAAAAGCCTTCTAAATTATCAAAGATAAGCTTACCTTTATTGATGCTCCAGGAAACTATGATCCCAATAAATAGAGTATTATGGATACTGCCAAGCTAGGACAATTTTACTGCAAGACTTTGAGGATATAACTGCAGTAGCTATCAATAGAGCACCAGCAATGATTGGCTTTTAAAGAATGTGCTGCCTCACTCAAAGAAATGGTTCCAAAAGTCTGTACTATTCATTGTGCATTACATAAATACCACCACAAGAAGTTAAGGGAGGACTGCAAGAAAAAAAATGATGAAATATTGAATCAATTACTCTTGCATTCTGATGTTGTCAAGAGATAGTAGATTGGAAAGATTTGCTGACTTATATGACTCAATTATGAACTTTCTTATGGATATGAATTCATCATTATGTAAAATGCAAGAATTATGTGTTATATTTGGTATACCATGATTCAAAATTTAATGATGTATAAAATATTTTTATGGGTGATGCTGTTACATTTATTCAAGCCTTAACAATCTTCAGAGACCTTTTTAGGATTCAGTAATGTTGATTTCCAAAAACAAAGCCACTAAGGTGTAAGGGAATACTGAGTGTGAAAGAATAGTAGAAAAGAAAATATAAAACAAAGAGAACAATAAAAGAACATGAATTTAGAAGACAAATTATAATGATTACATTTAAATTTTTGAAGATTAAAGTTAACTAGAAAGAAATAGGTTGGGAAAGACAAGTGAGAAGTGTTAGAGAAGAAACTGTTAGCATAAAATTTTCAGTTATTTCAATTGTAAAATGATAGGACCTAGCTGTCGATCTAGTGCTGTGCTTAAATTTGTGAAGAATCTCTTATTGATTTTTATGCATTTGATTTAAATTTTCATTTCTCTTCCTGGGCTTCACTATATCCATAAACCTCTTGTGTGTTCTTGAAATCAACTGTTGGCTACTATCTGGTGGTTCACTAATCATCTTTGCAACTATTTTTCTCCATGTTTATTATTACAGGTTCCTAGTCCAAATTTGCCAACTATTTCACCCTATCAGTCATTCCCTATCGTTATATATAGTCCATCATCACTATCAATGTAATCTGAGTATTATTTCCCCTTATTTCCCTTTCATCATAGAAGCTCAAAGAACACGTATGATAGTGTCTAATAAAATATCCTGCTTGATTCAGACGTCTTTTCATCACTCTTGCTATTCAGTTTTCTTATACTAACCAAATTGTTTAACCATGATTGCTAATAAAACATGGTGTCAGAGTGATAATGTCAAAAGTTTAAAGAACTCATATCCTACAGTGATATCAGAAGAATTTTAAATCATACTTCAAAGAAAAAAAAGACAAAATGGAAAAGTTACCACATCGGAAAAGCTTTTGACTTCAATCAAAACACTTTAGCCACAGCATGGAAGGAATGAAAAAAAAAATTTAACCTCTTTTTACTAGCAACAGAAAGTGGCACAAAGCCAGGTAAAGTCAAAACCTCAATTTTCTTGATTTGCATTGGTCCCAAAGCCCATAACATTCATTCCATATTCAATTTTGATACACCCGACGAAGAAATGAACCTTCAAACTGTAATAAAAAATAATCTGACGCATATTGTGAATTGAGAAAGAATATAACATTTCTCAGGCATAAATTTTTCACATGCACACCATGCACAGTACATCAGAAATTTGATGAATATGTGGTAGAATTGCACCAAAAAGCACAACAGCATGAATTCGGTGATCTTACAGATAGTCTCACCAGAGACATTTTAATATATGGTATTACAAATTTAAGATTAAGAGAACATTTTCTGAGAGAAGCAAACATGGATTTACAGAAGACAATACAAGTAGGTCAAAGTGCAGAAGAAACAAGATGTCAATCGAAGATGCTGATTGCTACACCTAAAACATGAAATAGCGAAGTCTCAGCAATACAATTTCAACATGACAGAAAAGGTGCCAAAACTCAAAGAAGCTACCATATTCACTCAAGACATCACAATGAAGAAGACAGAAATGAAAGATAGCCCGCGAAAATTGAGACGCCAAGTCAATATTATATCAATAACTGTCATTGTTGTGGTGACTCACACCAAAGAAAAAAGTGTACAACATTTCACTTTATAAGAACATACAAATAGACTACAAGTTTTTGAATGACTCTGTAAACACGGATTGAAATTAAACAAATCAAAGTGCATTTTTAAAGCTTCACAATGCTGGACATTTAATAACGAGTGAAGGATCAAAGCCAAACCCAACTAAAGTCAAAGCAATTGTTGATATGCCACTACCTACATGCAAAAAAAACTTGCAGAGATTTCTAGGTATAATGAATTACCTGTGTAAATTCCAATCAAACTACTCCGAAGTTACAGCACCATTATGGTAGCTTCTACAGAATGACATTCGACAAACCTCAAATTACAGCAATAAAGAAGCTAAAGGAAATGATTACCAGGCAACCAGTGCTACAATTTTATGACCTGGATCTACCATTAAAAATAACTACAGATGCTAGTAACCATGGACTCAGAACAGTACTGGAAGAAAAACACAACAAAAAATGACTACCTATTTCATTTGCATCATGAACTACAACTTCAGCAGAACAGAATTACTGTCATATAGAGAGCAAAACACTTAGCATAGTCTTTTTGCATGTAAGAAATTTCATCAGTTCATATACAGCACTCATTTTCTAATCAAAAATAATTATAAACCATTAAAACAAATCTTTAGAAAAACAATCACCCCAGGATTCCAAGATTTCTGTTAGCACTAAAAAGGTACGATTTTGACCTGAACTATGTACCTGGTAAAAATCTATTATTGCTGATACACTATCTCATGCTTACCTTGAACAAAATAGTCCAGAAATACCAGACACAGGTATGAAAGCACACATACATGCAGTAATAAAAAATTAGCCCATGAACAATATCAAACTTAATGAATATAAGAAAGCCACTGCAGACAACTAGATACCACAGACACTCATCATATATACAAGAAGAGAATGGCCTTCAAAAGACAAAATACCAATCAATATTCAATTATTCATCTCTGTTTGTCATGAAATATTAATTGTCAATGGATTCATTTTAAAAGGTTCAAGAATTATTGACCCTACATTGAAAGAGAAGCTCCACAAAAAATTTGTACTGGACACATGGGAATTGAAAAGTGCACAGAACAATCCAAGGAATGTATATACTGGTCCAGCATCAATGCTCATATCAAATATATGATTAATACATGCTCATACTGCATTGATTATAAAAATCAACAACCAGCTGAACCACTGAGAAATCATGAAATTCCCACTACTCCTTGGACCAAAGTAAGTACGGACATATTTCACTTGTTTGGAAAATCTTATGTTACAATCATTAATTATGCCACAAAATTTTTTGATCTACATAAAATAAAAGATTGTCAGACAAAAACTGTAATCAAATGACTAAAAGACACTTTTGCCAAATTCAGCATTCTGAAAACAGTTGTCAGTGACAACAGAACAGAATTCAATTTGGCAGAATTTAAGACATTTGCAGAAAAATGGCATTTTCATCACATTTGAAGATAGTTTAGGTTTGTACTTACAAGCCTAAATTATCCTCAAGCAAATTGCATGGTAGTAAGAAATATACAAATGATTAAAAAGACATTGAATAAAGCATTTAAAAGTGGTGAAGAACCACAACCAGTGCTTTTAGTGCTATGCACATCACCACTAAAAAATGATGCACCATCTTCTGCAAAACAACTAATGAATAGAACATTATGGACAGATCTCCCAAACATACTTCATAGCAAAATTTCTTTCTATGCACAAAAGGAATCAGAAATGTCAACAAAACTCTCAGAATTAAAACCACATGACACTGGGAGAATCAAATTTGAGAACAATTAGTTTAGAAAGGGTAAAATCATCAAAAAACTAGGACAACCTCAATCATATTTGGTATTAACCGAGGAAGGGAATATGGTCAAAAGGAATAAATGCCATCTACTCAAAACAAAAGAAAACATTCATGTAACGAAAGAAATAGATTATGAAAATATACTCCCAAAGTCAACAAACACACATGACCACAGACACCTCAACTACAAAATTCAACATTTCAGAATGTTAGTACTACAAGAAGTGGACAACAAATAATTCTCCCCTGCAGATATGGAAAAACAATAGAATAAAATAAATATTTCTAAAAAAAAATAAAAGAAAGATGTCCATCATCACTATCAATGTAATCTGAGTATTGCCTCCCCTTATCATAGAAGCTCATTGTGCGGAAGCTTATGGTGTGGAATTCTCCTGTGCTTGATTGTATGATTCTAATAAAATATCCTGTTTGATTCAGATGTGTCTTTTCATCTCTTTTGCTATTCCATCTTCTAGCCATGTTGTTTAATCATAATTGCCAATATAACACCTACTTTGGCATTAAGGTCCCCAAAGACAGTTATAATTTCCTGTGATTGAGCCTTGGCAATGTCCAGAAAACTTTTCAGTTTCTTCTTCTCTACATTGTGCTGTTAGTGCATATACAACTATGATGGATATATTAAAAGGCTTCCCTTTCAGTTTAGATATGAGAATTGACAGTATCCCAGAACATTTTTCATATCTTTGTCTATTATGAGTTCTACTTCCCTGTTATTTTTCTCCCTGCCTGCATATATGATCCTGTGTCTGACACTAATACAATCTCCATTATTTACCCACATAGTTTTGAATACACCTAAAATATTAACCTTAAACCTAGTTATTTCCTGTTTTATATTTTCCAACTGGTTACATTGATTTAGTATTCTGATGTTTTAAAATTATATTTTATTTGATGCAGACAGTTGCTGGATCACTCTCTGGTGACGCCTATCACTCATGTCTTTCATTTCAGGCACTTGGAAAGGGTACACCATCTTCTAATATCTTACCACGGCCTTATCAGGATTGTTACATTTAATCTTGATCAATAGCTTAATATCTTTGTCATAGACACAAAGATAATCATGTCATTTGCACAAACCCTGACATGAAGAAACCTATTCTACACAAGATTTGCTATGCTGCTTCTTCTCTAAGATTGCATTAAAAGAGTTCCAGTGTCAGAAGGCAACATCATTTTATATAATTGAAATAATATTTACAAAAATTCTGCTAACACAGACCAAGTTGACTCAACAACACTCAAACTCATTTACTATTCATGTGCATTATTCAATGAAATTGAAACAAAGAAAAGCACCCGGGTGACCTTTTGAGAAACTGATAATCAACTCTATCAAATGTCTTGGACAGATCCAAATAGATCCGTGCATTGTCTTCTATCCCTTCTATGGTAAATCACACCAGATACAAATTGTCAAAGAAATACTAAACGAAAGAAAGACTAGACAAAAATGAACTATAATTGACAATGATTTATTTGAATTTGATTAAACGTGCAGGTAGTTCATGAGGATCTAGATCGAATGTTTTTCTTTTTGTTTAATAGAGTAATAGGTTATGGCTACCACTCTATGTAGTCACCAATGCAAAACAACCCTGCTTCAGAGTTTTCAGAATGTTTAAGTTGGCCATATAGCTACAAAATTCCTGCTAACACAATCCAGAATTTCTGGTTAGCACACAAATACTGGTCATTATGAGAGGAAGCATGAAACTAATTAACCCAAGCACTTCTAGTAAATGATATGAATGCCTTTATGCACTTGGCCATGACTAAGTAGATAACAATTCAGAGACTCAGGAGAATATTTAACACCACTCTATGCAGTCACCTCAACAAAGATTTACACCAGAATAAAATATGATTGGCATACAATGACCCCTGCATCTGTGAAAAGAAATACAAATTTGAAACAAAATCAAAATTCATAATTTGTGGAAAGACTATGACATCAAAACATATGTAGGGAAAGAAGAGAACATCGCAGCTCTTTAGAATAAAATCAGAATAAACAAGGACCAACACTGCAATGAAACAATGATATGCTGTGCTTGCAAAATCAAAGTATTAATCCTATATATAGTGATGAATAGCCTTTAATTAGAAGAGAGAAGACAATAGGGTTTAAAGTTACAAAACTAAACTTCAAAGGCAACATTTCCTGTTTAAACACTTGATGAAGACTGGATATTACAGTAGTTGAAATATTGTAATAAAAAAGGTTCAAAAGAATAATTTTATTTTAACAAAAATGACTTGTATAAAAAATATGACAGTTATTTATCTTTTCATCTCCTTCTGTGCAAACCTGTATGTATATGCAAACCTGTATGTATGTGTTAAAGGAACCTTTTTGAAAACATATCCTGTTTGGTTTTCTTTTGTAACTTATAACTTTATATTTTTCAGATTTTTTCACTTCAAATATCTTTAAACTATTTGCAGAAATTTTCGATATTTCTGATTCTGAGGTAAGAAAAATATTAGTAAACTGATTTAATACTTATCAATAGGACTGATTAACACATATTCACATATATATGTGTGTGTGTGTGTGTGTGTGTGTGTGTGTGTGTGTGTGTGTGTGGTTAAAAACTACAGATTAAAAAAAAATTCTTTTTATATATATATTTTGAACAAGAGTAGAGGTTTATCCCTTGTTTAGATGCTGTCCCAATAAAAGCACTCAACCTTCTGAACTATGAACAGGATAATAAGATTAGATAGGTTCATCTATATCATGGTTCACACTTTTTCCACATCTATTGAGCAGGAGCAGAAATTATTCCTTGTTTAAGGTATTGCTTCTGGTTTCATTTTTCAAATCTTTAATGAAAATCTTACCATTTGTTGATATGACTGATCAATAGCTATATCTCTTCCTTTTGAGGGTTAGTAGTTTTCTGGTTGCTGAAGCCCAAACACTTTGGTAGCACATAGAGAGGCTGTTCAGATCAAGCCATATAATATTTGGCTTTTTTATGCAGTGCCATGTCATGCAGAGAATAGGTACTCCTGCAAGCACTTCTAGTGGGTAACCCTGAGACAACATCATGTCTTAGCTACCTTCTGTTCAATTTGCATTGCCTTAAACGATATATGGTAACAATCATATTGGCCTTTTTAAATTTTTAAATTTCCTATGAATGCAAGAACTAAAATTAATAATACAAGTAAACCAGTTTGCAAAAATCACTGAAAGCCTTCAAACTTTTTTTCTCCAACCTTTGTGGTATTCATATCAATTTCTGTAGTGTTGAATCTTTTCTCTTGAAACATTCTCCATAAAGGATTTTACAGTATACATACATGGCCTTGGAGTTTATATTCAAGAAAATCTTATTATGGCAAGGGAATTATCTCTTGAAACACCAGATGATTCTTTCATGTACTTTCAGCTCTCATTATTGCACACAGTTAGTTATCTCTTTTTCCTTTATTGCTCCCCTTCCACTCAGGACTGTAATAGACAAAATATCTAACAGTATAGAAATGACTCTTTCTCTACATTAATCTGTGAACATCTTTGTGCTTGGAGATTTTAATGTGCATCATGTAACATGGCTTCATCATTCTAATACTACTGAACTGATTAAATCAGACTTAATTTTTCCATTGCCCATTCTGCCAGTTAGTTGACTTCCCTACAAGTTTTATTTATAATTCTGACTAACATGCCTCCATACCCTATTTGTTCCTTATTTCCTCTCCTGTCTTTTGTTGGACTTTTCAACTCTGTCCCTTGTCAATTTAGATTATGCTGTAGATTCCATTGATATTTCCTTTGACTCATCTATTAAGCATTAATTCCTTATTCACAAGACCAGTGTGCTGATTGTGATTCATTTCATGATTTTCTTTGTGCTGCCCCTTGGAGTGAAGTTTTTAGGCTTCTTACTGATAATTGTGCCTCTAAAGTTTCTTCTTGGGTAAAAGTCAACATCAAGGCTTTTGTGTCTCATAAAACCACAATCTTTTCCATTCACATGCGCCTGTTCAGCCACTGTAGCCCACAGGAATCATTTTTCCAGCTTTATCAACATGACGTGATACCTCTGATCACAACAAATGTTTCTTTGAGTCTATCTGTAATAATTACAAATATGTCCTCAAAGAGGCTAAGTCATTATTTTGCTGATAGAGTGAGGCATTCAGTTCTTGTGACTACTGGCAACTCTGTAGCAGTGTATTAATAAAAGTACATCCTCAATTTCTCCTCTCTTTGATCAATTTGAAGTGCTATCATCTCTTGCCAATAAAGCAGAATACTGCAAATTCTCTCTCAATTCTTCTCTCATCTCATCAGGAGTATCTTTGCCTGACTTTTCACTTAGAATTGTCTGTACTTATAATATGCATATAATTGTCCATAGATTTTATTATCATCTCCAAACTTAATCCTCACAAAGTATATGGACTTGATGATATTCCTGAAATTGTCCTTAAGAAATGCATGCCTGAACTGGTTTCTGTTCACTCTATGCTCTGCAATAAATATGTTTCTGCTTCTTGCTTTCCAGATTGTTGGAAATCCTCTTCTTTTCCTGTTTGTAAGAACTCTGCCAAACCATCTGATTCTTCAAACTAGCAACCTATTAGTCCTCTACCTCTCTTTGTCAAAGTATAATCAACTCTGAAGTGGTTAATCATCTCACCTTGCAGGGTTTTCTTTCAGAAAAACAATATAGTTTTTGATTCTCAGGATCAACTACTGATATGTTGACAATTATTGCTGAAAGAGACTTGTCAAGCTTTAGATAAAAATGATGAAGGTTGAGCTGTTGCTTTAGATATTTCGAAGGCATTTAGCATTATGGTCTTCTTCACAAGTTAAAATGGTTATGGTATTTGTGGCCATCTCTTTCATTTGAAACTCCATAATAAAAACTGACATGAATCGTCACTCCTATAGACATTTTTGCATTAATGCAGGTGTTCCCCAGGGATTTATTTTTGGACTTACTCTGTTCCTTATTTTCACAAACAACTCTCTTGATGTCATCAGTTTCAGACTTGGTATCTATACTGATAACACATCTATTTACTTCTGTTTTTTTCAATCTGTTGTTAACTGAAGCAAGAAATGATAGGTTAATTTTAATGTCTCCAAAATGAAACTGCTCTCTTCGAATCACCTGGGAGATCCTTTTTTTGCCTCCCATCAGAACTGGCAAAAGTATTTGCATATTTAAGGAAAACCTAATACAGTTTATAATTTTTAAAATACAGGGATCATAATATTCATTGAGTGATAAGTGGGTTAATGCATCTTTAAAATTTTGTTAGCGAAGGGATTTTGCCATTAACTTTACTAATTTGCTTTTTATATGAATGATTCATTGTAATATATATATATGGGGGGAGAATATGACATTTAAACTATATATTTGACTAATGGTGGGAAATTGAATGAAAAAATAAAAAAACCCTATAATCAATCCTAAGAGAAATAAAGTAATCTTTAAAATAAATAAAAAACATTTAGTCTGAAGAGTTCCTTTCTAAAGATAAAATACATAATATTTTTCCATTTCTCATTCAGTTTTACATATACAAACACACAAAAAATAGATTTATTTATTTTTATTTAGCATCAGTTATGCTAATTTTCTTCTTCTGAAAAGTTTAGTCAGTGTTAATTTTGGCAGCATATTCCCAGATGTGCTTATTTTTCAGAAAATTCTGCAGACCCCTTATTTCTGTTATAGTATACAGTAGTTCACTTATATCACTGAATTTTTCAGTTGGTTTATATGACAGGTGCTCTGAAAAAATACCTTATAATTATTTCCATATAAACATATAAACATAGCCCAATAGAATTATTGGATAGAACAAGTTTTTGCCTACAACACAGATTTTATGTAGTTAACTGGTTATGCATTTTTGCCAGCAATGAAGAGAGGCTTCATTTCATGGCTTGGCAGTTGTACATGACTGCCTGGAATTTAGTTTGTTATAAATTTTGTCTTTGTTTTGCAAAGAATCAAAATTATTTTCGTTCAAATTTGTGATATGTTTTTGTTCTTTTTTGACTTTATTCCTTGTCAAAACCGAATTTTATTCAGAATTTCATACTTTCTTTGAAGCTAATAAATTTAGTTCTACTAATAAATATAAAAGAAGATATAAAATTTCTTATTTTTTATTTATTTATTTTTAACCATTTTCCCCCAGGTAAGTTATAACCCCACCTCACATCTTAGTGGCTTTATTACAAGCCACTAAGATGCAAGGAGGGTTGCTGAAAAGTAAAAATTGCTGATTACATAAAAGTAAAACATTCCAGTAGCATTCTCAATCATATTCAGTCTGATTTTTCTCTTTAATAGCATATCTACAAATTTAAGGTAAATTAATTATCAGATTTTGTTTGAGCAATTATTGAAACTTAACTTATTGAAATCATAAGATTGCATTTTAATTTAACTTCTTTTCTTTTCCAGATGGCTAAAATTGCTGTTGGAGTTTCTGTTATAGATAAAAACAGATTAATTCACTGGACAATGGCTGATTTTGGTGAACGCTTTTTGTGTCATCTCACTGTTACCAATTTTACTAAGATTGATAATCAAGTTCTTTTGTATGTATATCAACTTCTTGAAAATGCAAAACACTAACAATTGATTCTATAATTACATCTCTATAATTATAACAAAAATTCCCCCCCTTTTTTTACATCTACTTCTTACCACTTACAAAAACTAATGCTGACCTCATGAAAACTGAAGACAATTGTAGTTAAATATTGAAAAAAACAACTTTCTAAATATTCAGTATTAAAAATATCATCAATATTTTTGTGTTATTTGAAATTATTCAGAGAATTTTGGCACAAAGTTTTCCTCAGTGCAGCAATAGTGATATCATTAATGCTTGACTTCACAGAAAAATAAAACAAAAGAAATGTGAGAAATTTAAAAAATTATTGTAAACTATTTGAATAATTTATTATCATGTAAATAATTGTTGTTCATATATTCTAAAATTATTAGCAGAACAAAAAAAAAGAAAAATTCTGTTGATTAGCTGAAAAACAATATTTGTTATCAAGATTCATATCAAAATTTATATAAAAGATTTTGCATCAAGACAGAAAATGACTTATTAAGCAGAAAAGAAAATATATTAATGCATAATAATTACATTTCTTTCTTGCTTGTGAATCTAATTAACTATATACTTTTTCTTTTTTATCATTTCACCCCATCCAAGGCAATAAAGCCACTAAGATATGCAAGGATTATTGAGTGTGAAAGAATATATGAAAAAGAAAAACATTAAGGGAATAATAAAAGAACAAGAATTTTCTTAATTCTTGTTCTTTTATTATTCCCTTAATGTTTTTCAAAAGATAACAACTGACATTACATTTAAATTTTTTGAAGATCAAAGTTGACTAGAAAGCAAGAGAACAGAAGATCATTCCACAAGAAAGAAGTGCGAGAGAAGAAACTATTAAGATAGAACTTATGGTTATATTTAGCAATTTTAACTGTAAAATGATGAAACTTGCACTTAAATATGTTAAACTTTACCAAAAAGGAAAGTTCATCAGAAAAATTGACATGAAAGTATTTATAAAAAAGCACATTATGGTGATAAGAAAATGACTGAAGCCAAGATGCCAGGTCAGGACAAATAACACTGCAGATTCTTCTTTGGATTTTACAAGAATCTCTAACTACCTAACAGAAGCACCAAACCAGATGTGACATCAATATTCAATGAATGGACAAATGGAAAACTTATAAATATGTACAATTTTTCTGACAAGAAAAATTGTCTAGCATGACCCAGTGAACCAACTTTCCTAGCAGCAAACTTAGCAATTAATTTAATATTTCTTTAGAGGAAAAACCTTAAAAATCTGTTTAAATTAAGATTTCGTAAAATGAACAAATTAGACAAATTCAAATTATAGTGGATACATAATTAAAACATATTCTATTAATTAATCAGTTTCAGACAAAATAAAAAAATCTTTTTAAAAAATAATTAATATAAGATATTCTTACTGAATGGATACCAGCTTAAAATAAAATCAATTTAACTTATAATTTATAGGAAAAGATAAAATTTACATAGCATTTAAAACATATATCAAATTACTGATCTGTAAAATTTCAAGCATGTATAGTTAGAAATTTTAGTCTCTTCAGGTAACACATTTTAAAATGGAACTGAATGATTTTATGTTAAATACAGTGTGCGATGGATAAATTGTCGCCATTTTATATTTTCAATTTCATGCATGCATGTTCGTTTTTGATTTTGTCAGTATAGTATGGTTGGTTGGGCAGTGTCTGTGAGAAAAAGAACACCATGACACAATTCACTCTACCAGAAATTTAGAACAGCATACTGTACTGCTTAGTATTCATGCTGGAAGCTTCAATACAAACATTTCAGAGTGTTTCGGTGTCAATCTGAGGACTCAGAAAGATTTGGATGAATTTAATGATGATTACAAAGGTATTTGGAGTGATCACTAGTGATGGCAACATTATGTCTCCATTCATCTTCCTACAGGGCCTCAGAATCAACATGGATGCCTACATCAAGTTCCTTGAGGAGGTAGTGCTGCCATGGGTTAAGAGGGTGGCTGCTGGAAGACCCTACATCTGGCAACAGGACAACTCTGCACAATGACACACAAGCAGGAGAACAACATTCATGGCTGTCAGACAATTTCTGCAACCACATCAGCCTTTACATCTGGCCACCTAACTCCCCAGACTGCAACCTCTTTGATTATTATGTGTTGGGGTAGAGACCAACAAAACGCCTTGTAATACTAAAGATGAAATGAAGGCAAGGATTATGGCAGCATCTACCAACCATCCAGAAGAGATACAGGAGATTCTGAAGTCATCTAGAGGCTATTGGTTGAAGCCAATTTTATTGAATAAATTTACTCTTCAGTATTTCAAGATATTTTGTGTAATTTTGGTAATATCTGCTAAAATGAGATGTCAGTGTTATTTTCATTTTTGCAAAATTAGATGACAATTTATCCCTCGCAATCTCAATGTGCATGCACTTAGTGTCTACTGTTATGTCTGTGTGCCATATATAAATAAAAGGAAAAGATATCAAATAGCCAGTCTGCATGATATTCTACAAATTGAATAAAACTCTGAGGGTCATTCATCAACCTTCTTGTGTCTAATCTATTTCCCACCATATAAAAACTCTCTTCAGAAGAAATTGAACTAAAAAAAATATAAAATAATAGAATTAATTTTTGTAAAACACTTCTCCCAATTTCTGGAATATATAAATGTTGGATTTACACTATCTGCTTTCTTCTTTTCATTTCCATTTTTCTTTGTGGATGATTTGTTTGTTTTGCTGTGGGAATGTTGGTTGTGTTTAGGTAGAAAACATGTGCTTCCTGGTATATTTATCCCACAACAATTATTGTGGACTGGAATGTGAGTCCAGGTAATAAAATCTAAAAGCAATGATAAAACTATGTATATAAGCAAATAATAAGTATGTATTAACAAAACAAAGGTATACATTGACAATAGAAGATTGTTGCATGTGATAAAATCAATAGATATAGAAGAAATCATTTATACTAGTGAAAGTGTTTGTGTAGAATATCTAGAGAAAAGTAACGAAAGTGAAGTGAAAGATGTGTGTAGTGCCTCAGTGTGGAATGTGTTTCTCCACATTCGAGCTACATCTTACCATGTAAGAGGAAAAGAGAGGATGACAGAAAATACCACTATTTATAGACAGTGACATTTTCTGTTCCCGAGAGACATTTTTTAGGCAAGTGGGGGTGACTCCAAAGTTTTACAAGCCCAAATTTTCACTCTCTCAGCATTTCACAGTTTCTTTATATCCAATCCATGCTTTTTACTGATGACCATAAATGTAGGAGAAAACAAGATAAAAGAAATACAAATCAAAAATCTTATACAGGAACCAATATCAGAAAAGGCTATCATAATTATCATAAATCCTAAAATATTTGAAAGCAGGTAAATATTGCTGTATCTTTTCTTTTGTTCTCAAGTACATAACATATTTAATTAATACATAAATAAATTAAAATGTTCAAATCAGTTTAATATTTTATTGTTACAAAAATTATATTGTTTATTTCAGAGACACACTGCTGAATTTTATGACAAAATCTGAATGCTCTAAAGATTTATTGATGAGAAAATGGTCAAAACTTGCAACTTCATTCACAAACACTATCAAAGAATTTCTTTTGCCAAGGGTAGAAATGATTGGAAATGAAATAAGTGGGTATCAGTCCAGTCTATTTGTTTATTTTTTAGATTTAATATTTGAATAATCGATTTTGTAATTATTCTGATTCTAATAACTTAATTTTCCTTTAACAATAATTTTTTTTTGTAAATAATAAATAAATCCAAAAAGTCTCGGGAAAAAAAAGAAAAGAGCAAAATGTTTGCATTGTTTCTGTGTCCTTCTTTAATAGAAAAGTTAATTATCAACTTCACACTTTTTAAATGTTAATATGTCAATCAGTCTCAATAGCATGCAGAACTGGTGGTAAATTAATGAGTTTTGTTTAAAAATTATAAACATAAATTGTAATTTTTTTTTCTGTAACTATTACTGGCCTTGAAAAAACATGACCATTTCCTTTTATAATCACTAAGAGAACCCATTTAACTGTTTTTAAGATAAAAGTTTTGTATCATCTATACTAAGATGCAAAGCCAAAAGTAGTGACTCTTATATAAAAAACATTGACAACAAAATATCCTCTTAAATGACTCTGCAAAGAGAAAATAATTCTTAACAATATGTCTGTATTCTTTATAATTTCATCTCTGTGTGTAGTTTATTAAAGAAAATGTAACGAAAAAGTAACAATTTAAAATGTATTCAAAAAGTAACAATTTAGGAGTAAATTCTTTTATTTTTGATTTTCCAGACAATTTGACTGTGGCAGTAATGAAAGAAATGAAAATGATAAAATGGACAGAAATTAGAAGAAATATTTTTGAAGTAATCAACCAGGTATTTTATTTATCTTTATATTGTTGCAAATAAAAACTCAAATGGTGAAAAAAAATTTTTTTTTAAAAAGCTGTTACAAAGTGTCAGAATTATAATATGAAGAGCCAATTTGATATCAAACTGAAGCTAGAACAATTTCCTTTTTTATGGTTGATAGAATCTGTGGAAATAATAACAACTCCCTTTATCCAATTCCTTCAAATTTGGGCGAGCTGAGGAAAATGACTAAAAGAAATTTGTGAGCCTATGTGAAATATTCTTTACACCAATGAAAACCTTGTCTTCACAGGAATTAGCTGTGAGCATAGAAAAAAGAAAGAAAAGACAATAGAGAACCTATGCAAAATCCTTTTTGATATAAAATGAGGCAAAAAATTAAATTAAGAAGAGCAGAGTCTCTGAGGTCATGTGAAAGGTTTTGTTTCTGTTCATGCATTCAACTTGAAATTTTCACCACTGTCAAATTACACACCAATTGTTATTATCAGCTTTTAACCAAGCACTTCAAAAAACTTGTGGGCATTATGTACATTGTAATAGAACCCTGGAGGTGGTGCAAAATATAACATGGCCTGTGGACCCCAATAAGTATGAATCACAAGAGGTCCACTAACATTTTATAAATTAATGATATGAAATCTGACAGGTTAAGAAGAGGACAACAATACAACAAATTTAAAATTTAATACAAAATTTATTTTGAACACAGATAAGAATCCTTATAGGTTAAATTAGCATGTAAGTCCACAGTTTGAAAGTTAAGTTCACATGTCCGGTGAAAGTGTTGAAAAGTTGCTGGTCAAATCCAATGACAAACTTTCCATAGTATTTTAACCAAAGTATACAGAGTAGGTTATTTGAAGTCTGGACAACATAGAAAGTTCCATTTAAATGTCAGATACTGGCATTGAGTAATTGCTGGTGAAGTCCAGTGGTCAACCTTTATAACTGAAGTGCATGGAGTAGGTTATTTGAAGTCTGGATGATATAGCCAAACAGAAGGAAGTCTCATTTAAACGTCCACTGTTGATCAAATCCAATGTCTGGTGCAGGCATTGAGTAGTTGCTGGTCAAGTCCAATGGTGAACCTTCTGTAGTATTTTAACCTAGTGTATGGAATAAGTTATTTGAAGTCTGGACAATATGCATGCAGCAATTTTCTAAACCAGGTGAGTTAGGTTAACAGGAAAGCCAGAAGCAGGGACCTAGTGTAGGGGGAAGTTCAGGGCTGTTGATAGCAGGTCCAATAAAACTGATCAACCAAGAGAGTTAGGTCGAGATAGTGGTGCTAGAAGTCGAGACAATGGTGTAGCCAGAAGTAATAAAGGCTAGGAATCCTAAAAGTTGCCGGAAGAAGTAGAGGCCAAAAGTACCAGAATTTGAAGGGATATGAAAACTCAACTAATGTCCAGTTGGCAGACAAAAAAAAAAAAAATGGGAACATAACTCAGTACACAACTCGTCCAAGTTTCTCCTTCTCCTCTCTTTGGTTTGGCAAGAAGTCAACGTGTTATATGGAAATGTACTAAAACTATCAAGAAAAATAAACTGAAATGTACTACAAAATATAAAAGGTATAAAAATATTCACAAGGTGTATTAGGTTCGTAACACTACTAGAAAGAACTACAAGGAACTATGAAACTAAATGAACTTAAATTGAAGGGTGTGTGTCAGCACAATGAAGAAAAGGTCAAGGTCATAGCGTTTACCCTTGGTCATGTGGGCGGAATAGCAACGTTCTACGATAATGTTGATGTTTGAATTGAGAAACACGTATCTCCTAGCGGTGTTTAACCCACAACAAAAGTGCCGGACTTGTATGTGTGTCCGCCGTGATAAAATACAAAGAAACGACTAAAACCAATATATATATATATATATATATATATATATATATATATATATATATATATATATATAATTATTTATTTAAAAATATGATTCCATCGCTACATAAGAGTTCTGTTTCAAAACAAGAGCCGAAAACTTCAATATAATTATTTGAATTAAATTGGATTAAAATACCAAGCTCTGTTCCATCTTCAAGCGAAATTTTTGCTGGAATAACTAATTCTTGAAATTCTTTATAAGCATATTCATATTAAGATAAAATTACTATGGTAACGGCTAGAGCAATTATTTTAAGAAGACCCCCTTTTTAAAATAATTGCTCTAAGGATTAATAATTTGTATCAATATCTCAGTTACATTCAAAGAGGTCAAATCAGGGTGACTAAATTTAAAGTCGAAGATGACATCGTGTCAATGGAGATTTATTTATTTTTTATTTCATTTTCTTTATTGAAAGGGTTTTAAAATATTGTCATAATTAGTTAATATTTGTTTTTTTTTTTTTGACAACTTCATATGGAGTTTAAAATTTGTATTTATTATTTAATTGTTTGTTTGTTTCTTATGCTAATTATTCAATGCGAAAATTTGATGTCGGCAAAAAAACGTTAACTCATGTCTATTGTTTAATAAATTTTCATTATTTAGAAACTTGATAATTGATAATGTGTAGTTTTTCATGTAGGCATAAAGGGCATGGGTCATCCCAAGTATTACAGGTTCTAGTTTTGTTTATAATTTTCCATTTACTTTTGATGTTTTATTCATTTCCTTCAAATGCCAAAAATATTTAGATAGAGATGTCTGATGTCTTTTATTAATATTGTTGAAGGAGCTTTTATGTTGTCTCCATCTGGTCTTAAATTCATTCTTCGTAGACCCAGTGTATATCATATTAGTATTAGGACTCTCAATGGATGAGATTGTATATTGGTATACCACAGATTTTACGCTGCATATATTTTTCAATGGGAAGTCTTCTGGGTTTCTACAATCACATAATTTTTCACTATTTTTGTCTAATTTAAGCTTAGGGTTTTTATTAATACTATTCTGGCATGGAGGTTTATTCAGGATTTTATTATTGTGTTTTTTTTTATTATACTTTCTAGATTTTCAGTGCAACTGTAACTTAATTTTAGGGTGTTTTATTAAAGATTTTACTAAGTTTGCTATTTGTAGGAAAGTGTTTTTCAGTTAAAGCTAGGAATTTATGTCCTAGCTTAATATTAACCATTTGGTTGAACGGAGGGATATACCAAATGATTTTTCTTTTCCTGTTTTTCTTCTGGTTAGTACAATTGTTTCTATAATTGATGTTAGCATTTTTGTATCCACTATTTTTTAGGGCTGCGTTATAAAAATTACTGTGTTGTTGGAATATTTCTTTATTAGCGGAGTTAATGCTGATTCTTTTCTCTATTGATGAGGGTATATCCTTAAACATACAATATCTTTACTTTGTCACTTGAAACAATGTAACCATTTGTTTTGTTGATAATACATTATCGTTTGTTATATATATATATATATATATATATATATATATATATATATATATATATATATATATATATATATATATATATATATATATATATATATATATATATATATATATATATATATATATATATATATATATATATATATATATATATATATATATATATAACAAACGATAATGTATTATCAATAAAACAAATGGTTACATTGTTTCAAGTGACAAAGTAAAGATATTGTATGTTTGTGACAAAACAATGAAACATGCGTGAAAACCTTTAAAGACTAGTGACTGTTCATATATGTAAAACGTGTGTAGAAGTCCTAAAAAAAAAATGTGGTTGCGTCCGTATGTGCATGCGCGTTTCCCCAAAATGAAATGAGTTTTCATGGTAGACCTACATGCTTACTGTCCTGGAGTGAAAAAGCGAAAAGTGAATGATAGAAAATATTGGAGTCTTAGAAAGCGTCCGCTGGTGTTTTTTTTTTTTTTTCTGATTAGGAAAATAAGGGGGTGAACTCCACAGTTTGTGACAAACTTAATTTTAACAATCCCAGAAAGCTAAGTATTTCAAACTCTCTTCTACTTTTTCATACATGCAACACTAACAGTATAAGCCTTCTGTGAACAACAAACTCTCTTACTTTTGTTTTAAACATTTATTATTATTATTATTATTATTATTATTATTATTATGTGTCATATGATTTCTGTTGTATGAACAGTTCTTCTTCATGACAATTCGTTGAAATTTGAATGTCGTGAATATAGTTAAACTAGGCCAGTAATGCCCGACGGCTGAACGCTACTGAGTCCGAATTTTTATTGTCGATAACTCTAAAACGGTAGGTTTTATTAAAATTTAATTGTTATTTTGAGTTCAGCATGTACATTTACACGGAAATATGACGATTTGGGAAAATTTTTATCGATATTTAGCGCGGAGCTTAAAAGGCAAATTTTATCGACAAAAGTCACCGCTTCAAAGACAACACATTTTAAAGTTTATATTACAACAAATCATAACAACCCATTTTGATTTATATTTTATCTTCTTTTAAAAAGACAGAAATCAAGAGTGGAAATAAAGAATTTCTAAAATAACTGATGGAGATACCCCGGAGAAAAAATGAACGTACGTAGATACCCTGAAAATTTTCAGAAGAATTTATCCGGAAAAATGTTTGGAACTCAAATAACCTCAAAGGAAACAGAAGACGAAAATTATAACGTTTGAGAGAAAACTATAATTTGAAAGTAAACGAAATACAATTTGGAACCATCAGCAAGCTAGATTGAAGGTGATTGACCAATGGACGCTTGTTATATATATATTTGTAAGATGGTGATGGTGAAAATTATAACAGGAATAGTGCATTTCCTAGCAGGGGTTAACTAGCTTGTTGTGGAAGAGTCCACAATGTGCTTGTCGCGGCCGCCTTTGGCCGCTCCCTAAACGGGAACGAGCAGTACACTTCGACCTTGACAATTTTGATCGTGTTACAGACACGCTGTGTAATTTAGTCTCATTTCGTTTTAGAATTGAACTAATTACTTTTTAGTTCCTTTTGTGTTATGGACCTAGTCGCAGTACACCTCTTAAGCATTTTAGAGTTAGACCTTCGTTTTTTCATAGCAAATCTCAACTTATTTTTAGAGAGATTTTTAGTATTTTCCGATACCTAATATAACACGGCGATTTCTCACCGAATTCAGGAGTCTGTAGAGGACCCGTGTGTTTACGTGTTGTTACATTAGGAACACGTGCTGTTTATTCCTGCTATAAAAATGGCGGACTTGAGTTTTTTTCATCCTTTCCTCTGTCACTCCTATTTCCTCTAGCTCCAACTCTCTTGCGTGCTTGTGGCTTCCCGCCTTGCTTAGGGTGAAACGCTTAAAAAAAAATTGATAGCCAGTGAAATTGTGCATTTTCAGAGTTTATTAAAAAGATAAGAAGAATTTTCAATTAACTTTGAAAAATATAGTCAATATATACCAAGTTTTTTACAGCCAGTTATTCTTACCTCAGAAAAATAGAAAGTGAATTAAAATTGTTTAGTGATCCATTTTCATTTAATTATGTGGAAGCACCAACTGAATACCAGCTAGAAGTCATTGAGTTTCAAAGCAGAAAATCTTTGAAAACTTATCATAGAGAACATTCTCTTCTTGAATTTTATAAAGAAGTTCATTCTTTCAATGAATTTGATGAAATTGTCAATTTATCTAGAAAACTGTTATGCATGTGGGATAGTACATTCTGCTGTGAACAATTCTTTTTGTGTATGAAAAACACCAAAACTGCTGAAAGAAATAGGTTGAGTGATTCCCAATTAATTAACAGTCTTAGAATTCTAAAGACTAATTCCATAAAAGCAGATATTGACAATATTATAAAATGAAAGCAATGTAAAAATCACATTGAATTTATTCTATTTTGTGTTTGTATAATTTATTTTTTTAGTGTCAATAATACAGTATTATTTGTAATTTTATATACTTGTTATTTAAATTTGATATTCACAAATTTTTTTAACTATTTAAAAGCATATTTATATAAAGTACTATTGAAGCCCGGTGAATATGCATAAATTTTTAATTTGACCCATTAGGAAAAAAAGGTTGGATAACCCTGCACTAAACTATAATGATGCATCAAGGACAAAGAAAATGGTTTAAATTTAGTTTAGAGTTAGTTATGGTATCTAAAACTCAATGCAGGAAAGTGTGTATGGTCAACACCAAAGACAAATTAAAATAAACTAAAATACACACTGGATGGATTTTGCTTTAATCAACAAAGAGACTTGGATATTCTAGTTTCATGTGATTTAAGATCCAAGATCACATATTTCTGAAATCGTAAGGAAAGCTAATCAAAGAATAGGTATGATTAAATGTTGCTTTATGAATCTTATTTCAAAAAAGTAAAAACCCTTTACACTACACTTATTCAGCAATTACTTGAATATGGGATATTATCTGGAGCCCAAACTGCAAAGATATAACAAACAACTTATTGCAGTATGCCCAGGACAGGTGCCTCAGCCTAGCTACAGGCAAAATGAAGCTACCATTCCTACAGTGAAGACACCAGTTCACTGATCTGTGCAAAATATTAAAAATACTAAATGACTATTATAAAATGGAAGTGAACAATTTCTTCACCTTCTGAAACAGGTGTATGTTTACTCACACAAATTGATGAAACAGCACTCGAAAGCAGTTGCAAAATTCAACTTTTTGCCCTGAGAGTGATAGTCAGGTAGAACTTTTTACTTAGTGATGTTGTGAATGCACCAACACTGATTATTTTCAATAAGAAACTGAGGAACCTGCTCAAACAAGCTGAATGACTATTGATTAATTATTAAGAAAGCAACTTAGAAAGAAATCAGCAATAATGAAAAACAAGTCAAAATAATTGTAAAATACTTCATTATTTTCTATATCTATAAAACAGGTCAATGTGTGTTTGTGTGTGTATGCTATTTATGCATGTTCGCATTTCTTGACCGATTTTGATGAAATTGTACATACTTGTTGCAAATTTAGTAAGTTAGGTCAAGACCAACATTTCAATCTCCAGGATTTGGCAGAAAAAATCAATAAAACTGAAGGTGTGTACAACTTTTTGCAAAAACCAAGGCAAAGTTACATGCGAACAAAATTTTTACTCGATGCGCTGATGTTCTTTGCACTTAATGTAAAACATAGCTCATATTATAAGGTTTATGTAGAATGCTTGATAGTTTTCCTATGACATTGGCTTCACACAAAAATAGCAAAAAACTGGAAAAAATTGGGTTTTTTGTATTACGTAAAATAAAAACGTAAATAACTTCATTTTTTATCTAATTTTCTTCAGACATGTCGAAAAAAATTGGCCATCATGCAAGAAATAAGATAGTGTGGTAAAAAAAAGAAAAATCACAAAAAAAAAACTGAGAGCCCGTTTTTCAGCCGTAACTCCCTGGTTTTTCATCCAATGCTTTCCAAATTTACCATGTAAATTACATATGACACATAAATTATTTGGAATGTTTAGTTTAGATTATTTCACTTAAGTGGATAAAATCTGCAACAAACTAGGTACAAAATTGGCCAATAGTTTCTTCATATGATTCCATCCTAAACTGACATTTGAACAACAAAGATTGTTTGAAAAGAATTATTGAAAGATTAAAAGCGAAAAATTCTCAAAGAACCTCCTATTAAACTCAGCTTAAACATGCGAAGAAGGAGAGAGGCATTCATGCATTTGCACTTGCAGTTGAATCAAACTATAACAGTATAAACCTGATCTTCTTATGTGTTTGAAATACCACTTATTTCTATCTCTACAAAATACTAAAAAAAAATTCTAGAAGCCTGTAAAAAACACTTAGACCAGTTCATCACCCAGAAAGATGGCGTCAGGACACTCCCAAAGAAGACAAAGTGACATCTACCTGCCATGATAACTGAGCTACAATTGTGCTATATATCCTTACTGAGTCAGGAAAGTAGTGAAAGGAAGCAAAAGAAACAAATTACCAACTAGAAATTAAGACTACTTTAGAAGTTTCGAGGTAGCAAAACACCCATGTGACTAACGCAGGGTTAAAAATTAATCCTTCCACCTATAAAAAAACTTAAATTCAACAAAAACTCATACAACAGAACAACAATTGGGATAGCAGTCACGTCATTAAAACTAATAAAAAAGAACATTCATTCAGGCATGAATATCAAAATGTGGCAATAAGGCAATGACATCATACAAAAGGATTTTCTTTTAAAAGCGTTTCACCCCAAGCAAGGCGGGAAGCCACTAGGACGCAAGGGGTTACAGAAAATTTGGAGCAAGATCAGATAGGAGTGATAGAATAAAGGATGAGGAGAAGGGTAGTGGAAAGATCAAGGCAACTGGAGATGTAGAGTGACATTACATTTGAATAGCTGGAGATTATAGCTCTCAGGGAAACTGGAATAGGGAAGGGAGTTCCACAGGTGAGAGGTGCGAGACACGAAGCTATTGGAGTAGAAGAGACGGCTACATTTAGGAGCTTCGACAGTGAAAGGGTGAGAGCGGGATGCCAGCCTCGTAGGGCGCTTGAACTCATGAAGTCTGGGAACCAGCGAATGCAGCTCCTCGGAGCAATTGCCATGAAAGTATTTGTAAAACAGAGAGAGGTGACGGTGCGTCTGTGAGAAAGTGACTGCAGACGAGATGCCAGAGCAGAGCCAATTATATTGCATATCCTCCTCTGGAGCCTATCAAAAACCCCGAGGCAAACAGAAGGGGCTGTAGATCATATATGGCAGCAATACTCCATGCAAGGGCGAATTGTTGATTTGTAGATCTGGAGGATCGATTCCGGGGAGAAAAATTTCCTGGCGCGGAACAGGGAGCCAACTTTCCTTGCGGTGGACGAAGCAATTGACTCAATGTATTTGTTCCATCTCAGGTCAGCCGTCAACGTGAGACCGAGCAACCGCAGAGAGTTGCTCTCGAGAAGTTGAGCGTCAGACATTCTAATGGAGGGTAGGGAAGGATCTCTGTGGTGATTAATAGAGAGCAGTTTTGTCTTTGAAGCATTAAAGTTGACCAGCCAATGCCTGCCCCAGTTAATTTAAAGCATAATGAACAAATGTTTTATTTAAAAGGAGAGAGAATGAAGTATCAATTTCAAATATGAAGCATTAAAGTATGCCAGTTGTATAAGTTGTACAAATAAAGATGGCAACTGAAATCTGACAATTATTAGTTTGCTGGCACAAAATGAACATTTCAGTTGGAAATCAAGAAAAACAATGTATCAAAATCTATGTTTCATTACTAAGACGGGTAAAAAATTCTGATATACAAACCATTTTTGAACATAATAAAGAATCAAATATTTTTGAAATGCGCTAATGTGAAAAAAATATATATTTGGAAACAGTTATTATAATATGGTGATTTACTAAGCATAGTTTAGATGGAGCATAATGCTGAAAGTATGAGGCACAAAGATTGATCTCACTATGCTGTCATAATTGATTCCACCACACTGAATAATTGATTCCTCTACGTTGCTATAATATGCACTATAAAATTTTGAGGCCCAAAAAATTGCATTTAAAAATATACTAAAAATGAGTCAAATATTGGTTTTTAAGAAAATATTTAGTACTAAAGTCCTGAGGGGTATGGCAATAAACTGCATATGTCAGTAAGGCCTTTAATCAGGAGATTGAAGGTTTTGTCGAGCATGGAACCATCTCATAATTGCTGTTCATAGGTCTACCCTAACCTGGGATGGTGGTATCTGTTAGGGTCCCAGTTATGAGCAAATAGTGAACCCCCAAACAAAAACAAAACACTATGAAAATATAAAAATACCATAAAGTAAAAATATCAGCAATACATTTATATAAAGACGCTCACATTATTTTCTTCAACTATGTTTTCTAAATAAAGTCTCTGTAGAACAACATTATATCTGTCATCACCTTGTCAAAGACATAAACATGGCTACTATCATCTGCTACTGTCAGTTACATTATTCAGAATTTTATCCTCATCTTCATTGCCATCTTCACAACGTTTTGGCTGTTGTACACTCCAGCTATCTTCAGGTGACTGGAATTTCGAACCGAACCCTTTATTTCGTCCACCGGGGAAGATTGTTCTAGTATTCTATAAAATCTTTATAATTAGATTAATATTTCATTAAAAGACAGCAAATCAAATTTCTATCTATGACATTATACAATAGCTTCATGGGATCAATGCTAAATTTTAAAAAATCTTCTGAACAACGTAGTGTGTTGTTGCAAATGCTGCTACTCCTACACATGTGCACCAAGCAAACCTATAAACTATCCTAGCAGCCATTGCAAGCAGTTTTGTTCAGGTTTAGGTGAAGAGCAAAATGAGATATGGAAAAGCATAAATGAGAATGTGGAGAAATATTGGGATCATTCACACTTTTTTTGTGAATTAACAGAAAACAAATGCATAGGCTAAGTGTGTCATTCATGTGCATCCATGTCAGAATCCTTCTTTAGATAAAACAGAAAACCAATTTAGTCCTTAGTACAAAAATGTTATCCAGTACTTCATTGGTTTGGCGCAGTCTACATTTAAAATAGGATGTGGAACAGTCCTTTCTTCAACTTCTCACAATTTCTTGTCTTTTTAAGATTTGCTGCTAGATGTGCTTTTCTCTTTCTCTTTTTTCTCTTACAGTGAAACATTTCTTTTCATGTCTTTCCAGCACAATAGTACTTTTTTGTCTCCACAAGCATATTGCTAATCCAAACCTTAGAGACACGCTGTTGTTTTCCAGTAGTATTCTTCACTTCTATTTACATACACTCCATACTTCACTGTGTCTTGGCAACACTGAGTCGTTATTGTAACATGTTTGCTGTCTATTGTGACCTCTATGTTCCTAGTCACTTACTGTTGACTGTCCAACCTCCAACTTATTACCTTTCGCCTTACCCGACGAGGCCAACTACCTCTAATCTGAAGTCCTTTTGAGTTTCGTGATTTTCAGTTACCTATCACTTCTGAGTTTGACCCTGCTTTTCATTTGTTATTGCAGCCTCTCCCAAAGGCAGACACCATACTACTAACCAGTACAGCATCATTTTTAAATTATTGACATGTCATTATGAAAATGCTTATCGTGACATCTCTTCTCATGATTTAACTCTTTAAAATTTACTTTATTTGCATTTAATAATTTGATCCTCTTCTTCATTATAACATTTGTTACAGTTGTTTTGATTTTTAACTTACTTGTATATGCTTATTTATATAACACTAACTTGCTGGCCAGTCAAAAACAAAGGTCTACAGGGAGCAGGTTTTGTAATTGACGGAACACCAACAACTGCCTGTTGAACGACAGATGTTTAACGAAATCTATTGTTTACAAAGCGAAAGTGAAGGTGAGGAAAATTTTCTATTGGCGCCACAGAGGGAGAATGGCAGAAGTAGAAGAGACTATAATCACGTAATGAGCATAGGCAATGCTAGGAATAAAAATGCCACTAGCCTATCTGCCTATATCTGGAGTAAAAAGGAGACAGGTAAAGAAGACCCTAACAAAGCTTACAGTGGCAACGGTGAAAAATGAAATTTGTGTTTGAAAAATTACTTATTTTACAGAGCATAGATGATGAAAAGATGCTCAATAAGAGGTAAGATTTTATGTCTACTTGTAAGCATAAAAGAAAATGTTTACTGAAAAGTCTAGTCATAGATTAATAGTTTATCCCTATGTTATTTTGCAACCTGACGGTATTTTCCCATAGGATTTTTATCCCTGATATTACTTTGAGCAACTTGAGGTTGTACCACTCTCATTCCCACTCCCCCATCTCTCACATTCTCACTTCTGCTCGACTGAAGCTATATATTGTGTAATCCATTTTTCTCTTCTCATATCCAATGCTGGTGCATATGAAACTTGGTTGCGTGAAAATGGTAGACAAGTACCTTTATTATCCTATATATTGCTCTGTTCATAGTTTTCCTTGTTCATCGAACACTGTACTGTATCAGTAATCTTACCATATTTGTTCGATATCCTTGCTTCTTTCACTATCGTTATCACACATTTCCCGGATCTCATCTCACTAATATGAATACAATTGACTTCGATTATTCTATGAAAAACACACTGTCCCCTAATGAAAAATGCTATAGATTGACTCTGCTTCCTAACATCGAAAGTTTCATTGGGAAGATTACATAGAAATTATTCTTTGTAACTCATCCTAAGAAAAATCAAACAGCTAACACAGATATATACAGATTCAAGACTACCAAACCCCACCTTAAGATGACAGCTTCACAGGATTTGAAAACAAAATTATTTAATATGACTAAAAATATTAAATTAAAAAATGGGCATCATAGTTTCTAAGCAGCTTTAAAATCACAAAACTAGGTCTTCATTAAATCTGATAAATCAGCCAATTATTTTTAAAATGATTTCCATAATTATAGTAAAGCTCTTGACAACGAAGTGCATAAATTTTATAAAAAAGCCCCCTCCTCCAGGAAGGGGGAATGGGGAAATCAACATTGTAAATAAAAACATTGCTGATAAATTAAATATCAATGATAGGATGTATAAACTGTATTAAAAAAAAACAAGCATTTATCACCATTAAGGATCATAAAGAGAACTTCATTAACAATCGCACATACACAAGTTTGTGCAATCATGACTGTTGACTAATTCCACAAACAAGGTGTGTGAAGGGGTCAAACCGATTTATGAAGAACTCTGCAAAAAAAGCGACCGCAATACTATAATCACCTATTGTAATAATAAGGGCACTGCCCAGAATGTTAGTGAGGTGAAAAATAAACGTAAGAGGAACATTATTCCCCCCCCCTCACACACACACAACTTATCAGTACCGTACTAATGTAGCCAGGAATTTTCTTAATTTAATGAACAAACATACAAAAATAAACTACAAAAAAAAATTCAACAGCAAAGTAAACTATAGCTGTTTGGAGCAATATGGCTAAGAAGACCAGTAGTCATAACACAATGGTCTAGGCACCAAGTCTTATAACTGCCGGAACGCCAACATTTTTTTTCACTGATATTACTTCAAGCATCTTGAGATTTTATCTCTCTTATCACCCACTTCATCATCTCTCTCCTTCCTACCAATTGAAGCTAACTTTAGTCGACATTTTTGTTCTATATCTCGTGATCGTCTGATGATTGTGCTACCAATATTAGCGTATATGAAACTTGCGTGAAGGTGCGAGATTTTAATATCCATCTAGGCAGAAAAAGACACTGCTATTTGTTTAGAATTATCCAAGGGTGTTTTAAATAAACATCCATACTCACAAATAATGGTTTTCAGTTATTTCATTCTTTAACTCTTAAAAATGTAATATTTTATTGTAATTAACTTGAGATTGGTAAAAGCCTAAATGATTCACAAATGAAATTTCTATTAACAAACCAACATTGGTGTGTTAATAGAAATTTTATTTGCGAATCATTTAGTAAAAAAATTTAGGCTATACTTATATATATGAGCAATATATAGTGTGAATTTCAACATATAATATTAATAATTATTAAAAGTATCCTAAATAATTTGTTTGGTAGTCACACATAGTACAACATAATTTTTTTATTTGTAAATTCAAAGGATATAGGCAGTGGTGGCATTCTGCCAGTGTTTGCACAAACCTATTCTTAAAATTATAAAAGCTTCGCGAACCGGTTGTTGGATTATACAAAAATAATCTTACATATTAATAGCAGATATATATAATAACTAAAAATATAATTAATACCATTGCTGTAAGTTCTGCAGAGGCTGAAAGAGGGTTTTCTGTGATGAATATAATTTATTCTGGCAAAAAAAATCGTCTTGAAGTTAAAAAGTAGCAAATCTAATAAATAAATTTGAGTCTTCCATTGGGACTAGACTCATTCTGTTCGAATGCGGCTGAGAAACCATAACACAGCCGATGACACTAGAGTCAAAAAGCATCAAACTTCTGAACAGAAATATGATGAGAACAGAATTTCAATCTCTAAATATTTTAATTGATAAATGTTTTCTATTAAATTATCAAAATGGTTTAATTCTTTTTGATACTATAAAGTGATTTATTTCCATTCTCAGATTGAATAGAAAATAAACAGAATAGGTGCCTAAAGATTACCTGCCTTAGAAAACCGGTTCCTAGAAATTTGGGATGCTATTATTGGATATAGGCCATAAACATATTTTAATTAACATCAAACAGAATAAATGTTTTATTCTTTTACATGTTAATATTGTCTCTGATAGTCTATAACCGCCATCAGTCTCTCAATCAGTGGATTTAACTTTCAAATTATTTCACCTTTAACATTACAGCAGTTTTTATTGCTCAATCCAAATCTTCTTTGCTTAAATATTGTTTTTCATTCTCATATAAACCTTTTTTTAAACAGGTTGACCATTTCATTAAGATGGACAATAACTTTTCATCATTTGAAAGAGTATTGTCTAGCTTAAAACTTCTTGGCTGTGTTTGGATTTTTTAGATTTCAACTTCCTGGGTTGTTTATGTTTACTTTAGGCCAACATGAGGCTAAAATGCTCAGAAGTGAAAGGACTCTTTTTGTTTCAAGAATACCTTGATTATGTTTTTGCTTTCAGCACTGTTTTCTAGCATCATCCAACACAATCTCCACATCAGGTTTCTTTTAAGAATAGTTATCAAGTTTACATCTCCATCTGTACTCTTGATCCGAGGTGGAAGTTGGTTGGAGTAAAGAAACAAATTAGACACTAGTTTAAAGAAATGACCAAAGATTTATTTTCATTTTCAAAATATGAAAATGTCTCCGGTAAGTTATATAGTGTAGTGTTTGAAAATGAAGCGTGAAAAAGAGTATACTTAAATGGGCTGACTGCTTGTTGGCTATCGGTTTGGGCTTGTCGCGTTGTTAGTTGAGTGGGTTCTCTTTCTGTGTTCACATGAGCTCGTTTTCACAGCCTTAATGGTCGGATGGGCAGTCAGCCGAGCTCTTGGGTAGCCTCTATGATTAGTTTGCGTGTGTGAAGGAAGTCAGTCCCTCCCTCTCACTCTTTCCCTCCCTCTTCTCTTCCCTTCCCTTCCCTCCCCTATCTCTGCTGTCCGGCTTCTCGTATAAGGGAAACACACGGACGTAGTTGTAGACTTCAGCGTCAAGCGAGAGTTGCGTCGATAATGACCAGCACTCTGGTATACTTGCATTTGTTTTGAATAGAGTGCGGCATATGTGTGACTTAGACAATAATTTGTGTGTAGTTAGAGATATATGTCTTCTAATAATTGCATAAATTTGGTTTTAATTTGTTATCACAAACTACTTGTAAATTGTGTTTTTTCTGCTACACTTTAATTTGGAATATTTCCTATATCGATGTATGGATATTGATAAAAGCAAATATGAAATGAAACAAAAAGAAAATGTACAAAACATTTCATACAAAATCATAAATAAGAATTGTCTTAACAAGGCATTTTTCTTGTTCTAAAAAGAATAAAAATAAATAGCCAAATGCAGAGAAAGAAAAATCATCATGAACAAAGAGATTCAAGAGAATAGAAAAAGAGAAGTAAACAAAAATAAAAATAAAGAAATACTTCGGTTTTTCCTGCTCGACCGCGGACATTGGTTGTTATGTGTTGTCTACTTAATCATTATTACCAAACCCAGGTTGGGAGTGTGTCGTGAAGGCGTTGTTTCCCATTTGTAGTACTATGTCGTGCATAGGTAGGTGTCTCTGCATGTATTTCTGTGGCCACATTATGCTTTATCTCAGCGCAGTAATATTACCATTCAAAACTTATCAAAAGCCCAGTGGTTGTGCTTAAGAATATCAACCCGGAATTATTCTTGATTCTAGCGAAGTTATTCAACCGCTGATTCGAGGAGAAACCCTTTCCAAGCCCGTGGAAGGTTTTCAAGAAAGGTTTGCGATCCAGTTTAGACCCATCAGTCTCCTCGGTATCAACTCTTTGAGGCTATAATCAACAAGAAGGTCGTTGAGCAACAAGATAAAAACAACCTCTTCTGTGACGAGCAGTACGGATTTCGATCGACCCGATTCACTGCTGACGTCCTAACTACCATCACTCACAGAATTAGTGAGGCTCTTAATGACAAACACATCTGAAGGTAGTTATAAATGGCCAATTCTCCGGGTCCTTGTATTCAACACAGGTGTTCACAGAGGTCACACCTCAGACCAACCTTCTTTTTGATTTACATAAAAGACCTACCTAAGAATATTCTCAGATCATTTGTAAATATATATGCCGATAATACGACTCTATAAAGGTGCACCTCTAAAATTCTTGATGATGATAGATTGGGGGCTGATCTCTATTCCAAACTAACACGAACTAACCAGTAGGGAAAAACTGGCTTGTTACATTCAATTCCTCGAAAACCAGACTAGTTACAGTCCACCATCATAGATTTATTGCTAGTCACGATGAACAGATCTCTTCTAGGAGAGGCATCGTGCCTTGAGAGACTATTGAGCCTCAAAGTCAAGTGGAACTAATATATACAAGCCATCGTTAATGATGCAGGTAAAATGGTCGGTTCCCTGTACTGCTCCAGATCAGGCCAAGAATGTGGTACTGTTGTCATCTTTGTTGGCGGGGGTGGGGGGCTGCTAGACCGCAATTTCCAGCTTTGCTAGACTCCAAAAGCGTCTCAGAGACATTGTGGCTGATAAATTATTTTTCACCATTAAACCTTTCTCTCACAGGCGAGATGTGGCAATCCTCTCGCTGCTCTATAACTACTTTCACGGAAAGTGCTTGATTCTGCCAGGCCTAACCTTTATGGCAAAGTTCTGCTATGCATAGTAGCAAACCACCCACATTCCCTCTGTATTCCATCGGTGAGCAGTAAGTTCCACTCAAACAGCTTCTTTCTATGCAGACCTATCTAAGAATATTCTCGAACCGCTGCCATGTGGAAACAACTCCCAAGAAGATGTTTTCCTGATCACTATAATCTTAATCTGTTCAGTTCTAGGGTTAAACATTACCTTCCTTTCCTATACATACAAATTGCCTCCTAACGTAACTCTCTACCTCGACTGGCCCCCCGGGGGGGGGGTACTGTAAAAGAAAAATGTTCTAGCTAGTTCATATTGCCATTAACGACAAATGGTTATGATTATGTTGGCTTTTTCTTTTTCCTTTTATCCTCAAAACAAAACTTCTTATGACAAATACAATCAAAAGAAATATGAGAAAACCAGGAAATCGCCTACCCATTCCTAACGTTTACTTCTCCAGTGTTCATGGTATCTGTTCCAACTTTAGCAACTTTTCTCATAGAACTGTTACCAGATATCTTTGCACTTTGTGAAACTAATTTAAATTCTTTCATTGCTATCAATGAATTCTCTGTTCCAGGCTCTTTGCCAGAAAAACTCTAGCATTCACAGGCATAGCCTTGATGTTTATATCCAGGTTAATCTTCCAATGGCAAGGGAATTGTCACTTGAGCCCCCGGACAACTCTTTTATGTGCTTCAGACTCTGTTCGCTACCTCTTTTACTGTTATCGCATCCCCACCTCTTCTCAGGACGGCAATATATCAGCCAAAATTTCTGACACTACAGAAACAACACTCTCTTTCTGTTTGGTGATTTTAATATGCATCACAATAAGTAGCTTGACCACTCTAATATTATTGATGTTGCAGGTATTAAGCCTTTCAATTTTTCCATTGCTCAGTCTCTTATTCAAATCATCGTTTTCCGTATTTTTCCTTAATAAATCTGAGTAACATGATTTGTTACTTACCTCCTCTCCTACCTCTTTTCATGATTTGAAACACTGTCCTCTTAGCAATTCTGATCACTGTGTAGTATCTGTTGATATTTCATTCCAGTTGTCTTTTAGACAGGAATCTCTTATTCATAAACATCTTTCAATCGCCGGCATGCTGATTGGGATTCATTTCATGACTTCCTTCAAGACACACCTTTGTTTCTCTTTTGAGATAGTTTTTTCTTACAAACATTGACAATTTTTATACTATTATATATATATATTCATTAATGACGAACAGTTGCATAATAAAATTTCACCATGTTTAATATATTATTGTAAATACTTCTAATGAAAACAACTGAAATTCACATTGTGTATTTATTATATATCCTGAAAGTTTTCCAAATCAATTAATATCAATTTTATTCTGAAAACATTGACTTGTTAAAATCTGACATAGTGTCAAATTTTCCTTGCCAGAAAACCAGAATTAACTTTATAAGTCGTTAGAAAGAAAACAATTGAAAATAATAGAAATATCTAAAGAAATATTAACTTGAAAAGATAACAAATAAAATGCAGTTAGATCATTTGCTTATATAAATTGATACATTTTTAACTAGTGAAATGCACTAAAAGAATTTTATCTTACTACTATAACAACTATATTTAAACAAGATAAATTTAGAATGTGCTTTGAAAAGTATTTTAACTTTGAAAAAGTATTTACACTGTTGCAGACACCTGCTCAAGCACATTATTATTTGTTCAACACACACAGAGCCCACCTAACTTCAGTTAGCTTCTGGGGAAGATTTCATTATCTGGCATGATCAACAGTCTGAATAAAGCCAGTACACCCAAACCCTTGGTCACAATGACTTGTGATTTCATGCTAGCACAACCATTCTAGTTCTGTCTACCCAATTTCACTCACAAGTCAAGGTATGGTTTTTCAGACACTTTCCGAAGATGCCATATTCTGTGACCATCTTCTCTGATAACATCAAGAAGTCATCTTCCTAATAAATTGTCAAGATGTGAACCCGGATCTTGTAGATGGAAAGTAAATGTTCTAACCACTCCCCTATGCACCAATACTTGAAGTATATAGTACATAGGTGAGTGGTTAGTTCCAGACAGAGTATTGTTTTGTCATTTGATTAGTTATAATGTTATTTGTTTTACAGATTGATGATATTGTTAACAAAACAATTACAAATGTTAAAAAAAGCAGTGACAAGGATTGGACCTTGCAAGGTTTACTTAAAAATTTTGTTTGTGGTCTGAATATTACTGACTTTTACAAAGTGGATAAAAATTTCCCTGAGTAAGTTAATGTTCTTTAATTTCTACACATTTTCAACATTTGTCATTGAAAGAAATCATTTAATCTCAGCTAGTTGTATTGCTTATTAGATAAGAAACATGAGCAAGTTGTTTAGAAAAGTTGATAAGATACATAAATTCATTAACAAGAAATTAACCACTTGCAGCTATATCTATTTTGTAACAGAAGAAATATTAGAAATAATCAAATATGCATAAAGATGTTTGTTGATACAAAATTGGTAATTTAATGTTATATCTAAATAATAATAATAATAATAATAATGTTGTTGTACCATTTTTCAATTATACTTTTCCTGTACTTTGATATGATTCTAAATGCCTTTAACTCAATTTAACTTTAATTCTTTAAGTTGGATTTCCCTTTTCTCCTTCCTTTCTCTTCCTTTTTTTAATCTATTTTATTTTATTTTTTTTTTTACCTATATCTGTTTTTCCGCCCCACTCTATCTTAAGCGGAACTCCCAGTCAATTTTTCTTTCCTCCTAGGTATCGCATATCTCCGTCGGTGCGGGCATATATATAGAGAGATATGCATATGTGTACTAATCTCTCTCTCTCTCTCTCTCTCTCAATAAGATATAATATATATATATATATATATATATATATATATATATATATATATATATATATATATCTTTATCTGCATGTACATGTGTATGTGTCCGCATGGGTAGGGATCATAGTGAATAAACTCTGTATAGTAAAATCTGATAATCTGGTAGTGGTCACTTCGATTTATACTAAGTTAAAACTTAGTATAGTCTACCCCACTGAATACAATGCACTATTATGAATTATTCCGCCTTCCAATATATTAATAAATCCACATTCTAACCAATCTCGAAGAAGGCCCAAAGAGAAGGCCCCACCATTGAGTCGCCCTAAAGCTGTTAACTTTAACATAATTACCCCTTCGCGGTCAAGGTTAAAACGCAAATCTCTAACAATTTCAATGATTACGAATAAAATTTCATACCGGATCGGTCGTCACCCGGGTCAAAAAGGGCCGCCTCCCTCAGAGAGAAACCAGTCTGAGGACGAAAAATCTGTCACTGGAACAAACTCTTCCACAAACGAAAAGACACTAGGTTACCAAAACCGGATTATTGTCAACCTTGGACCAAGTGACTCAATACCAAATCGACTAATAAAAAGTAAACGAACGAAATAGACGAAGAGTATCGACAAGTCATGACATCCTTCTTCACTACACTCGAAAACCCAGCAAACAAGACCACCAATCAAACATACCAACTATGGAGAAATATGGAGGGAAATGATGTAAGACCTAACCTCAATCCAAACATGCTTGCCAATGTTCGCAGGGACATTATGCGAAACAACAGTCTCTCAAAGGCAGAAATAGATAGGATAAAATTAGATATAAGACAACATACGATGACCCATCACTCAAACTGTAATGAGATGAAAGTAGAAATAAGTAATGTGACAGAGGATGAGGTAAAAACTAAAACAAATGAAATACGAAATAACCTCCAAGGAAATAAAATCAAAAACTCTACCTTAAACACAATCTGCAGTTCTCCAAACAATGTCACTGAAGATGACTCCAGGTACGTTAAGTTAGAATTCCTTGAAAACCACAAAGCTGAAATCACCGAAGCGAAAATCGACGTCATCCAAGTACTCGGCAGAGTAACTTTCATACAATTGTCAGAGACCAGCTCCCGAAAATCCATATGGCGAATTCCAACAAGCGCATTGTGAAAATATACAACGCTTCTCTAGAAACACTGTTAACAGATAAACCACCAGGAAACATCACAGAAGTTAACAACGTCATATACGCAACTTCTTTAGCAGCGACCCGGAAGCTTAGGGTCAAGACAATTTGGAAAGCAAAACTGTTACGAGATATAAAACAAATCAGATGTGAGCTTTCTATATTAGATGAGCTCACCGGAAACCCTAATATTTCCACACGCAAGTGCAAAAAGATCAAGCGGAAATATAAAATTAAATCCCTAACTGACGGAAGTACTGAAGCAGAAACTTCAGCTAAAGGCACAGAGAACAAGACGATACGAAAAACGTTGTAGGTTCTATCGCCAAAATAAAATATTCCAAACGGACCTTAAGAAATTGTACAGGGAAATTGGAAAAAAAACTATACATGTCGAAAGGCCACCATCGATTGATAATGTACAGACATTTTGGGAAAATATTTGGAGCATCCCAAATGCAGAATGGATCCGACATGAAGAAGAACGAATGCTGGATAGACCTATAGAATCGTCCATATTTTCTACTCACCCCCGAGATAAAATACACTCTTCCATCAGAATCAGTTTTAACCAACCAACACCTCACATTGCAAATCTCGATTTTTTTATTGGTCGAGACGATAGCAAAATGTATAACAATTGTCAAAAATCCATTTTCGTGCCAGTTCACTGGAGCCTACTTTGGATTCCAGAAACAAATAAAACTGAGCATTTCGACCTAATTCACCAGTCAGTCACTTAACTTCAGAGAGATGTTACACGAATCCACGCGTGTCACTATTTTGACTTAAGAAACTTTTTGCGCGTCAATTGCTGACTCAAACACCAACATTATTCTCTCAAAATTCACTTACAACTTTCTAAGAAAAGTGTTCTTACACAATACTAACATAGAAATTGTATTTTAACAAAAGATAAACACAGAACAATCCAAGGTAAGCAACTCTAGAAAAGACATTTATACTCTACTTTATTCACACACACAAACTACACAAATTTCTGTATAAGTTACATTTTCCATTTTACTCTGTTTGACCAGTTCTTTAGCACTTGAACAATTTTTTGTTTTTCCTAAACTGAACAACAGTAGCTATGGTTACAAAATAAATAAGAAAATATTCAATCACCTACTGTACATGGATGATCTCAAACTCTTTGCCAAAGACGACAATGAGTTGAAGGTCCTCCTCAATATTGTAAAATACTTCAGTGACGACATAGGTATGGACTTCGGATTAGATAAATGTGCAAAAGTGACTTTCAAGAAAGATAGAATTACAGAAACACCCTTAATAGATTTAAATTTTGTTACAAAGATTAGGGAACTGGAGCATGATGAAGCTTATAAGTACCTAGGAATTAGCGAAGGAGATGGCATACAACACCCCCAAATGAAGAAGGTGAGAAAGGAGTACTACAGGCGTGTACGTCTGGTACTAAATACCGAGCTAAACTCAAAAAACAGAATATCAGTCATAAACATCTTGGCTGTTCCTGTGGTGCAATACAGCTTTAATGTCCTTAACTGAACCATAGCTGGAATTAAGTGAATGGACGCCAAAACGAGAAAGCTTCTCACTTGCTACCACATGCATCATCCCAAAGCTGATGTTGATCGACTGTATGTGCCCAGATCCGAAGGAGGCAGAGGATTAGTTCAACTAGAACTGTCCTACAACAATTGACCTCCAAAGATACTTGGAAACTACAGAAGACTGGATGATGGTATGTGTCAAGGAACATGAAAGTAGTAAGCGTCTTTACTCCGTCAACAAATTCAAAATGGAGCTTCAAATGTGCGCAGAAATACAAGTAAAGCACAATACACCGGCTGAAGCTGCAAAAAACTTAAAAAAGAAAGAAAAGACAAATGAAACCGACCAGATACAATGGCAAGATAAACCGCTTCATGGCCAACCAAGCTGACGTAGACAAAACCTGTACCCATCAGTGGATACGTAGTGCAGGGTTGAAAGCTGAAACTGAAGGTTTTATCCTTGCTGCACAGGACCAATGCTTGTTGACTAGGAATTATCAAGCACATATACTAAAATACTGTGTTAGCCCAACATGTAGATTCTGTGATAAATGTCCAGAAACGATTGATCATCTTGTATCAGGTTGCACGATATTGGCTCCCACTGAATATAAAACCCGACATGACAGAGTGGGCCAATATCTGCACTGGAAAATCTGCAACTTCTACAGGAATGAAACTGAAAGAAACTGGTATGAACACCATCCAGACCCGATTACGGAGATAGGACGTGTTACAATTCTATGGGACTACACAATACACACTGACAGAACAATCAAAGCCAACCGCCCAGATATTGTTATTAAAGACCACAAACAAAAAAAGTGTCTCCTTATTGATATTGCAGTCTCTGCCGACTGCAATGTATCTTTGAAGATATTCAAAAAGCTGTCAAAATACAAGGACCTTGAAATCGAAATCTCAAAAATGTGGCACATGGTAACATCAACAATCCCTGTTGTAGTTGGAGCTCTAGCACTGGTTAGAAAAGATTCCAGTAGACTAATTGAAGGGATCCCTGGAAGCCCATGCCTTAAAAAGATACAAAAAATTGTTCTCACAAGTACAGCCCACACTTTACAAAGGGCTTTATCTATGTAAATTTTTTTTTTTTTTTTTTTTGCAGTGGAAAGTGTCATGATACCATTTCTAACCTTAGGTCCCTGGGCGGGACCCAGAAAGGAATGTGTAAACGCCAGATATCAAAAGAAATAATAGTAATAATAATAATAATAATATGCAAAACAAAAAATGTGCCTAATATGCAAAATAACCTATAGGCATAAATTTTCTAACAGAAAAAGTAAATATTGTCAGAATGTAAAAGTATATTTACAAAAAATACTGGAACTGAAAACAAAAACATTTTCATAACCAATACACCGAATATACACATAATATCACTAATGTGATATTTTCTTACAAGCTTCTAATTGTAAACATCTAGTAACTACTGAAATTTACAAGTTACATTTATTAATATTTCATATGATTGTCTATTACAAAGAATGTATATACAAGTTAAATACTGATTTGAAAGCCTTTTATGAGCTCACATTCCAAAATGTAACATTTACCAGAAAATTTAACTAACAGTGCTATTTACCCACTGAATTACTAAATACAATGATGGGAATAGAAAAAACATCTTTGTTCATTTGTATTATTCAAATTAGGTTATTTATTTAGCACTAGTAAATGTTTTTCATTAAACCTTTTTCATTTTTTATACAGGAAAATACTAGACACCATTGGTAATCTGGATGTTTGCACTAAAAAGCAACAAGAAGCAGCCTGGGAAAAATATTTGCATGCTACTGCAATGATATATTCAGTAGAATTAAATAAAGCATTAAATGAATTAAACATGATTATTGGTATATACTTTATTATTTGTTCATTTACAGTATGAATTGTGAAGTAGTCTTCATTTGAAAAATATTCTTCTATTCAGTTATAATTTTTATTAAACAATGACTAGTTTTTTAAAAGGTAAAATCTAATTAAATATTATATACATAAATACATCACTAAATCCCTCACCTAATGATGAAAAATGCATTTATTTTAAGCAAAAATATTTGTTTTTTCAATATAATCTCCTTCCTTGTCAATGTACTTAATTCACTGGTGAATATTAATCAAAGAGATTAGACATTATCATTCTTGACCAAGATGCCATCCTGAAAATTTAAATCTTTTCATTAAGCAAATTCTTTAAATACTAGAATGTGGCTGAATTTAATATTTATATTGATTGACTCTCTTTCCTTAAGTTTATTTTTTATGTTCTTTCTGTTGATTTTTCTGAAATAATTTTCTTGGCAATCTATTCCAGGCAATGTAAGTGTTAGTGATATACTGACATATGTCACAGATGAACAAATAAAATTCATCAAAGGTGTATTTAGATCAGTAAAAGTAAGTTTTAAATTCTTTCTTTTTATTTCTTTCTTTGTATTTTTTTCTTTTTGGCTTCATTCATTTTTTTTAATTTCTGTTCCACAGTTTTCTTTCTCTTTTCTTTTTGCTTGATTTCTTTCTCTTTTCTTTTTGCTTGATTTCTTTCTCTTTTCTTTTTGCTTGATTTCTTTCCTTCCATCACTTATTTTTCATTCTTCCATTCATATTGTTTGTTTTCTTTACATTCTTTTCTTCCTTTTTCTATTTTTGTGATTTTGACAATATATTTGTAGCAAGAGACAAAACTTTATTTCTTCTTGACCCAAAACAAAAATAGCAATAAAAGTTAATTATAAATATCTGTCTATATCTCTGAGATGAGGTATTATAATTAGTTACATTATTCAGACTGTTATACTCATCTTCTTTGCCATATTCACAATGTTTCAGTCATTGTACACTCCGGCCTTCTTCAGGTGATTGGAATTTCAAACCGAACACTTTATTTTGTTACTGGGTTAGATTATTCTAGTTCCACGTGCCATGCCACTTTGGGATGTCTCAGTTATTTCCCTTTAACTCAAGTATTTTGGTTAATTACTGCTGTAGCCAGGTATTAAACTCACAACTCTTTTGGTCTAGTTACTGGATCTAACCAACACCTTTATCCACTGGGCCATGTGTCCTTGACATCAGCTCTGACAACTGGGATAGAAAGGTACAAGAGGAAACAGCTTCAGTCTGCCTACCCTATGTAAAGGGATTATCGGAAAAAATACAACGATCTGTGGTCCATATAACATTGGGACAGTCTTCAAAATTGGTTCAACACTTTGCAAACACCTCTTCTGAGTAAGACCCACCCCCCATAGAGGGGACCATGACTAAGGACTGTGTGTAAGCCATCCTGTTCAGCTTCTTTTCTTTAAGCATATCACCCAAGCGAGGTTACTGAGGAGTGTTTAAGGAAAGGATAAAAAGAAGGATGGGGATCAAGGCATCAGAAGATATCGATTGACATTACATTTGAATATTTGAAGACTATAGCTATCAGGGAAACAAGTAAGAGGAAGGCAGTTCCACTGTCTGGAAGTACAAAAGAAGAAGCTGCTGGAGTAGAAGAGGCAGTTATATTTAACTGTTTTGACAGTGAAAGGGTGGGACCAAGATGCCAACCTAGTAGCAGGCTTAAATTCATGCAGTTGGGGCATCAGAGCCCTTGCTATGAAAATATTTGTAGAAAAGACAGGGAAGCCACATCACGTCTGTGAGAAAATGACTGGTGTCAAAATGCCAGATCAGGACAATGCATATCCATTTTTGAATTTTGGCAAGAACCTCAAGATGAACAGTGGGGGCACCAGTCCATATATGGCAACAGTATTCAATGCAAGGATGAATGGTAGATTTGTAAATTTGAAGAATGGACTCAAGCAAGAAAAACCTCCTGACATGACATAGAGAACCAACTTTTCTTGTGGTAGATGAAGCTATTGATTCAATGTAGTTATTCCACCTCAGGTCAGTGGAAAACATGAGACCAAAAAGGTGCAGCGAGACATTCTCATGAAGTTAAGTATCTGATATCCAGATAGGAAGCATAGAGGTTTCTCTATGGTGCATAAATCAGAGCAGTTTCATTTTGGAGGCATTCAAATTTACAAACCATTTCCTGCACCAGTCAATCACAGATTGGAGATCCTTTTCAAGACCAACAGCCAGGTTAACTTTGTTAGGAATGCCGGATGTACTATTGAGACAGGAGTAAATGGTAGTGTTGTCTGTGTAGATGCTTACGTGAGAACTAATGACATCAGGAAGATCATTGATGAAGATCAGAAACAGGATAGAGCCTTGGGGAACACCAACATTCATATGAAAGGAACTGAAGAAGAAGCTGTTTAGGACAACCTTCATTTCATGGTTTGACAGGAATTATTGGATTAAATCAAATAATCATCCTATAATACCATATCTCTGAAGCTTACGAAGAAGGCTTGGCCTGCCAAACCCTATCAAACGCCTTAGAAATATCTAGAGCTACAGCTCAAGCTCCACCATTATTATCAAGAGTTTAGTATACCAATATGATAAAAGCCACGGTACCAGCTTTTACCCAGAAGGAGACCTTAGACAAACATTTTTGAATGGGGTGATTAAAAACCACATTCCAAGCGACATCACAAAGGAATTCACAGAACAATTCCCAGTCTGCACATTGATAACAGAATGATATTCTGTTAGTAGGAGGTTCTAGAGGGGGAATGGAAGGAGATATTCATAGACATTATCAGAGTTGTCAAGAGGGCAGAGCTGTCTAGCACGACAAGAGTCTGGGATGAAGGTAAAACAGAGATCAAGAAGGGAAGTGTTACCATCAGGATTACTGGGGAAACATGTAGGGAAGTCAACCACTTGCATCAGGGATTGAGTGATTGAAAAGTTAGGTGTTAGGATGCCAGTGAGTTAAGTTACAGAGTGTTTAAGCCACAAGGTATGGTTGGTGTTAAAGTCACTAAAAACAAATATGTGTGCAAATGAATATAGAGAGAATGGCCTTGTCTATATTATCAAAAATGCTATCAAGTACACCACAGTCTTGAGAGAAAGGGAAACGATAGAAAAAGAAGAGATAGCTTACTGAATTTAGGAGAGATAGAGGAAGACACATATATGAATTGTCTGGAGATTCAAGTAATAATTCCCTAGCCAGTCAGAGATGATTGTGAACATAAACTCCCAGGCCATTCATTTAGAGTCCTTTCTAAGGAGAGGAAGGTGACCGGGAATTGAGAAATCAGAAAAGAGGATTGATGAGTTAGTCTCATGGAGAGCTAGTATATCAGGAGACTTATCAAAAAGAAATGATTTGACACTGCAGAAGTTGGTACAAATACCACAGATGTTGGAGAAGGAAATGTTAAAGAGTTTAGGTGATTTTTTTAGCTGGTTTAGATTTATATTTTTGATTGCTTATGCTTATTTTGAGTTATATTGGTAAGGAAAAAGTTTAAAGTAATAGTAGCAAATGATCATTGTATATGATTTGGGCAGAAAGGAACTGGTGCAGACTGCAATATAATGTGGCCTCAGGGTTGCCCACCACAGTTACATGCAGGGACACCCAGCCATGCGCAACATGGCACTGCAAGAACTCCGATATTATGCAACTGTTGATCAGAGCAGCTTCTCAAGGCGCTACACAAGATTTCGGGCTCCTAACCACCAGTTGAGAACAGCAACCAGGAAACTGCCAACCCAGTAACTTCAGTATGAAGAGATGTTGCTACAAACCACACACATCACAAGAGATTCACAACAGCACCACTACAGAGGCCAGGGAAAAAGAAAGGATCTGGGAACCCCTTCCTAAACAAGAAACAAGGAATGAGTCTCTACTCCTGTTAAAGAGAAGGGGGAGAATTATTGACTGGACAAGAGAAAAGCTTATCTACTTCTATTGCACAAAAAAATAAACAAACAAGCAACAAACAAGAAGTCCATGAACATGCAAAAGTTTCAAGTCTGGGTGCTATGTACATGCATGACACCCAGACTTGAACCTGAAATATAAAGTTTCAACTTAGTTTAAGTGCCAACATGCACTTCCCATTAAAGACTCCATGTCTGTGAATCAGAAATAATGTCCAATATTTGCATGAGCCAGAAAAAAAATCAAAGATCTAATATTCAAAGTTTTCAAAAAGTGAGTTGTGGTAAGAAATATAAAGGAGAAGCTGGCCACCCCCTTAAGGTAAGACTGCAAGAACATCGTAAAGTGGTAACACAAGTGAAAATAGAAAAATCAGTCATGACTGACTACATATGAAGGGAAAAAGGGCGATCACTGCACCCAGTGGGATGAGGTTGAAATAATAGATAGAAACATCACTGGAAAATATTAAGTAATCAGCACATATGCTAGACCACAAAAATCTCCTGAGCCAACCAAACATAGAAAATGAATACAATATGGGAACCGGTAATAGGGAGTGCTAGAGAAAATCAATAAATAACAACACAAAATTGCAATATAAGCTCTGGTAAAAAAAAATATGCAATAACAATGATGGAAAAATTGCAATATGAGCACTGGTAAAAACAGTTGCTTAAACATTAGGTTTATAAATCCCAGAAATTCATTCACAGATGTCCTCAAGGACACATGGACCAGTGGATAAAGGTGTTGGTTAGATCCAGTGACTAGACACAATGAGTTGTGAGTTCAATACTATGCTACAAAATACTTGGAGAGAAAATAGAAAATAACTGATACATCTTTGGTTTAGTTCAAAATTTCAATCACCTTAACATTATTTCTCATCTTCATAGATGAGAAATAATGTTAATTATAAATATTCACAAGATAAAAAAATAGTCACTGATGTGGACTGCAACAATGTTTGGTGGGAAAGTCAAGTTTTTGCTCTTGGAAGTAACAAGATGCACAATTTCAGGCTTTATAACAACCACTCAGATCAGTACAAAATATGCAAACCTTGTAATAAGAATTTTAAATATAATATATATATATATATATATATACTTACAAGTGTCTTTATATGAAAACTTGTGTTTTGTTTGAACTTTTAATATATTTATGTTGTCATATGTTTCATACACTTTAAATGAGGTCTATACTACATATTCCTGCACAACATATATATATGCATCTACATAAATAATGTTAAAGAACATTTATTTTACACAAATATTTTCCTTTCTCAATGTACTTAACTCAGTTCTTTGCTACATAGATCATATTTAGATACAGTAAAAGTTTCAAATCAGAATTCAGTTAATAACTGTGATCCACCCTGTTGTGTCGGAAACCTACCACCCCTCTTGAAGATGAACTTGTCTGCGAACAAAGACGTTAAATAGTGGCATGTCAGAAGACAGAGTGTCAGAGAAGTTCTTAGCTGAGCTAGTTATTGACTACTCAGGCGATTTCTGTACCTTTTTACCAACCTATTAAAACCCTTTTTATTGTTACGTGTTATTTGGCGTTTGTCTCTACTAACCCGAAACCAACATCATAACACACCCTCATTTGACAAATCAGTACTGGATATTGCAATTTCCTTTTTATGAATTTATTTCATAGTTTGCTGAAAAGGTCTCTCATGTGTTAAAAGAATTGTTTTCTATATTTTCAGGTGGACACTCTGATTGGAATAATTTGGGATAATTTGAAAAATAACTCAGATCAAATGTTGAGTGTGAAATACATACAAAGATTTATGGCATGCAACTTGAAAACATCACAAATTACTAACATGGATACTTATAAGTTAATGTGAGTGTTCCCAGCAACATGCAGATTTAGAGATCTGGGGCAATTGTAACTCCTCTTTTCTTTACTTCAAGTAGAGAATTCATTCATGGTTGTTCTGAGCATTCACTATATTTTGTCTCTGTCACCATGACTGTTTTCTTTGCTTTTTCATGATTTAATTATACTTTCTTTGTTTTATTTTATTTCTGTAAATATTTTTACTTATAAATCCATGTTTATCAGTCAAAAATTCACCATTTAATGTAAGTTTCATTAAGTTTTATTTTTAAATTACAATGTCATTTATTATTTCATATTTCTTTTTCAAGTTCATTGTGAGTATAAAATTTTTTCCACATTCTAAAAGTATGATTCTGATTTTTTTCCCCCCTCTTGATTATTGTCAAAAGTTTATTCTTTGAGATCTTACTGTCTGCTTGACTGACTGGATATAACTGATTGATTGCTCTTCTTTACTACAATAATTTTATTTCAATTTAGATATATAAAATTAAAAATTTTGAAAAGAAAGAAAATTTCATAAAATGAAAGTGTGAATAAAACAACAAAACTTTTGTATTAAATTGTTAATTAAAATTTGTGTTATTGTTAGATGTACTACTCAGCAGAAATATTTAACTTACAACATCCAGTTTACCAGAAACTAGAAACCTGTGCTTTTACCACTTGTATATTGTTAGACTTACCTGTTGCACCTGCTGGTTGTAATTAACCCAGCATATGGAACTCAATAAAAGTTCATGATGTTTTTCCAAAGCCAATTTGAACATCTATTATTATTATTATTGCAGCTGCTGCTGTTTCAAGAGTTGTACATTGGGAATTTAAGAGTTATAGATTTTTGCTAAACAAAAAAAATTGTAATTGGGGTCATCATCATTCCCAATTTTCTAAAATAATTACAAACTTCATTTGGTATGTAAAATTATAGAAGACCAGCTTCAAGTTATTAAGTTTTCAGTTTGTTTTTAGAAAACTAGAGATAGTTCTATGAATTTTAAGTTTTTAAAAATTAAAACGAGAATAAATGATGAAACAATTAAAGTCTCCCAGATGAGAATGATGGATTTATTATAATAATGTGACAATATTTTATATCTTTTTTAATTTTCAGGAATATTGTTGCAAAGTTCGGCCAGTCACTAACATGTCCAATCTCAAACTACAATGACTGGCAGGTGGATTTCATAAAGCTATTGTTAAAGTTTCAGTATGACATGAATTTCCAACAGCTTTATCAACTGGATAAATACATCGGTAATAATAATGATAAAAGTAATCATTGGTATCATTAGAATAATATTACTGACACAAGCATTATAACTGTTGAAGCAAAAATTGATAGAATATAATATCTTTATAGTAAATTTTGAATGCAATATAAAAGATGCTTCTAACTTTCTTAGATGTCATTAAATTGCATTTGCTGACTACATGAATATGCAAATGGAATATGAGAATAAATTATTTTTTTCAGTCATCATCCTGGGTACCATCAAAATGACTGACAATGAGTATTCAAACAAAATCAAATAGAGATTTTGTGCTTGTTGCTGTTTGATATTATCTACCAAAATAATTTTTCAAAAAGTGATAAAGCTATTAAATTTATTTATTCAATTCTACTGTCAAATGACAATATGAAGAAAAACACTGTTTGTTATGTTGTAAAATAAACATGGAGTTTTAAACTTTCAAAAATATATTTCAAATTAATAATACAGAAAATAAAATCAAAATTTAAATACATTTTTTTAAGAACAAGTAAGAAGCTTCAATATTAAAATATTAACCTGAAAAAAAATATGTAAGTAAATGTTTGAAAACTGTAAAGCAACTGAAGCATTTATTCCAATATTTGTTCTGTTTTAGGTGACTTCAATACAAAAGATTTAAAACATATTGCAGAGTACATTGAAAGCCTGAAAACATTGGCAATGGATTCATTATATAAAGTAAGCATTTAAATTTACAAACCTCTCCACACCATGGAGCCCTTGAGCAGAATAATGTTTTTTTTTTTATGGAGTCCTAACAATTTAATCTTTAAAAATGTATATGACATAAATAATTTATATTTATGTTTAACACTTACTATTTACAAAAAAAAAATGAAGTCAAACTTAATGAATAAAATGCAACTGTTGCAAAGTTTTTCAAAGTCATGCTCAAGCTAGAGTGAAAAAGAAAATGAAATAGTCCTGAATAGAACACTTAGTGGCATGCTGTGGGAAGGTGGGAGTTAATCCTGCAGATTAGTGTAAAAATAAAGCTGCAGAATTTTCATCTATCTTACTTCCTCAAAACTCGGATTAGATTTTTTAAAATTATTTTAAGCTAAATTAGTTTCTTTTGCAATGGGGAAATATGATAAATTTGGAATGAAAAATTGTTTGATAATTTTAAAATGGAATCAGTTTAATGTAACGTGTCATCTCATATCATTCTTTGCATTTAGCTTATTTCTGTACTTACGTGTTTAGTAGATAGATAAAATGCTCTTCACGAGAATAAGTTGTTGGAAATTTATAAAAAAAATTCAGAACTGAAGCTGCAATTTGTGACCCAGTTTTCTAAAACAAAAGCCTATTCAAACTAATATTAATCCATTAATGAATAAATAATGAAAATTTCATTTAAATCAGATAATTCCCTGATTTTTGATAAATTTTTAAAAGGTAGACTTAGCATGTTTTTGCTTTTGTTATCAAAAGTCTGCATGCATGTTAGTGATACCTACGGAATATCATATATAAAATATATAGTGGCATGGGGCTTTGGAGTTTAAATGAATAATTGATTTACCTACACCAAGAAGAGTAATGACTAGGAAATACACAGATAAATTTTAACAAAATAATGACAAAAGATAACCATCTGATTCGTGCAAAGTGCTTTTTGAAGAAATTGAAACATCAAGAGCCTGGAATGCTTTGATATTCTCTGATGAGAAAATACTTTGGTCAAAAACAAGAAGACAACAAAAGGACTGATGTTTATGCAGAGATCCTAAGGCTATACCAATGGTCATGTACTCAGTTCCCAGCAAGTGTGATGTTTCTGGGGTTTGTGAGCAATAAGGGAGATGTCATACCACTTCACTTTTCTCAGGACTTAAGGGTTAATGCTGCTGACTATGTTGGATTCATTAAGTAGATGTGTTAGATACCTATTCTATTGTAATGGACTCTCCCATAGATAATAAGTAGGAGTAGCAGTGGCAAGTCTGCAGAATGGTGTTGAGCGCTACAGTCGAGATTCGGACATTTGAAGTACCAACCATCACAACTAGATTTTGCTGCGTCATTGACTCTTATTTTCTAAGTTCCTAACGTTTTGTACGTCGGACCTAATTTAGGACGACTTATTAGAAATACAAGCCTCCACTGTGAAAATACTCCACAACAAGATGCATGAAGAGTCTCAAGCTTATTCATGCTATTTTTTCTCAAATGAAGCTTTTCTTTCATGACTTACATGTCTTTTACTAAAGTCATACAAATGTCCTCAATGAACTATATTTCTTAACCCTTTGAACCTGAGTGACTGGTATACTGGTTGCTGTTTGAAAGTGCATATATTCAGGTGGTCTGTATACTGCTCAGTTATGGACAGCAGATGCACAGAGTGATAGTTCCATACTCATTGGGGTCAGGGTTCAATGAGTTTAATATATGTTTGCATAAATATTTCAATGCTTAATGTTTTGTGTCTTTATTTAGAAGTTTGTAATTTGACAAGGAACTTATTTATATCATTGAAGCAAGAATTAAATTTTCATTTTATGCCATTTCATTTAAAGCTGCACTTTACACACTTTTCCCAAACCTGTCAATAACATTGTGAGAAGATTTGTGTTTTTTGTAATTTGTTTTATCAAATTAAATGTTCTTAATTTTCAGATAAGAGATAGAAGTGATGAATGGATATCCTATATCAGACAAAATGATTCAGTTTTTAACATCTCAACCATTGTTAGACATTTAGTTTGTTTCATTGCAAAAGGAAATTTTTCATCAGTTAACACAACCATGTAAGTATTGTTTTTCTTTTTTTGTTACAAATTACTTAGACATAAATAAAACAAGCAATTTGATCAGAGAACAATTTTTATACCAATCTAATTTATAATATAATCTAATGTAGTATTACTAGAAGTAATATAGTTTACTATCTAGTCTTAAGTTTGAACTGAGTATAACTTAAAAATAAAGAGGCCTAGCTCTGATACTGATATCTCTTCCGGTAGCATCTATACGTGTGTTTATGTGTGTATAAATAAACATCATTCTTACATACACATGTGCCATGTGTGATACATGCTTAGGCAATCATGTATCTTTCGATACATGACTGACAAGGCAGATTTTTTCCCGCAATTTCTTTCTGCGGTAGACCGCTTGCAATCTAAGGCTATAGAACCCAATTTGTCCTGCTATTTACCCATAGCTGAAGGGAAAAGAAGAGGATTCTTACCTTTCCCAAGGGTATTATCATGTAAGTGAATGTAATGGATTTGACTGGAATTCGAACTTGGCTCTCCAATTACCTCAATTCGAGCCACTATGTCTCCCTCATCACTTTTATTTATTAGCTAATTTTTCCATGTCAAAATTTTTTTAAAAATTGATAAAAAATGATTAAGGATATTATTCTAATAAAATATCACAGTGGATTATTCCCATTCTATTTCTCTCCTCTACACTCTAATTATCTAAAAGACTTCATCAATATACCTGATCAGTGTACAAAGAAATTGGAATTTATGCATTTAAGAACTATGAAGAGTATCCTAATTTTGAAGGAAAGTATACTCCTGTGATGTTCAAACATAAATTTCTTGTATCTGTTGTTTTTTTGTTTTTATGCCAGTGAAACCATGCTCACTAATGTTATTCAGCCAACTTTTGTTCATTTCAAAATAAAACAACTGATTTCAGGTGTTAAAATGTAAGAAAATATTCACTCAGTGTTAATAGAAAATATTTGATAAAATATTAACAATTACTGATTTTTTTGTTACTGAATCACTGATATAAAATTCAATTTTATATATTTTCTTTATTGTAGTATTTCAGTTGGTGAATTTGGTAAGTGTACTGAGTCTGAAAGTATGAGATTGACAGAGACACTTTTGAACAGCTTGGATAAGTTGAATGATGGTAAAATAATAAAGGAATTCTTAATTGGATTTGGAATTCTCAGTGGTAAGCACTTTTTTAAACTTGCAATTTTAAATTATGAAAGTGTCTGATTTAAACATTTGTAAAGATTTGTGAGAGAAAAAGAAAACTGAGCTAGTATTAGTAGTGCTGCTTAGTTGAACTAACACAGGAAATATTACAAAAATGAAAGACTCAGTATAAAATGCGCAATATAAAATTTATATACAAACATGAGTTACAGTGTTATTAGGAAGTATAAAAGTATGTTTCCCATGTTGCTATGTAAGTTATTATACACTGAAAATAATAATCAAGGAGAAATGCTGACAAAAGTTGAATGTTACAGTATTTCATTAGAGAGAAGAGAAAAGATATCTAGTTTGTTTACTGCTTATGAACTGATATGCATGACTTTATTTTCCTACTCATACAAGAAAATGCATAAGAGCATTGGTTTTGAGGGGAGAAGTTTCTTTGTAGATTTAGATACTATCATTTTGGTTAAAAAAGACTAGATAAAAATAGTTAAGTATTTGGGTAGCAATCAATACAAGTTTCATTGAGGACTTGTGACAAGGCATTAAGATTAATTTTTATTAAATTTTTCTTACATTTGTACAAGTATTTTTTCTAGACATAGTGTGCAAAAACTGCCCAAATGACCTGTGGATTAAACTAATCTATTAGCCACTATCAAGGATTTTTTTTTAACTGAATATATATAATTGTTCTAAGACCAGTGATCTTTTAAGGCTTTTGCCTTGAGATCTCTTAGATTTAGGTGGAGCTTTATTACTTTAAAGTGGGGATAGTGACAGATGTAGAATTTCAATTTCTGTCTTCTTTGTTAGAAGGTCAAATTTGGGCTGAAGATGGCAATTTGGTCCTATTTTTAGGAATTCCAACTGGTTGACCATAAATTGACACACAACCAGAAAGAATTCCTCAAAGGAATATTGTAAGAGCCTGGATGAAAAAAAAGAGAAAACAATTTACTAACATGAAAATGTTTAGAAATTGCTATAATTACTTGATAATCCACAGTAAATTTGCATCCAGGTTCTTACATTTCACATTTCATGGCAGATCTTCTATTATCACAATGTGGGATATTTAATAACTGTGGTCTATCCTGTTAGATAGACTTTTCAGTACTAACTTATGCATACGTGTGTGTGTGTTTATATATATAATATATAAATTAGAGGACAAAAATGTATATTTTTATTTAGTTTATATGTAGGTGCATGATATATTATACCTCATAAAAGATATAAATTAAAATAGTAAATAATTAGAAAGAAAATGTAGAGAGAATGTGTGTGTGTGTGTGTGTATGTTTCTATGTTTATATATATATGTGTGTGTGTGTGTGTGTGTGTGTGTGTGTGTGTGTGTGTGTGTGTGTGTGTGTGTGTGTGTGTGTGTGTGCGGGCTAGTATGCAAAAAAATAGGAAGGAACACGTCAGACAAATAATCCGGAGTTCCTTAGTATTTTTGTTTTTATTTTTAAGAAGACAGTGCTCCATACAGAAGTAGAGCTTATATTATAATATTTTTTTAAAAAAAATATGATTCCTTAGCTACATAAGAGTTCTCATGTTTCAAAAACGAGAGCCCAAACCATCAATATAGTTATTAAAATTAAGTTGAATCAAGGTGTTGGATCCCGTTTCATCTTCAAGCGAAAATTTAGGAATCCTACGTTAGATATCCTATCTTGAAGATCCATAGATTGCACGCAGACAGCTTTTATGGAAAACATATAGCTGGCGTATATGGTACCTGTATGGAGTCCCCGACTCTGAGCTACACAAAAGGATGGCAAGTACAACAGCTCTGTAAACATGAATTTTCATATCCCACTCATTCCACAAGCGATATCGAAGTTTGACGAAAGCACTGGTAGCCTTAGCAATCCGATGCATGATTTCATCATCTAAAGATCCAGTGTAATTGGCTTTGTTATCAAGATAGGTGAAAGGCTTTACATAGTTCAGGGCTTTGTTTTCTACTTTTAATGGTCTCTCTGGAAATTTGTAGACTGATGGTTTTTGTTTCTCACCACGCAATTGCTTCGGAGTAGGACAAGTTTGATGCACAACTTCAGTTTTCTTTATGCTAAGTATAAAACCAAATGCTTTACATGCAGCAGAGAAATGATTTATTAGATGTTGGGCCTCCTCAAAGGATGTCGCTACAAGAGCCGCATCATCAACAAACAACAAATCACGAATAATTTGCGTGCGAAGATGGGTCTTGGGTTTGAAGCGCTGATGATTGAAGAGATCACCGGTTGTTCGAAACTGAAACTTGACGCCACTCTCTATGTCTGCAAATGCATATTTCAGCATCACCGAGAAGAAAAGAACAAAAAGGACAGGGGCCATGACACAACCTTGCTTGGTTTCATTTGTGACATTAAAGGATTCCGACATCATATCATCAGACACGATATTAGCTTTCATTCCTTCATGAAAGGAAATGATGACCTTTAGCATGTTTTCAGGGATGCCGAGTTTCCTCAAGACTTGCCAAAGAGCCTCTCGATTCACAGTGTCAAAGGCCTTCGTCAAGTCCACAAACATCATGTATAACTCCTGGTTTTTCTCGCGAACCTTCTCTGCAACTTGACGAAGAGAAAATATGTCACTGGTGCCCCAACCCACCTGAAAACCACACTGCGATTCAGGATAGATGTCGTCAACAAGGTGTATAATGATTCTGTTTAGAATCAGTCTCGCTAGGATTTTGCCTGCAATTGAAAGTAGTGATATCCCCCATGATTATCACAGACACACCTGGAACCCTTGTTTTTGCACAGGTGTTTGATAGAAGCGTCTTTATAATCCTGTCGGACACAGCCTGCCTTCCATATCTCCACAAAAAGAAGATGTAATATTTTACCAACTTTTGGCCACCATGCTTATACACTTCGGGTGGAATAGGATCCTTAGGACTAAGTGAATTTCCAGATGAGATTTGCCTGATGGAGTCGATTACCTCTTGATAAGTAGGTTCAAAAGACAACTCCGGAATTTCAGGATTTTGCTCAGTTGATGTGATGGCTTCCTCATCAGTAACCGAAGTGGTGTTTAACACAATTTCGAAATGCTCTTTCCAGCGATTTAAAATGTCTGACCTATCTGTCAAGAGAGTTTCACCATCTGCTGTGGAGATAGGAGCAACACCACTTTTCTGAGGACCGAAAATGCTCTTGAGTCCAGCATAAAAAGCCTTTAGATTCTTTCTATCTGAAGCTTCTTGGAGTTCAGTGGTCTTTTCAGACCACCAATGCTCTTTCATGGCCCTGAGAGCTTGTAGGAATTCTTCTACTCGGTTTTTCGTTGAATGTTAAAATTTGGAGTGTCGAGATTCAATACAGTGATAAAATATCGTTACAGGGTCACTTGTAATTTGGCCGTCTAGAAAAATCAAAAGCTTTTCATTGAAGGAATAAAATTCAGTAGAAAAGACGACGTAGTTTCAACAAATAAACATTGATTTAATATAACGATAGGAATACAAACAGTTGATAATAGATTGGAAAGTAATGTCTTTTGTTTGGGTTGATAAAGTTCTGAAATAAAATATAAACTGTCTTTGTGTACGTGTGTGAGAAACAATAAAATGTTGTGATATGTGTGTTTGTATGAAAAAGTCAACATGTGTGTGTGTGATTCATAGTAAAAACGGATACGAGAGATACGAATAGTTTCTTACTGTTGGCGGTGTTGCCGTGGTCTGGAGTTTGTCAACGCTGTCGTTTTTGACATGAGGTCATGAAGGTCATCAGCGAGAGGTGTGTGTGTGTGTAGCTTGCTGGCAGCCGCGTGTATATCGTTTTGGTAACAGATTTCGTATGTTTTTATACACTTTTTCCGAACAATATCGGCTCCAGAATTAAATTATTTATTTATTCCTAATTGGCCCTAAGAAGTCACGTGGTATGTCTTCTACTACGTCCGTACGATATTTGGTCGGTATCTACCTAAAAATAATTATGACTAATACAACAAACATTCTGATTTGTAATCTATGATTTTATTGGTGTGTTTTAAGATCTAAGTGTTTTCTTGAGTGTGATTGGTTTATAAATATTGTAGTTGATATTTTAGTGGACACGACAAAAGGCCCCCTCCAGATCATTAGAAATTTATTTATAATGATATGTAGGAGACAATTATTTAATATCTCAGATATGTTTTGTAATATTTTGGCCAATGCACGTGTCTCCCAGATCTTGTTGTAACATTCTTCTCAGGTGAGGTGTCATTTCTTCTGTTGGATGTTTGTTCATTCGTCTTTTGTGTGATATTTGAGCCTGAATGCTCATGTTTTTCTTTTTGTAGTTACTGTGAGAATTGATTATCGACATAAGCCGGTTTAATCCGATCGATAGCAATATTGTCATGTTTTCCATTTTTCATGATGGTGAAATATTTGTCCTTTCTGTTAATAACTTGGTATGGACCTGAGTAGTTTGAACATAAAGGGTTTTTTTAAATCGTCATTTCTTATAAATATATATGTACAAGTGTAAAGGTCATTTGGTAGGCATATATTTTTGTTTGCTTTCAGTGTTGATGTAATTCTATGTTTTAATTCCTGTACAAACGTTGTTGTCGGTAAAATATTTGTGTTGTCATCACAGTATTGACCAGGTAGAATCAGTGATGTACCGAAAACCATTTCAGCTGATGTACCACCCAAATCTTCTTTTACAATGTTTCTGATTAATAAAAGTACCAGTGGTAAGTTTTCTAGCCAATTAGTTTTGTTTTGTTTCATTGCTAGAACTGTCTTCAACTGTCTGTGGAAACGTTCTACCATTCCGTTTGTACAATGATGATAGGCTGTAGTTTTTATGTGTCGAGTTCCGAGTAGGTGATTGAACTCTCTAAATAATGTAGACTGGAACTGAGCTCCTCTGTCTGTTGTGATTACTGAAGGTACACCAAATATTGCGATCCATTCAGTAAGGATAGCTTTAGCTAAGACATGATTTTATGTTGTTAGGGTTATATGCAGGTAAATTCAGGGTGACTGTTGTCAACGAAGCTTCCGTACTATTTGTGTTTTGTTGTACCATTATTTTTTTTAAGATACGTAAATTTGCGTGTTCTATTTACCAACTTTCGTGTTTTCACAAGGTAATAGTCGTGGTCACCATTTGTAGTGGACCGTGGCTGTGATGTTGCTGTTAGAAGTAGAAGAACACATGTGGAGTTAAGATTTTCCTGCTAGCCTGTCCAACTACATGAGAAAGTTGGACGTTAATTAAGTCCAAAGAAGGCAAAGAAAAACAAACACAAGACCGATAAATATATGTATACAAATATATGTATTAATAACAAGTTACATGGACAGTGTGTGTGTGAATATTATATATGTGTGTGTGTGTGTGTGTGTGGTGAGTGTGCGTACATACGTGTATTGTGCTTAGCGTGTTCTCAGCATTTGGGAAATGCTCTTTGAGCGTTCACATCTGAGGAAAAAGAGAGGAAGAAGCGAAGGGTCAGCGACTGTTTATAGCCAGGGAATAAAGACCCCTGGTGAAAGGGTTAACGAACTAAAGGAGAAGTTAACTCCAACAAGCTCACTGAACCTGACTTTTGCACTTCTTTTAAGCGATCTTCTTATCGGACGAGTTCTTGTCCTCAATCCATGCTTTATGAGAAGAGTGCATTTGATCTATAAGCTGCTGAACTTCTGTATTATTGTCATCAAACCAGTCTTGATGTTTACGATATGGCAGGCCGAGAACCTTCAAGGGTGTAGAATATGTTGCATTACGCAGAGCTTTCCAAGATGATTCGATATTATTGGTAATATTTACAGAATCGGGTGCAGCATCAAGTTTGTCATAGAGCTCAATTTTAGTTTCAGTCGATTTAAGAGGCAGTACGTTAATGCGCTTGGGTACTGTAGATTTTATAATCCTTCACGTTTGCAGATGCAGTGTAGCTTTACTTCAAAATAGAGCGTGATCTGACAGATAGTATGTTGTGTGGAATGAACTACCTAAGGTTGTCGCGTAACAGCTAAACATCGTCACACAAGTATTGCACTCCAGATTGAGGGTTAATTCCATTATGCCTTCCTTACCTAAAGGTGTATCCGATCTCACACACACACACAACAACACACACACACACACATATATATATATATATATATATATATATATATATACCTATATATATATATATATATATATATATATATATATATATATATATATATATATATATATACCCAAAATATGAAAACATAAATTAAGGCATATTACAAATTAATGTATGGTTGCAATATATATATATATATATATATATATATATATATATATATATATATATATATATATATATATATATAATGTTGCGGACTGGTGATTGCGTTTAAATTGATCAGAAGGAATTTTGAGGCCGTGTTCTACGACATTCGTCCACAAACAATTATTTAGAACAAATACTTGGGACAAATCATGCAAATAAAGTTGAAAACAAGACAAAAGTTGAATGCATAACAATGACATCAATTTATATACAATTTATACAAATATTCAAAGTTGTTCAAAGTTGCGTACCTTTATCTGCTTGAGAAAAATGGATTGTTAGTTACTGATACTTGTGTAGCGGTACCCCCGAGCGGCCCCGTTACACACGAGGGTGAATGAGGTTACAGGATGCCCGCTAACATTTTTGAAGACATTAAATCTGACGGTGAAACAATATAGACGACAGAACGAGGATATATATGATATATGGAAATTTATTCTAGAAAAAGAAAATAAGGAGGTCGGAACGATGGAGGTGCAGAAGTTCTAGTGCAGGCATTGATGGTCGTGGTCGGGATGATCGCTGTTGGTTGTTGAAGTTGATCGTTGCCAGGATGATCGTTGTTGTTGAAGCTGGTCGTTGACGGGGTGCCAACTTGACGTGTTGGGAAGGAAAGAAGAGCTGGCGTTGTTCGGGCATGTCAAAGGTCCAGTGCAGGCGTTGCGTGTTTGCCAGTCGAGTCCGATATTAGTAACCTCCCGTATTAATTACTAACATAGTGTACGGGAAAGGTTAAGGACGACGATGCAGGCAGCCAGTAGGGACGGAATGCCGATAGTCAAACAGGAGCCAGGAGTAGTAGGTGAAGGAGGGAGAGAAAGGAAAGTTTCCAACTATTGTCAAGTTGGCAGACAAAAAAAATGGGAGCGTAACTTAATACGCAGCCCGTTGATCGACGTCCCTGACCGCGAAGGCCAGGGGCCTGCGTATCCGACCGTTTCCGTCGCCCGACCCAGATTTAGTGAGAAGCCACTGTCTTGTGGTAAGGGAGACCAGCAAGTGAATTGGATAAGCTAACAGTAAAGTCTCTATAATAAAATACGACGAGGGTAGGTAAAGGGAACTATAGCCTTAAAATGTCTAGAAGTATATCACAACTAGGTTGTGGATAGTTCTGCACAAGCCTAAACCACTTTAATCAAATCACTTGTGTAGGTTTTCTGGCGGTTTACGTTAATTCGTTAATCTAATAGCGATCTCAACCCACAATCCTCACTCTTGCTCCATATACAGCCTCCTCTGTAAATCACTATCGGGTTTTAAGTGCCACTGAAGATTATCGCACAAAATTTCATAACTGAATCAATTAAGCTGTCAGATCTTCATACATTGAAACCAACGGGAGAGTCCATTATCATTACTGTATATATTGATTTAATGAAAACTATGCCAAAATGGAAAACGGTTTCATATGATGCATTTCATCCTTTAGGATTTTATCAAATTCAAGCGATGGTTACATTGATGCAATTACACATGTATATGAAAGAGAGGGAGTACTGAGAATTTTAAATGTGTTTTGAGTCTGTAGTCTAACTTATTTAATTTAGTTTCTTTTTCTTTTAGTTCAAGTTTCCATCACTTTTGTTATTAAATATCCCAGATTGTGATAATACATGATCTGCCAAGAAAGGTGAAATGTAAGAAACTGGACATAAATTTACTGTGGTTGATCAAGTGATTAAACCAGTTTGTATACATTTTTGTCTTAGTAAATTGCTTTCTCTTCAATTTATATATTTAAATATATTTCCTATATTTTGTTTAAAATCTAGTATATTTATGGAGAAAAAGTGTTCAGTATTGGAGAGAATGTTTGTAGGTATAGACATAGGATTCAACAATGTATGGTGACTGTCAGTTTTGCACCTCTAGTGATCTGCAGACTATGATCTGAAGATCAACTGAAGCAGAAAACTGATACCTTATTCCACACACACACACACACATATTTTCTGACCCACACATCTTCCTTCTTTTACTCTTCTATTTCAAAATAGCGTAGCTTCTATTTTAAAATTAAAATATTAACAAATGCAGTAACTTTAAAAATTTTGTTTTCTTTTTATTAACTATCATATTATATACAAGGAGTGATGGATAAATTGTAGCCATTTTATATTTTAATTTTGTACATGTGTGCTGTTTATTTTTGTCAACTGCATAGTATAGTAGTGTCAGTTAAGAATTGTCTGTAAGAAAAAAGCACCATGATTCAATTAACTCAAACTTAACAGAAATTTGCAAATGTTATGCTGTACTGCTTGCCATTCATGCCAGAAGCTCCAATAGGAATATTTTATAGTGTTTTGGTGTCAATCTGAGGACAATGCAGAGGATTTGGAAAGAGCTGGATGGGTCTAATGGTGATTAGGAACATGTTTGGAGTGATCACTATTGATGGCAACATTATGCCTCCATTCACATTACCAGAGGGACTCAAACTCAACATGGAAGCCTACATCAGGTGCCATGAAGAGGTAGTGCTGCCCTGGGTAAACAGGCTGGCTGCTAGAAGATCCTATGTCAGACAACAGGACTCTGCATCATGCCACACAAGCGGGAGAATCCAGTCATGGCTGTCAGACAATTTCTGCACCCCTTTACATCTTCTCCATCTGACTCCCTGAACTGCAAAGCCCTTGATTATGTGTGAGGCACAGTTGAGTGAGAGACCAAAAAAAAAATTCTTGTAAAACCAAAGATGAACTGAAGACAAGGATTATGGCAGCATTTACCAACTTAAACAAGGATATCCTCCTGAAGATTTGCCAAAGATTCCAAAGTCATCTGGAGGCTGTGATTGAAGCCAATCATGATTTTATTGAATAAATTTACTCTTTCAGGATATTTTTATGTAATTTTGGTAAATATATCTGTTAAAATGAGATGTCAGTGTTATTTTCATTTTTGTATAATTTAGATGACAATTTATCCATCGCACAAATGAAACTGGACTCTACAGAGTCCAGTTTCATTTTATTAAATTCAAGATTTTTTAAAAGCTATAATTTTTTGTTTTTTAGGTGAATTCAAAATAAAGAAAATGAAAGATTTAGTCACCAATTTGATTGAAAGATTAAACAATTATTTACTTAAAATCTGGGTGAGTAAAAAAAAAAAAGAAAAAAAGTAAGATGTTGATTATAAACTTAAGTAGTATTCAAATAAAAATAATAAAATCAATGTTGTGCTTTCTGTGAAGAATCAAGATCCATTTAATTTCATGCCTACATGAATGGCCTGTTAAAAATGTATGAAAATTAAAGCATAAAAAGAATGCTTTCCTAATTGTTTTTTTATTTCATTTTTGTCAAAATCATAATTTTTCTGTAATTGATAAAAAAAAATCTCCAAAAGATTCAGTTTTAATAAATTACTTTTTTTCATTGATTTACAGGATTTTATTCCACGACAAATAAAACATCTGACCATAGCCAAAATTGATGAGATCATTATGTGTGCTGTGAAAGCTATCACTCAGCCTATATTTGGACAACCCAATGCCCCAAATTTCAGAACTTGCTTCTACAAAATCACAATCATAAGTCCTGACAAACCCAATAAAATACCTGGCAGAGAATTAAAAGACAGATACAAAGTTGGGGATGATTTTGTGAGTATATTCAATATTTTCATTGCTTTCATCTGTATTTTTGTCAGCCAGTTTGACATAATTGTATATGAGACTAGGTTTTAGTTTAATAATTTTAGACAAATTTAAACAACTAATTGACATTGATCACCAGAAAAAAACATTTATTACTTAACAGAAGGTGCAAGATATTAAATGTGTGTTTTCATTACACATTTTACTCTTTATTGAACAATTTAAGCAGAACTGACAAATAATATTTCATTGCTGAGTTATGTATCCAATATATATTTATTAACCTTCTACATTCATTTTCTGAACATTTGAGCTTAGACCTAATAATAATATTGCAAAAGTTTTTTTATTATAAGAAAAGCTGAAAAAGGATATAAAAAGAAAAATATCATGTCCTTATGATATTAATGCAAATTCTGTCACTGTTTTGAAGCCTTTCAACTATTAGTGTATGGACAGCCCTTGCAAAGCTAGAATAGTACTTCCATTGTGACAACTGTGAAACAAAATTAGAAGACAAGAAAGCCAAGGAGGAAGAAGCATAACAAGAAATTGTAGTAAACGAAAGATCTACAATGAGAAAAAGTCTAACAGATATATCTGGAAGATGTGTGAAGATACAGCTATATGTTCATGACTATGTATTATGAATGGTTAATAAACTGAATATTTAAGATATCAAAATATCATAAGTTTTGAACCTTACTTAATAAGTATGTTGGACCAAGACAGTTGCATATGTTTTTAAGTATGTGAGTGAACATGTATGTGTATGTACTCAACTTCAAAGATGTCAATTTACTTTCAAGCTGAAATATATTCTTGGTTATCAAAAATTTTGGCTTTCAAGTTTTCAGGTTGTCCTGTCAGTCATGACTTTATACAAATATTTATTTGAAAGAGAAAGACAATTTCCTGTTAATAAATGTTATTCTTTGTTTGTTATTTAACTTTATTCAGTGTTCATATATGCAGTTCATATTATGTTCACATACATTCAATGATGAATATCAAGAACCCTCTAACAAGTATCTTGCTTTTACTTGCCTTCACCCTGACTAAGGATTCTCTTAATTCTCATACTATATGCATTGGATTCTGTTAGTCTCTGTAGTGAGTGCAAAATAATAACTCTCTTCACCCACTCCCTTCAAATTTGGAATACTGAGGAAAAAGAAGGAAATGAATTCACAAACCTATGTGAAATTTTTGGGACCAATGAAAATATTGCCTTCATACAAATTAGCTGGTCAGTCAAGAAAGAAAAGGAAATAGATTTGCAAGCCTATGCAAAATTCCTTTTGATATAAGATGAGGAGAAAAATTAAATTAATTAAGAGTATCTGAAGTCTTGTGAAAGGCTTCATTTCTGTTCACCACATCTAGCATTGAAATTTCCATCAGTGTCAAATTACTTATCAATTATATTATCAGCTTTTAACCAAGCATGCAGCACTTCAAAAATTTTTCTCTCAAGAATCCAAGAAAGCTAAGTAATTCAAACTATTCTCTCTTAGTCTACCTTTGAATGCATGCAAACCATATATCCATTCTGTGAGCAACAAAATCTTACATTTGTTTTGAATATTATGTCAGATCATTTAATGTGCTGTATGAAAATTTCTGTTTCATGAAAATACGTTAAAACTATGGACTTTAAAAATTTCTGACTTATTTTCCTGAAATGAATTACTGACACAACATCAAGTATGTAAATACATAAATAAATTCTTTATCTTGTTTCATTAAAATTTACCTATAATCTAGTGACCTTTTACATGCAAGGAAACACATACCTAGTTTTACTGCATTCACCACAAATAAATATGTCTGACAATGAAAAAGATATGAATCAAGTATCTATAGGGGTCAGCAAATCAATACAAACAGTATACATTAAACTACTCATGTTCATTGAATTGAATGTGATTGCATGATTCTCAACTATGGAAGCACAGTTTGACATTATGAGGATAAGGATGCCCATACAGCAATTTTATTATGTGTCACAGCTGCATTACTGCTGGAGATAGTATGCAAGCTACAACCTACCATTTTACAGTTGAGAGATTATAACAAACTTAAAGAAGTAATCATAATATTGCACAAGAGATCAATGCCAGAGTTAATTAATGTCTTCTTACACTCTCGCAGACATTTAAATGAACTGATGCCATTAGCAACAAATATTTGCAGTGAGCAGTGACACCAGATGACACAAGTTCATACAAGCAATACCAATTAACATGTCCTGGCAGCACAAACATCTTTAGAAACAGAAAAACATGAGAAGATAGCTGAAGACCTACTGCTGTATTTTAATAAGCAATGCCTCAGTCCCTTTGAGAAACCAAAGAAAGAAAAAGACTTTCATAGTAGCAATTACAAATTACAATCTACTGTAAACCTGTATCATCACAATCAGAAACCAAAAATATGCTTGCTGTACGAGATCTTGTAAACAAATGATGGTGTATTGGCTGAATAAAGGGAAATGTTAAACTAGTAACGTCCTCATGACCATCTTCACCAGCATGCAACAAGAAAACTGAAAATTAGTGTGGTGGGAGGTGATGGTTTCCACCTTCCCACCACTTTGGAAGTAACTACACAGAAAATTACATTTGTTCCAAAAGAGAACCTGACAAACACAGTCCTTCTCTCTGGTTTCTGCTAACAATGTAAAAATAGTATGCTGTGAATATACTGTGCAAACATTGGCAATAAAAAAACTTAGGAGAAATTTCATATGGGCATTTAGTGTAGCTAATGCTATGAAGCCACTTTTGGGATATGACTTCCTAAGTCACTATGTAATAATAACAATTTGATTGACAGAATTATCAATAGGCAAAGTGATGCCAAGCTGTCAATTTGTGTTTTACATGTTTCAATCCATGAGGATAAAAATGTAAAGGGAACCTCAGAAAACTACCCTAATCTGATATCCCTCATTAGAATCCTAGCACAAAAATGTCAAAATATTTCACAGAATTAAATCAGGGAGCAATGCTCCTGTATTTACAAAAGTGCAACTGCTATCAAGGCAGAATTGCCAAGGAAGAATTTAAAAAGTTTTTCCAAGTCAGAGAGGGTTTGGCACTCTACATAGTGCTGAAATGGCCAAGTGGGTGACTACAGACAGCTAAATAGCATTACGAAGTGGGACCACTACCCAATACCAACTTACTAGCGATGAAATTACATGGAAAAAAATATTTTTAAAAATTGATCTGTCTTTGGCATATCACCAGATACCAGTTCAGTCTAATGATGTATGTTAAACTGCTATTTTGACAAAACAGGTTTTATTTGAAAATGCATTTTGGGTTGTGAAACATCGCAAATACCTTCCAAAGGATGTTGGATGGTATTTTCTAGTACATTTGTGTACATCAATGATATTCTAATATATTCCGATGATGAGGATTCTCATTCTAAACATCTGGACTAAGTATTTCAGAAACTAAGTCAGTACAATTTAAAAGTTCAATTTCAAAATGTATTTTTTTGTGCTACTGAACTTTTTGGGAGTTAATATTTCAACGGAAAGAATTAAATCCTGTGTTAATAAGCTTCTGGACCTGAACAATTTTCCTCCTTCCAATGATTCAAAAACATTGTGACAATTTTTGGTTAATTTTTAGGGAAGTTTAATACCAAAGTTTGGTGACTTAATTTTTATACTCACAGAATGTATCCATTTGAATCCTAATGCAAAACAACCGTCTTTAAGCAAGGAAGAATTAGCTTCTTTTCAAGCTATGAAGAAGTCATTATTGAGTTCAACAGCATTAGCCTTTCCAAATTCAAACATTAAAAAATACCAACATGTCATGGATAGTTTGAATTATGCGGTAGATGCTGCTTTACATCAAATGATAAGTGACAAAGCTGTTCCCATTGGCTTCTTCTTTAAAAAGTTATCCTATACCCAACAAGGATATTCCATCTTCGATCATGAGTTGCTCACTGCATATCTAGCAGTGTTGCACTTTGAAAACTTCATTGAAGGTAGCGATACATTTTTGTTAACAGATCATAAACCTCTTTACTAGCCATTTGCCATTAAAGTCAAACAGACAACAGCGTCATTTGAGCTTTAATAGTGACTACATTACAGACATTTTTCATCTAAGAGGGTATGAAAATATTGTTGCAGACTGTTTATCAAGGCCAGCTAATGCTGTAACACTAGATCATTGTGATTTACAGGAAATTCGCAATCATAAGCATTCCGGTGAAGAACTTAAACAATTGAAAGACAATTTGAAACCTTACTACACAAGTAAAGACCAAGTAATAATTTGTTTCATGTTACTACCATTTCTAAAACCTTTTGTACTGTAGAAGCTCAGGAAATCTGTATTTGATAGTCTGCACACATTATCACATTCAGTCCTCTTAAACTTATTAAAATCTATGTATTACTAGCTACAGGTGGACAAATCTGTCAAAGAGTTCTGCAAAGATTGACAAAATTGCCATCAAGCAAAAATTACTTAACATACTAAGAGTGACATACAACCTTTCAAACTACCTTCTAATCATGTTCAGACTGTGCATATGGATATTGTGATCCATTACCACCAGTAAAAACAAACAGATCCTTATTTTTCTTCATATCAGTATCTATTAACCATGATTGACAGGGGTACTAGATGGATAGAGGCTGTCGCTCTAACTGAAATAACTGCACAGAACATCTCTACTGCTTTCATTAACACATAGGTACCCAGATTCAGAGTACCCTTACATATCATCAATGATAGAGGTGTTGTGGGGCCGATAAGGATGTTGCCCCCACAAGCTTTATGAAGAAAGGTGTGAACAGCTAAGACAATGATGGGACAAAGGTAGAGGTTTAAGAAACAATAACGTCGATTTTATTTATCCAAAATGTACAAGAGTGTACTTTGGAGAAATATGTTTGTATCATTGTCAGACCTGATATGACTGGTTTTGTTTAGGGGCAGTTAATTTCGGTCATATTGGCGAAACAAATGTAGAGTTGGTTATCGGCGGTAGCTGGTTGACTGTCGGACGGGAGAATTGACAGGGACAACAGCAGGTTAATCAATGTCACACGAAGATTCGTTGTATCGGTTAGGACGAGTCCCTAAACAGGGCCATGTCAGTATAGTGATACGACTTCACAGGGTGGATCGACTACATAGGTGGGTTCATGCCGAAGTGTAGCACTTAACGAGGATGGAGTCCCTAAACAGAGCCGAGTCAGAATAGTTATACGATTCCACAGGGTGGATCGACCGCGAAGACGGGATCACACCGAAGGCTAGTACTTGATGTAGGCGAAATCCCTAAACAGGGCCGAGTCGGAGTAGTGTTATGCCTTCCAGGGCAGATAGACCGCGGAGACACGATCGTGCCGAAGGGTAGCACTTGAAGCTGGGTCAGAGAGACGATATGTCTTCCAGGGCGGATTGACCGTGGAAATGGAATCATGCCGAAGAGTATTCTCTCGACAAAGGCACCGGGAGCTCACAAAGGTAGCGTACTACACTTTGATCCTAGCCCCCAGGCCGAGCAATATGTAAAACGATTTATTCATGTACTCCCTGGTTAGCGGGAGTAGAAAACCGTAGATATTAAATTAATCCCAATGTTGTTCGATGTTTGAAAAAGCGCTGCCTAATCCGATGCTCACAAGGTACGTTTTGGACTCAACCACATTGGACTAGTCATCCAGTTTCTCACATGTTGCTTGACTTAAATCTGCGAGATCAGGGGTTGTGAAAGGTCAAGGTCGTTTATCTAAGGAGAGGCTAGATCATTACTGGTTGTTGCAGACGATCGATGCTGGTCGTTGCAGATGATCGCTGCTGGTTGTCGCAGATGATCACTGCTGGTCATTGCAGATGATCAATGCTGGTCATCGTAGATATCGCTGCTGGTCGTCGCAGATGCTGGTCGTTGTAGATGAACACTGCTGGTCGTTGCAGCTGATCTATGCTGGTCGTTGCAGATGATTGATGCTGTTAGCTGGGCTGGACATGTTGGGCTGGAATGGGGAGCTGGCGCTGTAACACAGTGCTCCGTATTGTGACGGTATCTGGTCAGTGCCGGGGAGCTGGGATTGCGATGTTGGGCATATCGAATGTCCAGGGCTGGCATCGTGTGACTGCTGGTCTGGTCTGATATCGAAACCTCCCATAATAATCATAACCGTAGTGCACGGGAAAGACTACAGATGATGAGCAGGCAGCCAGTAGGGACGAAATGCCGAAAGTCGAACATGAGCAAGGAGACAGTAGTAAGGAGGTGAAGTAAAGAGAGGTAGGTGTCTGGGCACCGATCGTTGGTGACGCTCCGTAGAATCCCTTGACCGATTCCATCATCACTTAGCTGTCTCACATCAGGAAGTCCCTACTTGTTGCGGGGACGATAGAGGTAGTCAGAATTGTTTTCAGAACTATCAAAGATTATAGGCTTTTATAGACTAAGAACAACTTTGTACCATCCTCAAATGAATCGATTGAACACACACACAGAATACTAAAAACAGCAATAGCTGCAAGGAAAGAATCATGGCTATCAGCATTACCTATTGTACTTTATTGTATTGTATCAGAATTACACCCAATGAATCAACATACTCACCATATACAGCTGAGGAGGAAAGGAATTTTCAAGTCTATGTGAAATTTTTTTGGACCAATGAAAATTTTGCATTTAGAGAAATTATCTGGCCAGCCAAGAAAAAGAAGGAAATAAATTTGCAAGCCTACACAAAATTCCATTTAATATAAGATTAGGAGAAAAATTAAATTAATAAGAGAAGTTTCTGAAATCAGGGGAAAGGTTTTGTTTCTCTTTATCATGTTTATCCTTGAAGTTATTGCCAGTGTAAAATTATATATTATATTATCAGCCTCTAACCAAGCACGTGGCACTTCAATGAATTTTCTCTCAACAATCCAACAAAGCTAAGTATTTCAAACTCTCTTTGTCTACCTTTGAATGTATACAAACCATATATCACTTCTGTGAACAACAAATTGTCTCACCTTTGTCAAACATGATTTAATATTATTTTATGCCAGATCACTTAATCGTATGAACATTTCCTCTTCATGAAAATATGTTAAAACTATGGACTTTAAAAATTTCTGATTTGTTTTCCTGAAATGAGCTAATGACACAACTTCAAGTTTGTAGATTTGTAAATAAAAAGTTTGTAGTTTTGTTAAAATTACCTATGTGTTTCCTTGTCATTTTCATCCTTCATTAATCTTTTTGGTATATGTAAATCATTATAACCCCAAAGCTCACTATAAGTCTCCACAACATGAGATTCATTTTGTTTAACCAGATTAGTATTCTAGTCTACTGGTCTCCATTCATTTCCCAGTTCATTCTTCTTGACTCATTTAACTGATCACTTTCAATGATTTAATTTTGTTCCTTGCTTCATTAATAATCACTTCAAGTTCGCACAAGTTCCTATATTTACATGTTGCTTTCTGCTAGTGGTAGAGACTTTTAATTGGTACATTGGACAGTACATTGTAGACCACTAGATCTTTGAATGCTTCATCAACAAATAAAGTTACATTTTAGCTCCTCAGTATTCTTTTAGTTGAGATGATGCTGACATGTATCATATTGTACCATTCTGAACAACTGTAATAGTGAATGACAAGATATAATGTAGTGTGCTTATCTCTAGCAATCCATGGCATAAGTAACATTGACTGCTAGTAATCATATTTATTAATATATCACATGGCAGCTGAATAAAATACTCTTATAAAAGGTTATATAGTATAACTCTCTGTAGGGTTTTTAGTTTTGAACACAGACCTAATTTCATCTTTGGTTTAGAGTATGGGTAACATGAATGACTTGCTACCTTTATTCTAGTACACTAATTTTGTTGAAAATATTTTCCTATGAAAATAAAAGCTATGACTCAAAGTAACTTTTTCTTCTGGATTGTTTCCCACAGTCTATTAAATATGCTATTTTTTTTTTTTTGTTATAATGAAAAAATCCATTTAGCTAACATCTAATTTTTATAATGATATAGTTAAGGTAAGTGCTCAGCCACTTAATGTGAATCATTTTGTGTCACTAAATTAATATTTGAATGTGATGCCTTTGATCTTCACTTTCAACTCAGTTAAAAAAAAAATATGAATATAAAAAATTGAAGACAAATTTGTTAAGAAAATTATCTCTGTAATTATTGCCTATGTAAATATGTAACTGACTACTTCTCTCTATCATGCTTCCATTTTAAAGTAAAGAGCAAATAATACTTGAAAATAATGGCATAATCACTTCCACCTCCTATACCGTTGTTCTTTCAGCCTTTTGAAAAAATGTTAGCAAAGAAAGATAACCCAGAAATGTTATTGCAGAGTCTTTTAACTTTCACCAGGGAGCCATACACAGAAAAAGAAGAGGTAAGTTTTGATTTGTAGTGGATCTGAGAAGACTGTGTAAATATTTTAGTGAAACATGTAACATCCACAAACTTAATTTTCAAAAAAAAAATGCAGTAGGTAACAATATGCAATAATGACAAAAGAATAGGCTCAGAACAATAAATAAATTTTTTTACAGAATTTTATAATTTGTATTGTAATGATGTGTGCGTAAAATTGATCAATATTTAGGAGAAAAGGTTCTTATTGCTGGTTTGTAATGTTAAATGCAGAAAGTTCTGAATATGCTTAATTAAAAGTTCAGTGTATGAAAATTTGAGAATAAAATTGTTATTAGAAATTTAAAATACTGTTGCCGTGTAAATTTTAAATTTACAATTTTTAAGTAAGTGAAAGTTGTCTACCTTTTAACTAGAAAAGTCAAGATTAGTAAAAAATTAAATTAGACAAAGCGGAAAAAGTTTTGTCACAATGAGTTGCTGAAAACGTTGGTGAATTGTGATGTAAAGTATTTTTCCAAATCTTTCAGAAAAGAAGTTCGTTCCAAAAGGCAGTCTCTGATCTGCATAAAATTAAGTTCATATTGGCGTCTCTCTGAATATCTGCATATCTCTGTGCGTAGAAACTTGATTGCTGTTTGTATTTATAGCTTTTTCGAGAATTAAATTGGCCCACCGGAAATTCAGTAGATGCTGTCGCTAAATTCCAAGAAATGCCTAGGCAAGATCGTATTTTCCTATTTTTTAACCAATAGATTTATTTTGTATGAGACAAGTTAGGGGTAAATTAGAGAAAGAGTTTTTCAAATAGTTTGAGCTTACTTTTGCACAAAAATCGACTAATTTGCAATGAAAGTTTCTAGAAGCTTCCTGTACATTTAATAACCAATCAGATTTCAAGAAATGTTTAAAAGTAAAAGAAGGGTTACTAAAGATTAAAATAAATATTAACTGATGTTTTGTTTGTGTACCTAATTATACACTATAATCACATATTATTCTCTAAAATAAGAAAAAATATAGTAAAAAAATGAATTAAAAAAATCTTCTTTAGATATTCATCCTTTATGAAATGCATGTCAAATTCTATTTTAAGTAATGTTAATTAATGTTTTTGCCATGGATATAATTTTTCTGCAAAAATGGAGTGATATTCAGTTGACAATTTTGACCAACTCCTATGGACAGAATTAATCACTTTTTTGGTTGAATGGGGTTTTTGTACCTTGCACAAATTCATTGTGAATAGGATTAAGTTAGTAGCAATGACATGATATATTATTTTTGTAATAGAGGTCAAATGTCAATAGGGTTTACACACACACACACACACATACAAACATATAATATATTAAATAGGAGCTGATGTAAATGAATACATACTGTATATTAGACAATGTTATTTCCTAAGAAAAATTCAAATGGTAATCTAACAAAATGCTAGACAAGTTATATACTTTGTGAGTTTCCTACAGAAAAAAAAACATTTTTATAGTTGATAAATAAACATCTTCTTTAAAAAACCAGTAAATAATTTAAATGTATAGACTTACTTGGTAAATTAATATGAAACCATTGACTAAAGATTCTTTATATATGGTTATATTATTTATATAACAATAAACAATCAATAAAAAAAAAATGTCAAAATACCAACCAAATACCAATACATTCATACAAGATGTTACTAACACTACCAGAAGATTAATACAGAATTATATTAAATTCAAATTAATTTTACCAACAGAAAGATAAGCCATATATGGTGCAACACAGTTCAACTAAAATATAAGAAAAAGCATTGTCAAATTTCAAGTCTAACTGAACTGTAAGGTAAAAGTAGACTGTGTTTACAATTTACCATTAACTTGGATCTTTGGTTTAATAAAACATTCTTATCAAAAAACCTGATAATTTGCAATTTTTCATGCAAACACAGAAAACAGGGTTCATATAAGAATCTACATGTCCTTGCCATTTTTAAAATTTTCCATTTCACCTAAGGAATCTAGGTGAAATGGAAAACATTTACATCTACTACTGGTTCACTACTTCCCTATTATCGTCATTCATGGAAAGTGATGTATTATTTCTGTAAGTAAATGACAATATATGTTGATACCACCTAGTCTTGAAAGAATTCTTAGTATTACCAATATAGAACTTTTCAACTGTCAGATTCTCTATTGTAGAGATAGAACAAAGATAAACAAGATATTTAGCTAATCATTTCTTTAGCAATGGGCATTGGTCAGGATTCTCACAATTACATTAGCCAGTATCCTTAACACTATTTTCCTTGGAATGTGTATTATGATTCAGATTATTAAATTGGTTTAGAATTTTATTGTTGTGTAACTTTATGATCTCCTCAAGATTATTGGAGCAGCTATAACTTAGTTTTAATGTGTTTCATAAACACATTAAAAATATGTTGCTTTTAAATCTAAATAAATCATTCACTCACCAGTAATTTACAATCACTAGCTGAGATGCATTGATATGCATGGAAACATGACTGCAATTGTGTAGCAATTTTGACATATTTTTCAATATAATATCCTAAAATAAAGAATATTGCTCTACTTTGTATTGAGCCCTCTTTTAAATTAAATGTTACATACACTGGAATTGTACTCTATTCATTCTCATCTTATCTGGACACACACATATATATATATATATATATATATATATATATATATATATATGTGTGTGTGTGTGTGTGTTTGTGTGTGTTGTGTTTGCATGTATGTAATATATGTGTGTGTATGTATATACATATGTATATGTGTTTATATATATTTATGTATATGTGTATGTTCATTTGTGTAGGTATGTATATGGTTGTGGGTGTGTGTATATGCATGTATCTGTGTGTGTGGATGTATGGGTGTGTATATGTGTATGCCTGAAACTGTATAATTATACATCCCATCTACTACTGGTTCACTACTTCCCTTCTCTTCTACCCTCCTCTTCACACCCACCACCTTGTTGGGCTTTAGCATAGATTCTTTTTATTTCCACCCCTCCCCATTGTGGGTATTGCTACTTTTAAACCATAAAATGGCAACACCACCTGAGAAGGCACACACATTGTCAAAACATGATTGCATTTCTGCAGGGGTTTATAACATGTTTTTGTTATAATTCTTAATAAATATTATTAATTATTATTATTAAACTCTACTCTGTATTGACCCTTTTTAAAAAATATAATGTCTATACATTGGTACTTACCTACTTTACACTTGGATATATATATATATATATATATATATATATATATATATATATATATATAATTGTCGCCATAGTTAAATGGAAGAAGGTTTTGTTAAAACATAAGAAAGTGTTATATACTGAGAGACATTGAATTGAGAAGGGTTTATACTGAAAACTTGTGTGAAAAATTGAGGATTTAATTCACATATAAACAACTTGAATTATATGCTGATCAGTAGTGACCCAGAATTAGGGAGCAATGATAACTGACATATGTTCTACACAGCTGAAAATGCAAGCTGTAAAGCAAAAATTTCATTTTTCATAAACAACGAATTTAGAGTTGATTCCCCTGGTTGAAAGTTGAGTGTGAATACCAGGAAGGAGTGGATAAGCCACCCACACTCACTGAGGAGATTTAGAGAGAGGCAGAAGAGAGACAGAAGAGATGGAGACAAAACCAGAAACAGGAGAGAGGCCCACATGGTTATCTGCAAGCAAAAGGCCACAACTTTGGCCTTGTGCAAAACTTTACCAAAGCAGCAAACTAAACTTTGCCAAGTCAACAACAATAATATCACTTCTGATTTAGATGCATGTTGGGCTGATAATTAATTGCATGCAAACTCTGATATAACCCAATTATTGTATGGAGGACTGATATAAAAACATTATTTACTTTTGTTCAATTTATTCAAGTGTTATTTTTTTCTTGTATGTCATAGCCCTGCTTGGAGCCCAATACAAAGATACTTACAATGATTCAATCTTAGCTGCCTTATGATTAAACTTAAATCACAACGTGGGATAGGGCTGGTCTGAGATCGAACGAATCTTCATCAATCAGCTGTGGTGTTGGAAATTTTGGATGACCAGGAAGGGAGTTGCACAATTACTGCCAAAAGGCTGCCACATTGATTTTGAATATGACCATCACAAGATATCATTATAAAATTTAGTTGTGCTTTAAACAAATATAGTATTTTGAAATTTACATTTTGTTGTCATTATTTTTGTGAATGTTTGCATATTTTTTTCAGCCCACCAACTGGGTTTTACACTTTTCCTTAAATGTGACATGAATAGTTAATGCCATTTCATAGTTGGTTGGTAGTTTGGTATTGGGAATTGTTAGTCCAATTCTGTTGTACTGACTCTGCTGAAGTACTTCTACAATACTGACATGCATCTTCCAATTAATTCTAACCATTCAATGCAAGCATCATTGATAAAAATGCTCAAACTGCTTCAAGTGACCATGATAGACAATCCACATTTCACATGCATAAAATAATGACATTAATATAGAAGCATGGTGCACCAACTTAGTCACATAGTCTCCATAGTCACTGTTTCAATTTTTCAAAGATTAACTTAGATAGTTAACAGATAATATCATCTCAGAAAACATTTGCCTTATCTTCAATACATTTACAGAGGTGTGATTGCATATATATATATATATATATATATATATATATATATATATATATAAGAAGAAATATAGTCTTAAGATGTGCTATATTTATGGGATAAAGTATTCAATATTAGAGATAATACAAAAAGTGAACATAGAAGTCAACACTTAGAGGTGACAGTCTGTTTCATGCTAGATGCAATCGTCAGACCTGACGATTGTATCTAGCATAAAACAGACTGTCACCCTCTAAGTGTGGACTTTATGTTCACTTTATATATATATATATATATATATATATATATATACACACACACATACACACACACACACGCAACATTATCACAGTTTTTGAATACCATGTAAAACATTATTGTAAAAAGAAAAGAGGGTAAGATTTAGAATCTTTCCCTACTTACCTTCATTCTTCACTTCAATTGGTTCAGGCTGTTTACCACCAATATTTACCATATTTTCATGACATCATGGAACTACCAAAGAATGTTAATAACCTCATCTGGGCATTCAAACAAGTCATCAAAGATTCTATCTTTTGCTCAAAAATGTTTCACAGGACAGTGGATCATAAACATCACACAAAATTTTGTATAAGATCATTGAATTGTTGATATTTGCTACAGTTTGTATTTGTTTCACAATTTATCCTTCAGGTGACAGTCTCTGTTTAACTTTATTCTTTATATCCTTGATCTTATGATCACCTTTTGTTTTTCATCATGTGATAAGATTCAGTCTGGCACATATTAATTGATGATCAGTCCAACTCCCAGCACACCTCATATCTATGGGGATATCCAAAAAGTAAGTTACAAAAATTTACTGACCAACATATTACTATACAAATAAAACATTATGCATATGTTACTATCAAGTTTGGGTCATGAATGCATAAATACCCTTCTCAAAGAATGTGGCATCAAGCAGCTGGATCCATCTTTGCATATCTGCAACAACATTATCATCTGTGCAACCACTACCTGTATAAATATTGTTTGATTATCCCAAATAGATGGAGGCAAGTCAAAAATTTGTAGTAAAAAATACTGTTTACACTTTGTCTACAAAACATACTTTCTTTGTTGTTATTCATGGATGTACCATTCCTAATATATTGGTTTTGTTATTACAAGTTAGTTCTTCCTGATATTGATGGATTTGTTAATAGAAAAAAATCTGTTTTTGTTATTTTTTTGTTTTTTTTTTATGATTAAAGACTAAAATATACTTGCCACAGACAGTATTTAGATACTAACAATCCTCATGAGGATATTAGAAAATATAACAACTGAAATAGCTCAGAGAAAAAAAGAATATTTTTAACAGAGACTAATTGTCTTTCAAGTCACTATGTAAATATTTTTTCCTTCTTTATTTTCTATGTAAATGGAAAGATATAAGGTAAGATTTCAACACATCCTACACATTTATTATTGTAATTAGTATTAATATTTATAATTATCAGTATTTATTGTATAATAATTATTAGATTATAATTAAACATATTAATATCACTACTTTCATTCTGTTTGTTTGCATTACAGAGAATAATTCGTTTTGTGACAAATAAAGTGATTAATTATTTGTTAACCAATCAAGACAAAGTTATTAAAGACGTGAATGATAATAAAAAGCGTATTCTGGAATTGGCTAGCAATGTGAACCAAGTAGACCGAATAATACCCATGATCAAGTTGGATTCTGAAACCTTGTCAGTGGTGAAAAACATTAGAAGTCCACAAAAGGTGAAACATTCTATTTGTATTTTAACCACATTAATGTAAACAGGAATGGTCTCTTTTGCATTTCATGAATTTGTCTATATCTTTCACTCTTTTTCACCCCAATTCATGCTTCTCCTTTTTTTATTTACAAATGATGTTTTTTTTAATTTCTTCAATGATTGCTTCTGGTTTCTTATGATTATGATTATTCCTTTTGGATCCTATAATGTCATTACTTTTTAATACTTCATATGTTTTTAATTTATATTTGTGCACAAATTTAAAAAATAATGCATTAAAAATATTTTTCATTATTCAAATATATATCAGTAATCGAATAATTTATTATTAATTTTAAACTTTTTAAAGATAAACTCTCTTTTAATTTCTATCATGAACATAGTGCTAACAAGATGTCTATATGGTAATAATTTTACTATAAATTATGGTTGATACTCAAAAATTTCAAGCAAAGTTTGTTATATTTTAGAAGTTTCTTATTAATTTTATTCATTTTTTCAGTCCCAAAAACTGCTTAGAAAGGCACTGAAAGATATGGAGGTAAGAGAATAAAATATATATTAAACTATATTTTTACAGCAGTAAATGTTGGAAAATTTGCTCATATACTTGAGGTAACAGATAAGAAAGATGTGATATTCTTATACCATAAGTAGAGCATGTGAACTACAGGGAAGTTCTAAAGAAAATGGAAATAAAAAGAATACTTAGAATCAGAAAAAAACTGTTGAAATTTTTAGGACACATAATGAAGAAAGAGGGTTTGGAGAATTTAGCACTCACAAGATATTGGAGACAAGAGAGGTAGAGTAAAACAGTGAGTAACCTACCTAATGAGCTTGTATAGATGGTAGAATAGGAAATAGAAGTACAAATCATAGGAAGTTCAGGAGAGCGATGGTCGCATGTCCTGAAGAGATATGACACATAAAGAAGACAATTTTTATTTATGTAAGTTTTTCATTCATTCTTCATTTCTGAAAAAAACTTTGTTTTGCAATTCATCAATGGCTCCAGAGGTGGATATTCAATCCACAAACCAAGTTTGGACACATAGTATGGAGTAGCAGAGACACTGGAAGTTGGTGATACAGCGGTACTGTACAACTTTGGCATTGGTCACCAATGCCAAAGTTGTACAGTACCGCTCTCTTTGAACACTAACTTTTTCAAAGTTTGCTGGTGTTTGGTAGACAATGGCATACTCCTCCATCTCTGTTGGTTTGATCTTGAGCCAGTGGTGGTTAACTTTGAGTTTTTGTACAATTGTTTTAGTTAGCCTTAATATCTGCCACATAACAGCTCTCTCTACAAGAGTCATTTGGGAATAGAACATTGCTCCATGCAGATAATGTGACTAGTCAAGGCTTGTGCCTTGATGAGCATTGATTTGAATGTCTTCAAGTATGCACATTTCAAAATTTAAAATATGGAGTGAAGAGCCTGTATATGAAACTTTTCCAATTTCTTGATGTGTCCTTGGTACAAGGTTCACATTTCACATCTGAAAGAAAAGGGAGGATTATTATGTTGTGCACATTTAGTTTTGTTGACAGGCCTATATTGGGCTGGTTCAGCACTCTGTTACAGAGCCTTCTCAGTGCCTGGCTTGCTTTAATGAATTATCAATTTCTTTGTTCAGAGAACCATCCTGAAAGATCATGCTACCCAGATATTTGAAGGTATCAATATTTGCAAGCTGGGTATCATCTCGAGTGATAGCTATTTCAAGGTGTAGGTGTTTGTTGTGAGTTGATAAAGCACTTCAATCTTGATGAAACTGGTTGTCAGGCCAAACAATTTTAAAGACATGGAGAATCACTCAAGCATCAGTTGCAGTTGGATTCCCCATGAGAGCACAATGATTAGCAAAAAAGGTCTCATGGAGGAGATGTTGAAAAGTCATTGTTTTGACATTAAGATGATGATGGTCAAAAAGGGAGCCATCCAGATAATATCAAATATAGATTCCTTCCTCTAGACTGGGTTGCATGCGATATCCTGCACATGAAGATGTTGAAGTGTGACACTCAGCTGTCGGCCCGTGGTCAACTACCAGTTACGGCGCAAAGCTGTAATGAGTCTTCCACCAGCATTTTGGGGTTGACTCTTAGTCGCTGCCACCAGCCCGTATCCCAGTCATTCGGTGGTCGTCGCTACTCGGCAAAATCCCCTGATCATGATACCAATATGTGCCACTGGCCCATCCAGGGTCGAATTCTGGTCGTCGATGTTAATGGCTTCACCAGCTGTACCAGTTCAATACCAGCTCGATGGTTCACAACTCACTTGCAACGTCTGGTTACTGGAGTAACTGCTTCGACCTCAAGCCTAACCTACCCATGAAGTGACTTTGATCTTAGGTAGATGAGATCAATCAGGTGTCAGGCTGTAGTGTAGGCTGAGTCCGGACTGAAGGTGGTATCACACAAGCGCAAAGGAAAAAAAAATAAATAAAAGAAAAACCCAAAAGGTTAAGAAATAACAAATTAACTTTATCCGTCTGTTATATATAGGAGTGTGTTTCTCTCCCAGCCCATTTTCTATGGAATGTGACACTTCTATGTTTCAAGCAAGTTTGGTATCTTAAGTCAGCTGATTTAGTTTTTAGGTGCTGGCTTGGCTTCATTCGTCAGTATATCTTGCTATTGGTAGGATAGGCAAAGTCAGAGGTCGTGGAATCTCTCGATTAACTTCTGCGAGGCAACACTCTGGTTCCCACTACTCAAACTAACTTGACTCTCTCTCTGACTGTCTTGACTCAACTGACTGTCGCCAACTAACTGAATGACCTGAAGATGTTCATTTATATTGGTACTGACCAAAACCTGGTGTGGGGCCAGATGCATCCTGAGGTTCTCGGTAAATCTCGATTCCCAACAAGAAATCTCTTTGTTGTCAAGCCAGGAAAATTGATTACTTCCCATTTTTGGAAAATTAATCACTTTCAATTTCAGGGACGGGGGAGGTCTCCCTCGTCTGTGAGGGGAGGTAGGAGGAGAGCTATCCTCCTAAATTCTTCCTCTCTCACAATGATATCTCATACCAATCCTTTCAGTGGGTGTTAATAACTTCTCCATCCTTCTCATGCATTCACCTCCACCTATCACCACTGCTACCACTCGACCAATTGCATCCCCACTGTGTGGGTGTGGCTAAGCTGGCTTCCTTAAAATTATAATCCAGAATTTTTTTTTACAAAATTCTCTTTTTTTTTTACATTGGCCAATGAATTCCACATTGCCACTTAAATTTCTATCATATCTTTTGGCCACCCAGAATTCACTTAGCCAGCACTCTCTACCGACTCCATCAATCACTGTCAAAGTTTGCCATCTGGTCCCTTCATGAAGTTAGCTTTATAATGGAACCCTTGGCTTGTTGAGAGATTAAATTCTTTATCTCACCAAATCTCAATTCTCCACTCTATTTTCTGTCTCATGCCAAAATTGCTATTCAATGTTTCAGCATCTGAAGCGACACATTGATAAGGTAATTATAACAATCTTCTCACCTATGTCGAGACAAATGCCAAAATTTTATAATTGCCACATTGCTTTTCCTCTCCGGTGGCTAAGAAAAAAAGTAAACGATATCTTGGAAAGATAATTAACATTGATTCTCCCTGCCTGTATCAGTGATTGTCTCAAGCCGAAATTTTTATGACCGCCATGGTCTGGCTGATATCTTAATATTTGCCTTTCTTCCTATCTTCCTCAGCAAGACATTAATCAACCTGACAAAACCTCACATATGGCTTATTCCACAGGTTTACTGTCTTTTATGAAAAGGTAAATTTTCATAAAAAAAATAAAATCTTCTTTTTAACATCGATCAGTCTGTCTTTCAGGATAGTTTTTTTTTTGGCCTTAAGTATTTCTATGGTTAATTAGTTAGCCACTGACCATAGCCAAATAGTGTCACAGAAGAGAACTGGGGCTAGGACACAACCTTGTTTCATGCTGATACTGATTTCACAAAGGTCCATCATGTCATGACAACCCATCATGAAAGTGCTGAATGATCTATATAAATTTCTGTAGGCATTCAGTGTGTTCAAGGACAGTCCAAAGAGGCTTCCTATTGATACTGTGAGAGGCTTTTGTCAGGTTGATGAATACAGAACAGAGGCATGTTTTTCTTGATGCATTTTTCTTGTAGTTGCCTTATAGCAAAGAATATATCTAACGTGGTCTGAAGCCACTCTTAAAGGTTCCACTTAGAGACAGTGAGTCTATTGAGGATGACTTTCAGGTGCCAAGATCTTTCTGGTGATGGAAAGGAGTGAGATGTGTCACTAGTTTCCACAGTCTGCTTTATTTCCTTTGTTCTTGTCTAGAGAGACAATCAGAAGTTATTCGGTATCTTTTCCCTCTCCCAGATACTATGTAGATATTATGAAAGGTCTCAAGGGTGTTCTGATAGCTGAAGTATTTGGCTCAATGTTGTAAGGTCAACAAAGGTCTGTTGAGCAAGTTGCTGAAGTGTTCTGTCAAGCATTTTCTCAATCCTGCTTTGTCTTTAATCAGAGTTGTGCTATCCAAAGACAGCAGTGGAGCACTGCCAGGTCTTGATGGACTATATATTGCCTTAAAGGAACCAAAGGCCTTCTTAGCTTTGAATTTTCTCAGTTTTCTTCTGCTACCACTTGTCATACATCTCTTGCAGATCCAACTGCACTTCTAACTGGCATGTAAGTATTAAACTGACAATCACATTATAATGAGGTGTTTTGGTGTGGACTAAGCACACATTGTTTCATATGGCTGACTGGTATCGTAAAAAAAAGGTCTCCTGGTTACTTTGATCCATAATGTCTGTCTTCTAGTGTTACTCACAACTTCAGCTTTTGCCAAATCAAGCACTGCTAATATCACTCAACTGCTATTCATTTATACTCTCTAGCTTTCAACTGAACAGAAGTAGCTGTCCAAGCTTTGTTCATACTTATCTATTAAATTGTTTCTCTGTCTGAAAAAATATAAAAAAATATATTTAATTTATTATAGTTGCATAATCAAATGCATTTATGAGTCAATATCTGACTTTAATATTTCTTTTGAGATTTCAGCTTCATAATATGTGATGAATTTTGCACTTTGTTATTTTTTATTTGTCTTTCATGTATTACTTCCTTTTCCAAATGTTTTGTCTTTGCAGATTGAGACCAAGTCTGTAGATGAAAAGAAGGATTTCATTAGGAAAATCTCAAATGATATTTTAATGAAATCTGGGACTTTTGTAAATAAATTGTACTCAGATGCAAATAAGAATGTATTAATTCAGATTTTTAAGAAAAAAAAGGAATCCACATCTGAAGAGATGACATATGATGATGATGATGAGGAGGAGGAGGAGGAAGAATCCCTAGCAAAACTAAGCCTGGTTAATAAGGTCAGAATAAATCTTCATTATGGCCTTCTTTTTCTATTTAAGAGTAACACTTTACTCCATATAAATTTAACCTATAACTAATATTTCAATATAAATGCACATTGAATGCCATAGATAGTTGCATTAATCTAAACAAAATTTGGTAAACTTTGGTAAATTGAAAGAATTGTAGTGAGTCCCAATAAAAATAAAATATATAAACAAAAATAAAAAGAATTAAAATTAAAATAAGGCATTTGTGCTTTCTTTTAAAACCCTTGTCTCTTTCTTTCTCTTTCTCTCTCTCTAAACTTCTCTCTACATACTTCTCTCTCAATTAACTAATTTTCTCCCCAATACTTACTCCTGTACTCTTGGATACTAAATAAATATCCTTCCCTCCACTTGTTAGTGGAAATTTTTTGAAACTCCAGCAGAGCTTACTGGAAATCCTGTTGCTTACTAATTTTTTATATTTTACATTTATTTATATTGTAATATAGATAAAACTTCAAGACTCTCTTAATAGGAAAAACTTAAATTCTCTGGAAGCTTGTAAAAACCTTTTAGACCAGATCATTACCCAGAAAGTTCTGGGATGATAGAATCAAAAAGTTGCCTAAAAAGTGGAGAAAGGCAGTGGAACAAAATGGCACATATATTGGTGAATAAATATGTATACAAATATATCTAAATATAAACATTCCAAACTTTTCTTCCAATCCAATATTTTCAATTTTGTTAGAGCATTTTACTTAGATACTGATGGATGTTTATTTTTAGTTATGCGTATTCCTTCAAGGTTTTATGCTTTTTCTCCATCACTTGAATGACTCATTCATTTTAATAATTTCCAAATGACCTCTCCATATACATACCTCCCCATCACCATTTATTAGATTTTCTTATTTTTTCAAACCCCCAAAGTTCATTACATTTTTTCATTTTTTCTACTCATCCTTTTTATTATGAGAGTAAGCTATACTTTTACCTCAGAGTCACTTCTACCTAGCCTAACACCATAATCATATTATACCCAAACAACATTATTATTATTACTATAATAACAACTTATACTACCACCACTGATGTACTGATAAAGTATTGTTATTTGTTAGATCCATCATACCTAAAAAAATGCCTCAACACACCCTTAATCTTGCTGCTAGTTTGCCTTCTATATACAGTAATGTTTTCTGCTATAGCTAACGCTGAATATGTATTGCTAACATGGGTGTGGCTATAATAGGACTGCATCTTCTATGCTATCAGATACAGTAAATTAAGATTGTATGTAATTGTAAAAATATTTTATAAAGAAGTGTTTTATTTTACTGAAATTATCTTGATTACAATTAAAAGATATTACCTATTTAAGGAAACTTTTACAGTCAGTGTTAATATTTATTAAATTTAATGGATGTGGTATTTATAAACAAGTAATACCCTTAATAAAAGTATTATATAAGAAAATCAAAGGAAATTTATTGTAAAATACATAATCAAGAATTTAGTAATATCTTTATTTGAAATTAATTTAATGTCTTTTAAAAGACAAAATAGTGAACAAATTTCAGTACAATTCTTAAATAGGAAGAATAAGAATTATTCAAAGCACAGACAAATATTTACAGTTCGTGAATAGGAATAATACAATATTTTTGTGTTCTTTATTGTGTATTATTTCATTTTTCCTAAAGGAAATTTTCAACTAGGTGGATGTATGTGAAAATACAAATAATCCCAATTAATTTGAAATGATTGGTCGCCAATATGAAATCAATCTATAGACAACACTTCTTACTTATTTAAGAAGGTTAAGAGAGAAATTAGATTTAAATATTACCTAGTGATGATACTATTGTTTCCATTAGTAACACTAATTAAAAAAATAGAGTTAATTTATGATTTATTACCTTTGAGTCTTGAATAAATACCTAGGTGAACAATTATAAGACAGAAAAAGATAAAATAATTACTGTTGCTTATGTCGGGTCAGTCTGCCTGGGTTAAAAGTGAAAAATTAAAATCCGAGTGTCATGCCCACAAATATACCATAATTCAAAAAAATGATTTTTTTTACATAAGCAAAAAGGAAAACCAGATTGAAACAATCATATGTTTATGTACGTATTAATATTTGTTTTTACATGGCAAACACTGTGTTTGTTCTGGTCATAAAAATCCAAAGTTCTAATGTTCTACAAAATTTTCCATTTGTTAAAAGGTAGTTTGTAAAGACATATGCCTTAGTCAATATAAAGTATGCATAAATGTGCATGTGTCTGAAGCACATTTCAACAGAGTGTATGTGTGGCTGCTGATTGAATGTGTGTATGTGTGTGGGTGAAGCACATTAGTAGAAACATTGTGGTGTGAGTGCTAATACGTGAAATCTAATTACAGTGGTTCCAAAAGGAAATGGACATACAGACTTACTTTTTTCACAGCTATGAATGTTTCTTTGAGTTGTGTGAATATTCCTTTGAATGGTACATAGTCGTAACTGACTGAGGTGTTGTTACGGTGACAAGAAAATTCTGGTCGGGTGTTTACAGATTCAACTACTTGTCATCGTTGGGTGATCCCCACCTAGCTGCTGACTGAGTTTTTGCTCTGTGTGTTTTGATTACCCCCAAAATCTGTGTATATATAGTTATCCTGATATTGTGATTGGCTCCAAATGAAAGCTTTTCAGTTTATGCAGGATGGCACCCAGGACCAGTTCATTTGGAGTTCAAATATACAGATGCATGTGACTGTACTGTCCAATCAAATTCCAGAAAGCATTTATTTAATTCTGGATCCTATTTTTTTTTTTTACTGATTTGTACAAAAGATTTTGTTTTAGTGATTCTTATCCTATTTGTGCATTGGCGTTTCTTACTTATTTGTGTTTCACCTATTGATTGCAAAATATAGGATTTTATATCCTAGACTTATTAAAATAGATTTTTTTCAATTTACACAAAAGTGCGATTTAATAGAATTTTTGTTTTTTATTCTGATATTCATCTATTGATGTACACCATGTGATATATCTGTTGTTGATAGTTGTAAAAAAGTCCTGACTCTACAGATTGTTAATATAATTTGTGTCTGCTGATTTCATGTAGATGCATTTATTACTCTTATGATTAATAATTTGGGAACATTTTATTTTGTCTGATTGCTTTGAGTTTCTATTCTTAACTGTATTTTTGCAGAATGCAAAAATAAAAGATATATAAAAATATAAAAACTAGTTCATTCATGCTGTCAAAAAATGACAGTCATATTAAAATAATTTTGCATTTTTGAATTTTATCTATAGAAAGAATTTTGTTTTTTAAAGGATTAAAAAATAAAAATATCCAAAGGAAACTAACACAAGAAATAAAAAGCAACATATTAACAACCTGGTCTTTCCTACTTTCTAATGAGATATTTTATTGCTTTGGTAACATGAGTATATTTGCTCATTGATGCAGAGGAATGAACAGAAAACCAGCCTATGTGATAAATAAATATATAAAATTACATTAGGATAAAAAAATGAAATTATTTTCAATTTTGCAAATTTATCTTGAGCTTGCTGTGGAATTGCAAATAATATGAGGCCTTCTACTTGTTATTTTTGTTTGGGATTATATCACCTGTCTACAACAAGTTAAATTAATATTTGTGTGCAATATTATATAGAATAAAATATGAACAGATTTTTGTGTGCATGCAACAAGATATAACTTATTTATGAAATGATTTTTTTTTTTATTAAACCTACAATTACTTACATAATGGATTAATATTATTCATACAATACACACACACACACACACATATATATATATATATATATTGATTCATATTATTCATAGATTAGATATATAATATATATATATATATATATATATATATATATAATATATATATATATATATATATATATATATATATATAATATATATATATATATATTCTTCCAATAGCTGCGATCACATAAAGTATGGTTTTAGTTTTAAACTCCTGATGTGTTTTGATTAATTCTGGTCACTTCTAGATCCGTTGTGACCTAGACATGCTGTTTTTTCAATTTTATTCTTCCAAGTGTGGCTTTTAAAAGTTTGTTCCTCGGAAAACTTTAAATCACTGATGATTAAAGATATATGGAAAAATGAAGATTTGGAACGATTTTTTTTTTCATATAAGCAGTTTTAAGAAATCTTTTCTATTCTTGATGTAAATTCTTGTATTTTTGTAATCTTCCATGTTGTAAAATGAAAGGTTTTGTATTTTTCCTAGACAGTATATAAGCAAGTGTAAATGGATATAAATCCGACAGAATGAAGAAATTTTGAAAAAACAAACAAAATCCTTGTAGTTAAATGAAAAGAAATGTCGACGTCTGACGTTTCGGTTTTTAAACCTTTTTCAAGACAATATTCATCAAAATACAATTCAGTTCAATATGACAAATACGATGGACATAAAAACACAAGTCTTATTCAGAACAGATAACTGAAAATTTTTAAAATTATGAAAAAGCCTTCCGTTAACATGGTCACGCTGTCGTCACATGGGCGACGCTTTCATAACAATATTCTAAAAAGTTTGTGATTATTTTGAAATGAAAAAGAAAAAGAAAAATGAAAAAGAATTCTTAAAATTCTTATGTTTTCGAGCATCAATCTCGCTAAAAAAGGAAATATTAAAGAAACCAGGTCTAGTATTCCGTGAGATAGAATAAATCCTCCTGAGATTTTATTATGAAAATATTTTAATACTTTCACGGAATCGTTTTTCTGATCTGCTTTAGTTGTGTACAACTAAAGCATTATTAAATTACCGAGACGAATATCTGTTTATGTTCGAAAACACGAGATTTTAAGGACCTACCTGTTTCACCCACATATTTTGGGTCACAATTTTTGCATGATATTTGATAGATGCAAGCATCGGATGTAATATTTTTGTCTGCTGGTGCTATTTAATAAACTACGGATAGTGGACAGTAGGTAATATAGTAGTTCTAATTTTAATGCATTTAGATTATGAGAGATACGTTCGGTCAAATGGTTATTTTAAAAGATGCGACCAAACGAAATATTATCAGAGGTAGCTGAAATTGTATCTTTCATTGATCTAGTTATGAGTGACCTTTGAGGTGTCATTTTGCGCTGATGGTGAATTTTCAACGCTTTATTTTTGGCTCTCTGTAATAATTGTCTCGGATACGAAAAGATTTGAAAAGGTATCCTCAATATATGTAAATTCATCATTTAAATATTTTGATGAACAGATGCGAAGAGCCCTCAAATAGAATCAATAACAATACCCCTCTTAGTGTTAGTATCATGGTGAGAGTAAAAAATGTAAATAGTCATTTTTACATGTAGGTTTACGATATACTTTGAATTCTAATTTATTTTTATTTTTAATGAGTAATATGTCTAAAAAATTCAGGGATTATTATTTAGATTCAAGTTCAAAGGTAAATTCAATAGTAGGTTCTATTCTATTTAATTTTTAATCTATCAAGTAATCTCGTTTAAATCATGCTTATGTGGGTAGATAAATAAAAATGTCATCGATGTATCGAAATAATGTTATAAGGTGGAATGACATCTTTAAAAGGTCAATTCAAGAAATTCTAAATATGCATGCTAGGAATCCAGAGAGGACTCCCCATCAGTAAACCAAATTTTGTTTATAATAAATATTATTATATTGGAAGAAACAATGTGAATTGCAAAGGATGCATAATTTGATGCATTTCGAGATAGAATAGGTAACTTAAAGTCAATTTTCTTAAGGTGGTTCTCTAATTGTTTAATGCATTTATCAACAGGTATATTAGTATATAAAGATTTGATGTCTAAGCTAGCTAGTAATTTGTTATCTATATCAATATTTCTCAACTTATTTAAAAGAGAGCCTGAATTTATGGCCTCCCCAAAACCCATAAGCTTAACATCCCATTAAGGCCCATCATCTCGGGTATAGGCTCAGCTCCTCATAATATCGCTAGGTATTTAACTAAATTTCTAACTCCAATTCTGGGCACCGTAAGTAACGCACATATAAAGAATTCAGGCTCTCTTTTAAATAAGTTGAGAAATATTGATATAGATAACAAATTACTAGCTAGCTTAGACATCAAATCTTTATATACTAATATACCTGTTGATAAATGCATTAAACAATTAGAGAACCACCTTAAGAAAATTGACTTTAAGCTACCTATCTCTATCTCGAAATGCATCAAATTATGCATCCTTTGCACTTCACATTGTTTCTTCCAATATAATAATATTTATTATAAACAAAAATTTGGTTTTACCGATGGGGAGTCCTCTCTCTGGATTCCTAGCATGCATATTTCTAGAATTTCTTGAATCTGGACCTTTTAAAGATGTCATTCCACCTGATACACATTACTTTCGATACATCGATGACATTTTATTTATCTACCCACATAAGCATGATTTAAACGAGATTACTGATAGATTAAAATTAAATAGAATAGAACCTACTATTGAATTTACCTATGAACTTGAATCTAATAATTCCTGACCTTTTTTAGACATATTACTCATTAAAAATAAAAATAAATTAGAATTCAAAGTATATCGTAAACCTACATGTAAAAATGACTATTTACATTTTTACTCTCACCATGATACTAACACTAAGAGGGGTATTGTTATTGGATTCTATTTGAGGGCTCTTCGCATCTGTTCATCAAAATATTTAAATGATGAATTTACATATATTGAGGATACCTTTTCAAATCTTTCGTATCCGAGACAATTATTACAGAGAGCTAAAAATAAAGCGTTGAAAATTCACTCATCAGCGCAAAATGACACCTCAAAGGTCACTACAACTAGATCAATGAAAGATACAATTTCAGCTACCTCTGATAATATTTCGTTTGGTCGCATCTTTTTACCAAATAACCATTTGACCGAACGTATCTCTCATAATCTAAATGCATTAAAAATTAGAACTACTATATTACCTACTAGGACTATCCGTAGTTTATTAAATAGCACCAGCAGACAACATATTACATCCGATGCTTGCATCTATCAAATATCATGCAAAAATTGTGACCTAAAATATGTGGGTGAAACAGGTAGGTCCTTAAAATCTCGTGTTTTCGAACATAAACGAGATATTTGTCTCGGTAATTTTAACAATGCTTTAGTTGTACACACAACTAAAGCAGATCATAATTTCGATTTCGATTCCGTGAAAGTATTAAAATATTTTCATAATAAAAATCTCAGGAGGATTTATGAAGCAGGTATAATATCCATCTCACGCACGGTGAATACTAGACCTGGTTTCTTTAATATTTCCCTTTAGCTAGAGATTGATGCTCGACAAGCATACACATAAGAATTTTAGAACCTAATAGAATTCTTTTCATTTTCTTTTTCTTTTTTCATTTCAAAATAATCACAAACTTTTAGGAATACGTTATGAAAGCGTCGCCCATGTGACGACAGCGTGACCATGTTAGACGGAAGGCTGATCATTTTAAAATTTTCAGTTATCTGTTCTGAATAAGACTTGTGTTTTTATGTCCATCGTATTTGTCATATTGAACTGAATTGTATTTTGATGAATATTGTCTTGAAAAAGGTTTAATAAACCGAAACGTCAGACGTCGACATTTCTTTCATTTAACTACATTTAAGGATTTTTGTTTGTTTTTTCAAAATTTCTTCATATATATATATATATATATATATATATATAAATCTAAAAGACAATAGGAAAACTGTAATATTAGCCAACACATTTCATCAAATGTGGACTTTTTCAAGACAAAAACGAAATGAATTTATTAGAACAAAGTGACTATTAATAACAAAACAAAATGTCTTTAGCAAGTGGAAGAATTTAGAAAATGCTATTATAATATTTTTCCAGTTTCTTATTTATGAATCACTACATGCTTTTGTGCATTCTATTAACTTAGCAACATCTATTATTATGCTATTCACAAATGAATTTTAGAATGTCAACGATAAGTAAATATTTTCATAAGAGTAAAAAAAAAGTTTCTATAGAAATTATAATACCTAATTGTAATAATTAATATATCTAATAATGAATGACTGACTCTAAACTTAAAGAATTACATTTTGCAAAATTTCATATTTTAAAAACATATGAAGCGTACAAAGTTTATTTTTCATGTTTATTATTATTATTCTTTCTTATTGCATGATAAATTTTACAATGTTTTTTTTTCATTTTTAAATGTTGGCCTTTGCTCTATCCACAGTTGATGAACACAACTTCAAAAAATGAAACTATGGCTTTAATGATGGACACTTCATTGGTATCTGTAATCTCAATCAACATGTTACAAAAGGTGCCACCTGAAGAAATGTGCAGCATGAAGGCAGATACAACTGAGCTTAAAACAGATCAAGTATTAATATTATTTTTGTTAACCTTTTTTTCTCCAAACATTAAATTTCCACAATACACACAAATAAATTGAACTCTCAAAACAATTGAGGTTATGTAATAATTGTGACACATATCTGAGGCACTACATATGCTTTTCTGTATTTTTAGGGAATTGTTAAACAAATATTAAAAAAATGAAAGCATACATTAATGAATTTTCAATTTTTGAAATTGTTATAATATATTTTGCCATCTGTTTGTACTGTAATTTATGCATGATTAATATTTTATCTTTTCTTCTAACGTATTACCTTAATCTGTAATATAGATGTCAGTATAAATAAACATCACACATAATGTTATCATCTTCCCTCTTATTTCATACAGATTGCATGAAGTGTTGTCACTTGCTGATAATGTGATTATAATAATAAGTTATTCTGGTCTGCATTAATGGCCATATAATTTTGATCCTTCTCTCATTTTTTACCTTGGATCATTCTTAATTTTGAATGTCATTGTTTCCAGGTCAACTACTTGCCATTACCATTAACCAAATATGTTTAAGTTTTTAAAAAATGATAGAAGATTTATTAAGATCTCTAGCCTTTTTAGAGATGAAGATGTTAACTTTATATCTCAGGCTCAATTAATTATTCCTGTTGCAGTTAGTTAAACAGCAAATGATATGCTCAGTTTTATAATTGAATTTATATTTTTTTTTCAATAAAAAAATGATAATTACTCATTAAAACATTTTAAATTTACTTTTTCAAAAAGTAAATTTAAACTCTTCCTTTTCCCACCCACTACTGAATTTTATAATTGAGAGACTAGATAAAGTTACATTTCTAACTTAATAAAATTGATTTCCTGGAAATTGACTAAGTTTTCTAATATTTTGATTTAAATAGTTAAATGATCGGTTAAATTGTTTAATGTTGTTAAAATGTATCTTGAAGTTATAGGAATGATTCTTATTTGAACACTTTGCAGATCCAGTACCTGGTTAACTCATGCCCCAAAAGTGTAGCAAATAATGCGAAAACCAATGCAAACAAGTTGGGAAAAATAGCCACCAAGCTAACAAAAAAGATTGTTAACAGCCTCACCCTGAACGAATTGATTAGTGTAACTTCAGTGGCATGTAGATACAAAAAGATACTGGATATTGATCTGGTGAGTAAATAAACAGGCATGGTATGAAATCTCCATTTATTTTATCATTATTTCACTGTTTGTAAAATAGACAAAAATAATTTGCCTACAATGAAATACAGATATTATTTGTGTTGAAGACATGAAGAACCCATGGTTGTCAAATAAGTACAGTTTTATTGTATTATTATTTGAAATATTTTAGAAATTTATGCATCAGAAAAATTATACATGTTCCACTTGGATTAGGGTGAAAGGATAAATTATACATGTTCCACTTGGATTAGGGTGAAAGGATAAATTATACATGTTCCCTTGGATTAGGGTGAAAGGATAAATTATACATGTTCCACTTGGATTAGGGTGAAAGGATAAATTATACATGTTCCACTTGGATTAGGGTGAAAGGATAAATTATACATGTTCCACTTGGATTAGGGTGAAAGGATAAATTATACATGTTCCACTTGGATTAGGGTGAAAGGATAAATTATACATGTTCCACTTGAATTAGGGTGAAAGGATAAATTATACATGTTCCACTTGGATTAGGGTGAAAGGATAAATTATAAGACTAGCTTCTGAAAAGCAGAAGCAGCACAAAAACAAAAGATGTGCTAAACTCAACAATTATTTTATTCAAACTTGCCACTCAATCTATTTGCTCTATGCATACCCTAGTGAGACCAGAAATGCTTACAAATCATTACCATCATTATTGTTGCTATAATTTTAAAACAGAATGAACAAAGAGAGTTGAGACAAGATTTACTTCACCATAGCTTTGTATGTAGGCTGAGCTTGTTCACTGACTGTTCTGTTTCACAGATCTCTCTGCTGGCTGTCCTGTTTGATCCGGTCCTGATAAGCTAATTTTTGTTGTTTTGGGATCAGCTCTGAATTACTATCTGACTTTTGCATGGGAATGTACTTAGTAACTTGTGCCATGACCTATTTTCAGGTCATTTTGAATTCAACCATGCGGACGTCATACAGGAAACATCACATGACTTGTATCCAAACAGGTTCCAGAAATCACTTATTTAATTTTGAAGCAGTATTTTGTACAGAATTGTAAAGTTTTTTTTCATATTTACTGATTTTAGTAGGATTTATTTGTAGGCATTTCTTATTTGTTTGTGTTTCACTTATTGGGTTTAAAATATAGGAATTTATTTCCTATAAGTTTGGGTCGTGCAGGCTACAGTGAAGTTATTCATTTTTCCCATATTTCTTGCACTGTTTCTTTTTCTCCGGACAGTTTTAAAATAATGCTTTCTGTTACATCTAGTGCAGCTGTTGTTGCTGTTTTTCTGCTTTTTCTTCTTGCTGTGCCTCATAAGTTTCTCTGGGTTTTTAGTTCATCTACATTTTGCTGTTGTATTTCTTCCATTTGAGATTTTCTTTGTTCACTGATCCTGACCATCTCCATGGCTCTCTCAAGTTTCAGTTTAGGAAATAGCTGTAATCTTTCAGATAGGTCTCTAGTCTGTAGTGCAATTCTATCACAAAACTGTCTCTGATTTGTCCATTTTTCTTTGGAAATATGCATGATTCTGCTAATTCATGCAGTGCATGAATAAAGTTTCCATTGCTTTTTGAACTCTAAGATAAAATTTCACCCTTTCATGTATTATGTTTCTTGTAGGCTATTGAATTTTTCCAAAACTGACTCCTACACATTTGTATCTGGAATATATTTTTTGGCTTTGCTTCCCATGCAATATATTAATGTACTGATTTGAGTTTTGTTATTTTCTTCCCAGAGTGTCAATGTTTCTTCAAAGTGTTGAAATCTCTGCATCCATTTCTTTCAATTTCTTGGATTTTTAAAGTTAAATAGTTAACTTGGGAATGAAAAACTATTGATAATTATGTTTATCTACAGTATGAGTATACTGACTATGTAGTTTTGATATGCGAATGGGTTTTACTCTTAGAATTATCCCCCTTGTGGAGCTCCATGATTGGTGGGGAGTATAGTCAGTGAAATAAATCATGTATTTTTATGGCTTCTGGAAAAACAAAAAAAAACAAACAAAAAGACCCCATTATGAATATGATTAGGTATCACAGATGAAAATTTCAAACAGGTACTAGGTGTTATCTGGTTGCATCTTCTTAATCTACATGATTAAAGAAACTTAGCAGTTTTTATTTCATTAAAATATCTCAAACCGTTTAATTTTGGCAGATTTCTACACATGTGCCATTTTTTGTCTATTATGAATTAAAACAATATACCATATTTGGACTCCTGTATTTAAAAAAGCAATTAAGAACAACAGTTAAAATTATACTAGCTTGTTAGGTACATAACAAAGAAATTAATAATAAAATTACAAAGAGTATCACTGCATATTTCTTAAATAAATTCAGTCTGAATATGCAAATTTTATAAATCAAAAATTCTGCAATGATGTGCAAACAACTGAGGTTTGACATTTCATAAAACTGGAAATAAGACCCACATTCATCCCAAATTTCAAATATCACATTATGACTATACCAGTAACATGCCTGGGAGTTATAGAATGGATATATTCTGGATTATTCCACTTCAAAATTGAAGAAAATGCTTTTTAACCTTTTGACACAAGCTATTTGAAAGGCCGATTTTAGACTTGCTTGAATTGTGTCATAAAATGAATAATTCTTACACTAGAAACACCAAATTTCATATCTAGCAATTTCTGGGGGTGCTCTTTCCATTTATCATGGTTAAAATGACATAAAATCAACAGATTAGAATGTATATTAAGCAGATGCTAAACATGTACAGTCCTAACTCAACATGTACAATTTCTGGACTGTAGAGAGAGAAGCATAACACTTAGTAGTCATCTACAAATTATTGTCTACGTTTTCTTACTGAATTTGAGTTTATTTACAGTTCATAAAAATTTGCACTAAATACAATCAGGGATAAATATAAATTTAGAGTCATCCATACACCTGGGTAACAAATAAGGAAACACTAAAATATTTTCTCAACAAACCTATTTCCACAGTGGTCCTTAAAACTGATACATTAAAATATTTTAGAATAAAATAAACAATCATAATCCGTATGAAATAAATATTACTAAAAAATAATAATAAATTAGGAAAATGAATATTAATTAAAAAAGTAAGAAAAATTTTTGAAGGGATAACTTTAAACAAAATGTTACTACTTGGTAATGCTGATAATTATTGTGAGAATACTGCAAAACCATAAAAGACATTCTAGAATTTTTTTTGTAGAATGTTTTTTTATCTCATTCTTTGAATTATTCAAATTGAATATCAACATTTTTCGATCAATAAGTCCTACGTTTTTTTTTTTTCGTGATCTGAATCTGAGCGTAAACAAATCGATTTTTGTTTTATATTTTTTATGATGAAAACGGTTTTTAAATCCCATTTATATTTTACATATCATAGAAAATTAATATTTAAAACAATCCATAGAAAACATGCTGGTCGATTCTTTTGTGTCCGTGTTGATGCTGTGTATTGAGTATCGCGTGGAGTTGAAATGATGGCCGAGCAAGTTGCACATAGCTACACATAAATGCACATGCGCAAAATGGAGCTATCGTTTCATATTTGATTTTGATTTAGTTTCATAGATTATTAAATGAGCGTTTTAAATGAAATATTTTATGTGTTTTTTGTTTGTTTTTTTTTTTACAAGAAGCATTTGAATTTTATGATCAAACTTTTCATTTGAATTGTTTACAAACTTCTTATTAAAATTAAAAAAATATAAAATATATGAAAATGACGCTTAGAATGTTAACTTTCAAAGTAACGTATTAATAAACACTGCGGAGTGCACATGTTACAAAATTTGAGGAAGTCTAAACTGCCGTCAGTGAAAAAAATGGCCAAAATTTTGCGAAATCACCAAAATGTCTCTATTTTCAAACTGTAATTTTTTTTGCACACTGTAGTACATATAAAAATAAATAAGATAGAAACAAAGTTCATGAAATAAGCTTTTATTTGGTATGCATTATGTTTTTATGGAGATATTGAATGAAATAACACAGTTAGTTGAATATATGCCTTTTTTAGTGTTTAGTTTTAAGAATTTCATCAGCTGTTAGCTAAGTGTTGGGATACCTAATATGATTCAGACCACAAAAATAAATGATAAAAACTTTCCTAGAGATTAAAGTTACAGACACACACACAAATATCTTGGAATCCACTTCATCTCCCATATCAAATACTTAAAACAAAAATGCCATCAATATATCCAATTACTATTGTGGAATCTTCCACGTTTGCCAGTCACCCCCGTGGGGAAATGCACTCTTCCCCTGTGATGATTATCATCACATATATACAAATCATGCGACAAGTATTCATTGGTTAATCTCCTCAAAACTAGCTCGCTGATTGGTCAGTTCTGACCAAACAGATCGCCTGCACGTGATGAATGATATTTCCCGCATTTTCGATCGAAGCCGATCATGTGATACCCAGCTTTATATAAACAAAACACGAATAAGCTCCCTCATGTTTCTCAAGAGCTCCCTTCTTAACCACATGGTCAGACTTTAAAGAACATTACCAGCACTCACGCAAGTACAGGCAGTCAGAATTTCATCCTGGAGAAATGCCAAACTAGTCAAAATCTTAACCAACTACACTTTTCCCGCACAAACTTCTCTCACTCAACAAACAACATTTTGCTCTACCAGAAACAATTTCTTACAATACTAAAAAGTGATAATAATTCACTACTAATAAGTATTTGTAAACATTCAATCAAACATCAAAACAACTCAAGGTACACAACTCATACAGCTTTGGGCAATAATTTAAACAAGTACATGCATAAACACTATTGACTGAACTGCCACAAAAGACATTTTTGTACATGAACAAACACTTAGTTTAATTTCACACACAAATCTTAATAACAGTTTCACACACACTGAAACTTGGCATAAATACACTACATAATTCAACTCAACCATTCACCTTTGATTCAATTGTGTATTTTATTATTCTATATAAATCCATGTTATTGTTATATCTTTAACTACGTTGTTTTTGCTTTGATTTATTTTGAACGATTTGTCTTCAATACTCATGTTTCTAACTTTGTTGTGGATAAATGTTTAAAAACACCAACATCATTAACCCTATCGATAAAATAATCTGATACCTTAAGATACATTCGCCAGTCCGCAACAAAATTGGTGAACCTGACTTTTAAGGAAAATATCGCTACAAAATTGATAACCACGATGTTCGACGTTATCAACAAAATTGATAACCACGATGTTCACATCTCGACCAACAAATTGATAACCCAGATGTTAACAGCAAACAAAATTTGCTGACTACCAACGTTTACATCTACATCAACGAAATCGGTGACTACCAGCATTCAAGTCTACTCCAACCATAAAAAGAAAAAGGTGCGAAAGAAAAATTTTCGTTTTCCCGCAAATAACATTAATTCAACATGGCTGAACTACAACCTGAAGTTGTACAAATGTTAGCAGTGATTGCTAACAAGATATCAGACACCACACCAATTCGGCAAGTCTCCGCCGTAAGCCCGTCAGACGTCCTTACTCTGGATTTCAATCAGAGATTACAACTTCTGATGTTGGAGCTACAGAAACTCTCTCTACGGCTTGACGAAATTCAAAACAAGCCTAGAAGAAGTCGGAGCAATTCAATTGCCCAGCACAATAATAGGAAACCGCAATTCACAGAGACACTAAGAAAATTACTTCTTCTGGACTAAAATAGATAAAGTGTGAATCAAATCCCTAAGGCGACTTCACCGTCCTTTACCTTCATCCTGCAATGATGCGACTCAAACAAACCAAGAATTTGCAAGAACGATGTTCTATCAGCAATACTAGCAAATTGTAAACCTAATAAAAGAAGCTCAAATCAATGTCAACATCTGAAAATTTTCAGTGCCAGAGCAACAGCCATACAACTAGCTTTAGGCCTAATAATTGGGAACAGGTCAACCCATTTCATTGTTCTCTCAGACTCACTATTTGTACTGATGACCATCGATAACAAAAACATGAACAACCTACTAATCACCAAACTCCAAAATAGATTTAACTCAATACTCAATTAAAAACACATCATACTGTGTAGGATCCCTAGCCATATTGGGATCCCTGGGAATAGCAGGGCTGATAAGGCAGCCAAGGAAACCCTTGTGAGGTTCAGCGTATCCGGATTAAAAGGAGAATTTAATACGGGATACCCTGCCCACAAAAAACAACACAAATTTCAAGAAGAAACAACACGATAAGGAACGTTTGTAGAAAATAGAACATTGTATATTTATTATCTTGTGAATAGGGTAAAAAAGATTAATGCTTTAGTTAGTTTAAGCAAAATGTGATTTTGACAAAAATGTCTGTGTTTGCTGTCTATTAACAGAGTAGCAGAGTAATGTCTGTTTCTTTTGTTTTTGCATATGTGTAAAGGAAAAAGGGGCGATCAATTTAAGTTGAAAAAAAGGGTGTGGATGAGAAATAAAAGATAAGAGGAAAATGTACTTAAGAGTCAGTTGTAAATTTGTTGTTGTTGTTGTTCTTTCCTACTCCACTTTCGGCTCTTAGTGTCGGGTTGAGTCAGTGTTGGAATTTACTGTCAGTCTTCTGTGATCTCTGTGCCCTTCTGACTGGCGACTGACTTGAAACTCTGTATTTATTGTTGACTTTTTTTTCACACTGGCTCGTTATCTTTGTTTGGTTTAGCAAATCGCCTCCTTTCATTGGTCAGAAAATTCATTTCACACCTTATTGCGAAATCTGTTTTTAATCGTTTTGATCCGATTTTGCGGGTGTGCAAATCCACTTTGTGTTTTTTAGTCATTTGTTGGAATGATATAGGATTTGTATCCTATAAACCCCCCTCCAGATTGATAAATATTGAAAATATTTCTCAATATCTAATATATGTTTTAAAATAAGTAGGCCAGTGTACGTGTCTACCCGATCTTGTGGTAATGTTTTTAGGCGTGTTTGGAGGTGTAGAAAATGTTTCACTTACGTTGGTATTTGTCACGGCTGTAGAATGTTCCGACGTACTTTCCTTTGTATGTAAATCCAAGTACGCTGGTTTTAGTCTGTCTATAGAGACAGTGTCTTGTTTGCCTTTTGCTACAATTGTGAAATATTTGGGTTTTCTGTTGACTACTTGGAAAGGTCCCGTATAAGTAGGGCAAAGAGGCCTTTTTACTGTGTCGTTTCGTACGAAAACATATTCACAATTGTGGAGATCTTTTATTTGTGTTCTAGTGGGTGTGAAAACTAGTTCATTCATTCTTTGCTTAAATCTTTGTACAAAAGATGTAGTTGGTTGGAGTTGACTGGATTTATCACAAAACTGTCCTGGTAACGCCAAGGACGTTCCAAAAACCATTTCGGATGCTGTACATCCTAAATCTTCTTTGATTACATTCCGGATGGATAGTAATATTAGCGGTAGATTTTCTAACCATGTTTTGGAATCATTACTTGCTGTTAATGCTATCTTAAGTTGCCTGTGGAAACGTTCAATTAAGCCATTGGCACATGGGTGGTAAGTCAGTGTTGTTATATGCTTAACTCCCAATAGTTTTGTGAACTCATCAAAGTGCGTAGATTGGAACTGAGAACCTCGGTCTGTCGTTATTACTGAGGGACAACCAAAAACGGCAATCCACTCATGTAATATACTTTTAGAGATAGTTTCTGCAGATATATCCCTTAGAGGAACAACGACAGGCCATCTTGTGAATCGGTCGATAATAGTGAGTAGGTAACTATGTCCGTTTGCTTCTGGTAAGGGACCCACTATGTCAATGTGAAGATTCGTGAATCTGCCATCTGGTTTTAGAAAATGCCCAGGAGGGGACTTAGTATGTCTGTTTACTTTGCTTTTTTAGCACTTTAAACATGTTTGAGTCCAGCTTTTTATGTCAGTATGCATGTTTGCCCAGACAAAACGACTGCTAATCAACTTGTCGGTTGCTCGGTGTCCGGGATGTGAGAGATTGTGAAAATGCAGAAATATCTTTTTTCTCAATGAAGGTGGAATATATGGTCTTGAATAACCAGTCCCAACGTCACAGAGTAGTATTTTTGTTCCAAATGGGAAATAATACGGTAGTAATTTATTAAACTGAGAAATCGTCTTAATTGACGCAGTGATGTCGGCTGCTGAAAGTTTTGTACTGCTGCTACTTTCTCTAGGACAGGTATGATTCCGTTTTTGTCAATCACATGGCCCAAGAAATTTAACTTTGAAACAGCAAAATTGCATTTGTGGACATTTATCTTTAAGCCAAAATGTGCCAGTCTCTTGAAGACTTGTTGAATATGGTATAGGTGTTCTTTTCTATCACGACTGGCGATAAGCACGTTATCGATATATGCAAAGGTAAAAGGCAATCCTCTCAAAACTTCATCAATGAGTCTTTGAATGGTTTGGGCAGCATTATGTAACCCGAATGGCATCCTGGTGAATTCATAGAGTCCAAAAGGAGTGGTCATTGCAGTTTTCCTTATGTCTTCTTCTGCTACTGGAATTTGGTAGTACGCCTTAATCAAATCCAATTTTATAAAAATTGAAATTCGTCTTTTTCTATTTTCTATTTGTCTGGATGTAATCTGCGTGTGTAGGTGGTCCAGCTGTGGTGATATAATGTTTAGCAGTGTGACGGATTTCATCTGTATGTGTTAAAGGCGTGTTTAGTGTAGGACTAATTCCTGTAATTCCTGTATGTAGCCATTTTCACTGATAAATCGAAATGGGATAGGAAACCCGCTCCTAGGATAGGTGTTTTCACATTTGCTAGTGTGAAAATCCACTGAAAAGATCTTCTTAGACCCAAATCGAGTGTTAGTGATATCTCACCGTATGTTTCTATCTTTGATCCATTTGCTGCTTGCAATGTGTATGTGGAGAATGTAGGTTTTTGTTTTGTATTTGGTGGGATAACACTGATCTGAGCGCTGGTGTCGACTAAAAATAAATATCCGTTACTTCGGTCCCGGATATAATATAGACGACTCTCTTGTTTTAATCCAGCAGCTAATGTTGTCTTTACTTGCTGCCGGTACATTCGTTTCCCTGGTGTTGTGTAGAAATGTGAGAAGTTTTCGAATTGAAATTGCATGGTTCTGTGCACTTCCTTACATTTCTTCCAAATTTATAATGATACCAACAGGTATCGTGTGTAATTTGCTCTCTAGAGAAAGAGTTCGATCTACTTCGACGTCTGTGTGGTGAGTAAGGATCTATTTCTGAATGTTGGACAAGAACGCTGAGATTTCTGTGCTTGTACCAGACTCTGTACTTGTAAGCTGAGATTCGCCATTTGCTTTTAGAGCTATATTTAGCTCCCCACCCCCCACGTGGGGTAGCATGTGGCACAAGGCCGAGTTTAATGTGGGTCCTCCAAGCCCGTAGGCCCGGCCAAAAATATAGCCTTCGAACCCGCCTAGATGACTTGTCTGGTAATGTTGCTGTATCCATTGGTGCATGTGATGTGGCGTATACATTTTTGTCTTGGTTGTTGTCATGTATTTTGTCTGCTATTTCTGCTATTTTCTCCAGCTGTAAATCATTGACGAGTGATGCGAGTATCTGTGTTGTATGTGTTTGTAGTTTATCCAACCACAGTTTCTTAACACCACTTCGGACATGGTGTTGTCTCCTAATAAGGATCGCATTTTTCTTAAAAGCTGTGAAGGTTTCATATATCCATGGTTCACATTATTGAATAAGTCGTGTAACCTTCTTTCCTCCGATTTACCGACACGTCTAATAATTGCAGCATTTAATGTGTCATAAGGTTTTTCTTTCCGGCATGTCATTAAGTGGATCCACTATCTTGGATGCTACATCTGCGGGAAGTTTTTCGACAACGTAGGCGTATTTTGAACTTTGCGATGTAATTTTCTTTGCATTGAAAATTGCATTTAACTGTGCAAACTAAATTTGTACATTAGTTGGGTTGTAAGTTGGTAAGTTAATTGTTATAGCGGCTTCCATAGGTTCCGTAGTGTGTGTATCCATTTTCTATGTGTCTTGATGATTGTGGTTATATGTTAAAAAAATGTGTTGCTTATTTTGTTGAAGCTTTTCTTTCAGTTGGAAATTTGCGAGTTCATTTCATGTCGATTGGTCACCACTTGTAGGGTTCAGCGTACCCGGATTAAAAGGAGAATTTAATACGGGATACCCTGCCCACAAAATACAACACAAATTTCAAGAAGAAACAACACGATAAGGAACGTTTGTAGAAAATAGAACATTGTATATTTATTATCTTGTGAATAGGGTAAAAAAGATTAATGCTTTAGTTAGTTTAAGCAAAATGTGATTTTGACAAAAATGTCTGTGTTTGCTGTCTATTAACAGAGTAGCAGAGTAATGTCGGTTTCTTTTGTTTTTGTATATGTGTAAAGGAAAAGGGTCGATCAATTTAAGTTTTAAAAAAGGGTGTGGATGAGAAATAAAAGATAAGAGGAAAATGTACTTAAGAGTTAGTTGTAAATTTGTTGTTGTTGTTCTTTCCTTTGTGTCGAGTTGAGTCAGTGTTGGAATTTACTGTCAGTCTTCTGTGATCTCTGTGCCCTTCTGACTGGCGACTGACTTGAAACGCTGTATTTATTGTTGACTTTTTTTTCACACTGGCTCGTTATCTTTTTTTGGTTTAGGAAATCGCCTCCTTTCATTGGTCAGAAAATTCATTTCACACCTTATTGCGAAATCTGTTTTTAATCGTTTTGATCCGATTTTGCGGGTGTGCAATCTACTTTGTGTTTTTTATTCACTTGTTGGAATGATATAGGATTTGTATCCTATACCCCTCAACTCAATGAACACATCAAATTCAAAAATCCCTTTTACAGACTTGAAAGTCACAATTAACTCTTACATCTTCAACCAATAGCAAAAATCATGGAAAATATGCATGAAGAACAAACTATATCAAATGAAACCCATTCTGACTGTATAACATCACAGTACCAAACACTCAAGTAAAGATGATGTCAAACTTAAGAATCAAAATTGGACATAGCCATATAACCCACTCCTTCCTCCTAAAAATGAAGACCCTCCAAAATGTCCAAAAAGAAGTACTCACTGTTAAACATTTTTTGATTAACTGGAAAAAACTGGCACCTATATGAAAAAACTTCAACAATGTACCCAACACTTCGAGTGTTGAACTGAAAGCCATTCTGGAATTCTTAAAAGTAACAAAAAACTCTACCACAAAATATAAAAAGGAAACTGAATAAACACCCAGCTACAAAATGCAACTAAAACTGAATTACATCTCCACCTTTATATAATAACCCCTTATAAAAGAATATGTCTGCAAAATAAATACAAAATAAAAACAAATCTTAATACTACCTGATTCGGCATGAAATGTCTTTTGAGGTTGGTGTGCCAGTAAAATATCCCATCTAAATTTTGCAAAGTCAAATGGCTCTGGTGCAGTTAATTTGAACATTTTCCTTTTTGATAATTTTTTTTTTTTTTTTTTTCAAAATGGGTTCTTCTACTTCACTGGGCTTAGGGTGAAAAGATAAATTATGACATTGGCTACCGAAAAGCTGACGCAACACAAAGACAACTATTTTATTCACTTTTGTTGCTTGATCCGTTTGCTCCCAGCATTCCCTAGTGTGACCAGAGGTGCTTACAAATCATTATTGTCATTATTGATGTTATAAAATAATACACATATAATAATAGAGGAGGTGAAGGTTAAATAAGTTTAAAAATCAATCAAAAGGCTGTTTAGTCATATGAGGTTGGCTGCATGTACAAAATTTCACTTCTCCACAAGCATTTATCTTTAGATGTGTGGCACAAGGCTAATAATACAAAAGATGACAACAATGATGTAAAGCAATAACAATATTTATATAGGAATAATACAAATTATCAATAATAAATTGCTCAGAATATTTAGCTGAACTATGCTGAATTTTAAAGATCACGATTAATTTAGCAAATTAAATTGTTTTATAATGTTCCTTTTAAGAAAGTGTTTTTGGTACAAAATTTACAATACAAAAATAAGAGTTCTTTATCCTTTAACTATGAATTTAATTGTTTGAAAACTATTTTTTGAAAGAAAGAATATTTATCTGGTCTCACAATGAAAAAGAGTTTGTTTTTACAAAAAATGTTCTTTGTGAAATAGTTGAAAGTTTCTATGTAATATGAATACTTTGAGAATTTGTTTGGTAAAAAGGAACTTTAAATTATTACTTGATGTTTCAAGAAGTTTTTGTTTTTGTACTAAATGAAATTTAGTTTGTGTACTTCTGAAATAAATACAATAATAAATCTTGCCACTAAAAAATAAATGTTCAGCAAAGAGTAAATTCCGGTGAATAGAACTGAACGAGAAAGTTTCTTTGAATTATGTCCTGAAAACATGAAAATATCTTCAGTAAACTTGTAGCTTCAGAAGACTTTTCTTAAGTATTTTTCTTGCTGGTGAAGAATTGGAAAAACTGGAATATCCAAGTTAAAATTTTCTAGGTTAGTGGCAATGTGTCTTGTTAGTTAACTTTTAAAAAGATCTCACTGTGAGAGAATTGAAAGAATTCTGTAACTTGAAGTTTAAAGAGTGAATGTTCTGTAATGTTTGTAGATGTGCGTTGTCTGTAGAAATTGTTGAATGTAAGTCAAAGTGTGTTTGGAGTGAATGTTTAATTAGTTTCTGTTGCATGTAGTTGAATATTTATTGTTGATGCTTGTAATGTTCGTAATACTTGTAATTAGGTTTCTGTTTTTATGTTTACATGTGCGTGTGTGAGTATATTTTCATAGCATTCACCAACAAGGGGTCGAAACACAAGTTCTTTAGTTACTACATCTTGTATGTCAGAGAAGACAAGAGAGGCCAAAAAGAGGAAGAACTTGTGTTGAAGTATCTATAATAAACATAATCACGTGATCGTCTCCAGGCGTTGTACAGACATAGGCAAGAACATGATTTAAATATTAACTGACCAATGAGAAGTGAGAACATATCAAGGCTCCCTCATCCACTTTTTGTACAGAATTTGTGCAAAAATTAACATTGAAACAAAAAAAGTGGTAACAGGATGCTAAAATGTCTTTTAGTTTGAAAAAATATAGAGGATAATCTTTACCATTTCATGTGTTTTCAGAAGTTTATGAAAATGATTCTGAAGAATAAAAAGAATAAAGAAACATTTTTCTTACCTCTGAGACTACAGAAAAATTGCAAATGTCCACTTTCACTTTATAGATGGCTTACTGTTAATTTGTAAGGGAACCTATATTCAAAGTACTTTGTAGAGAATTACAAATGTTCGTTTTTGCTGTATCTTTCCAAGTTTTCATAGCTAAATAGCTTGAATTCTTTTTTTTAGATCTTACAGTGCCATTATTTTATTGCATGACATAAAAATGTGTCATCATTACACTTAAAGGATGATTGTGTTACATTTGTTGTTAAGTATTTTTTTAACATTTCATACCATCACCAGTTAATGCTTTCATTTACATAATCTTTCCCATAAATAAACATTTGGGTTGCCTCTGCAGTATTATTATCTTTTTGCCATATGAGTTCTGTAGACATATTCATAGTTAATAACTAAATCAGTTGAATCTATGTTTGCCCATTTAAAACTGAACAAACATGTACTAGCATGTATTTTTATCATTAATGAATTTTAAAATAGAGAACGTATTATTTACTCTGTTGCTATTAGATTTTGAGCATTACTTATGCAGTGATATAATTGTGATTATGTTGGTCCTAAAATAACATAACATTTAATAGAAATTTATTGACACAAAGCAAAATCTAATACAAGATCAAAACATTTTAGTGTACTCACTGAGAATAAAGCTTACCACCAAATAGTCTGTATTTTATTTTATTACTCTGTATTTGTTAAGCATATTTTTTTAATAAATTTATTTTCAATTACAGGAAAAAATGTTGAAAGAACATTATATTGCTACAAAGCTAGACCCAATGAAAAATGCTACCAGTATGTTTTGTGTGTTAAAACATGTTCAAACGTAAGTATCCTAAAGTATGATTGAAAATTAATGTAACAAGCAAGAAGAGGCTACTTGATTGAGTTTGTTTTGAAAAAAAAAAAAACAATTAGTTTAATGAAAAAATAAAATCAGTTTCTAGATGCTCCTTTACATGACCAAATCTTTGGAGTTTGTCGGGTATGCTGATAAGTTCTTGGTCAGACCAAGATGCTGTTCATGAAGATTACTGATGCTTGGTTATATCTTGGAAGTAGGTAAGCTCAAGAACTTTTCAGCATCTCCTCATAGTCTTTTCAAAATTATAGAATTATTTATAAATTGGGAAAATATCCAATGATTCCTTTCAAGTAAAATTAATAAGGAAATAAAATTCTTGATTGTAGAAGTGTCATTTTGTAAGTGAATTGAGAAAATTACTCATAAAATTGAACCAAAGGAATTTCAGTAAAGATGAAAAATAAAAATTTGCCTTGAGACATTTTTGAAAAATTTATTTTATTATAAAGAATTGAATATAATTTCAGTATAATTGCAAAACTTTTTGTTGTAAACCATTTTTGGAAACAATGTATTGTGTATAAAGAGATATTAAAACCTATCTTATGGTGAATTATCCCAAATTAAGATAAACTGTTTTTATTATTGAACTTCCTCCAAATCTTGATTATTTTTTTTCATTTTTATCTCAATTCGTTTTCTTTCTTCCCAGTAAATTGCAGAAGTGAGTTGACAAATATATATATGTTTTTAATAAGAAGTACAAAATACCATACCAATGTATTTGAGAATTTGCTATCTTGTATAGGCCTTTACTATATTACCTCATGTATGTCTTCACTACATTGTACTTAATGTAGATTTTTGTACATAACGTATTATCTTCTGTATATATTTGGATATCATTTGTATTTGTTATATTAACTTGTGTATGCATTTATTATTTTGTCTATGCTTTCCTTTTTCAGTTTTAACTCTCTTATAGACTTAATGTCATTCTTTACCTGGCTTCAATGTGTACAAATATATATTTTTACTGTCAAAGTTTATGTCTCAATTAAGGGCAGCAGTTTATTTTTATTTAATTGAATAGCTATTTTATATTTGCCTTGTTCCTGAAATTGTCTTACAATAAGTGTTAGCCATGTATCTTGTATATGCTTGTGATCAGTTTTAATTTATTTCATTATAAAGAATCACATATAATTGCAATATTATCTTACTCGAAAAGCTGAAAATTATACCATTCTTGATAACTTCTGTTATCTCTTCTTTCAAATTTTGAAAGTATATTCATATAACTATTATTATTGCTATTATTATCTTTTGCTTTCTGTTCAATACAATTCCTTTCTGGACCCAATACATGATGTAAAACAAAGTAGTAATTATATGCATTCTATTTAAATAAATCCTGATGTTAAATGATACTTAACATATACAGTGTTTATATATTTTCTTTGCTGAGCAGTCCAACACAGTGAAACAGAGGCTACCAGAGATGTTGGTAATGTTTTTGTTTTTACCATTTTTTATTCTATCAATGGCTACAATTATTATAGGTTTGACAGTAGTTTTAAGGTTCTACTTTTTCAGTTTCAAGATCATTATATTTACTTATTTTTTCATATTCTTTAATAGATATCTTTTTATCTGATAGCACTGCCATATTTCAGAGAAGGTATTTTTTTGAATTGTCATCTTTAATAACTATGTTTTGTCTATTAACTTTTATAACTTTTTAATATTATTATTTTCCAGAAAACTTCCATGGCAACAATCTCAAGCAATTCAAATATGTAAAATTTTGGGTAACAGCATGATGAAAAAAATTCCACCAAAACAAGCTAAATCCTTTAAAAATAAATGTATGGTTGTAAGTAAAAATATAAAAAAAAGTATTTAATGCTTTATAAATTTTCTGATTGACTCTTTATAAAGTAGAACTGAATCTTTGTTACTTTGTGATTTGGGTTTTTTTTCTCCAAGAATAGCTAAAGTTCACGACAGTATGTTCAACATTATTTGTTTTAAATCTGCAGTGACATTTCTTGTAGCCACAAATACAAATCAGCTCTAAAATCGTTTATCATGGTAAATTTTCAAATGGAAAGTATCTGATAAGTTGATCAACAAATTTATCAAAAAGAATTACACTTTATTTCTTGACTATTTCAAACAGGCACTTTGTTTTACTGTCAAATTAAATTATTTATTATTGAGAAGTGAATATTAAAGAACAAAAATATTGACAAAAGTGATACTGCTTCCAATAATTTCCTATTCTAATAGTCTAACTGTCATCCATTTATTTCTTCAGCTGTTAAAGAACAGGAATATCACTTTCGCTGACATGGGATCGATGAATGCTTTCTTGGAGGTGGCTGATATCCAAAATTTGGATCCTGAAATTATCCTGCAAGGTGCTGTGGTATTAGGAAGATATATATGGAAACCGTCAGTGTTCAATGAAATTGGTAAAAAATTGTCAGACATAACCAGGTAACTTCACCATTTTGCATGTTGCAAGGAGCTATTTTCAATAATTTTGAATAAAGTTGAAAAATGAAAGAAAATAAAAATAAAACAAGTCATAAGATTAAAACAGAAATAAAGAACCATTATGGTTCTTTATTATTAATTATTTGATTGTCCTTTTGATCTTATGACTAAGTATTTCATTTTCATTCTATTTTACAAGCTTTAAACGACATTCCAGTTTGACCACAGACCAAGTAGCTCAAGCTAACATCTTCATTGCTGCCTGGAGTGATGCTGACCAGATTCCAAAAGTAAGTACCAAGAATTACTGTGCATGTATATTTAGGCATTATGTGCATGTATATAAGGATTATGCTACAAGACATTTGGTTAAACCCGTGAGGAAAGGAGAAAAGTTTGTTTTTTGTTTTTTTTACAAACATGGATTTTTAAAGGCACCAATCTCTACAGCCAATCATCTGTGTTTTTTGATGTTATTGTGATTTAAACTCATTAACTATAAACAGTAATAGGGTTTCTATGCCATCATATAAATAATAAATAAATGTTACAGATACATAAAAGAAAAAACATTAGAATGACTGAGCTAAGAAAAAAATCTGTTTATAGTTCAGTACCATTTTAGTAAATGTTAAGCTTCTAATCTTGAATACAAAATACAATCTGTATGTGGCTCATGAAACTACCAAGTGTGGGTCACAAGAGATTTTTTAAATAGTAAATTTTTGTGTTTTTCAGAACAAAATTCAGTAACTGATCACAAAAAATTCAGTTTTGTAGAAAAATGTCTTTATTCAACAAATATTCCACTGTCTTTATATCTAATACTTTTAACTCTTCAAAGGAAAAAAAAGAATTTTCTTAATATTCCTCTCTATATTTTGCATTGAAAATTCTATTCATTGCTTTTATCCAGACAATAACTGATTTAAATTCAGGTTTCCAATGCTGTAACAATGAAGAATAAAGAAACTCATTTGAAACTCCTGTATTGGTAGAAATGGGTGGGTAGAGTATGTAGAGAGCCAGCATTAACCTGTTCTCCAAATGAAGAAAGTGTGTGCATGAGGCAGGGGTTGAGAAAATCCAACCCCATAAAAGTGTGTTAAAAAATGATGATGACTTTCACAGGAAGAAACTTCATCAATTATTGCTAATTATTGTGTCATGATTTTGTCTAGAGAAAAGGGGATAACACAGAATGTCAGTCACTCAGATGATACAAAGAAGAGTCGTTGACATTCATGCAAACTTGACTGATCATTTAAAGCTGATAGCAAAAGATCTTTGCTTTTTTTCACTAGTGATAGATGAAAGCATAGACTACCAAGATACAGAATTAATATCAAAACTATATTGTTTCTCTGTAATTAGCAATTTGTGCAATTACTAATTACAACTACAGTGACACTAAAATATTTATATTGAAGCTGTAGGTATGGTAATTATTTTATTTTATTTTTTTAGGAAAATGTATTCCAGGCTCATTACAGTATTGCTGTAACTGTAAGGCTATTACAGAACAAAAAAATTAAATGTTTAATTGAAATCCAAGACAATAAGGAATGTAATGCAATGGACACGATCATTAAAAGAGTTGTTCAGATTCTTGTAAGTGCTGAAGCTGCTACAAATAACAGACGCAAAAGAAGCATCACAGGTAATTTCTCAATTTCAGAACGTCTATCAAAATGAACAAATTTGAAGAAACAGATCAATAGTAAGAACAAGTATGTAGCGTGAAAAGAGCCAAAATTATAAATATTCTCTCATCTATTATTTATACAGATATAATGGATAGGATTAATTATTCAATGAAAGAGAATGAAACCCAAGCTCTGAGTAATAAATGTTAAATCTTTTTTGGTGATAAATTAATTTGCTTTTTTTTTTGTTTTGCTTTTTTTTATAGTTTCAATCTTGAAAAAAATGTAACTATAAAAAAGCTGAATTCTGACATTTTTCTGAAATATAATTTCATTTATTAAATTTTTAAATCTAAAAAAACTGAGCATATTTGCATGACAGCAGGAAATCTGTACCAAATGTGACAAAAATTGAAAGAAGAAAAAAAACTGAGAAATAGAATTCTAACTTGGTGTGATCTTTGCTTAAGGTATACATAATGTGCTCTTTTATTATCATTTATACATAATCATTGATTTGTATTTTGTAATTTTTAAAAGCAACCAGTAAAAATTTATTTCACATTCAAAATTTTGTCTTCCTCCATTTTATATAATATATGCATTACATGACAGTAATCTTTTCAAAACATTTCCTATTTTATTCAACAATTACCTAGTGAAGTCAAATTACTCTACATTTATAATGTAGAGTAATTCATAAGAAATGAGCAACCAGTAAAGTTGTTTTATTGATTCTAAGTTTATAAAGGGTGATACAAGTAACTTTCCATTTTAAAATTTAACTTGTTTTTATTAAAAAAACTAAATATTTTTTCCTCTTAGACTTATTTTAAACTTTGGAAATCCTCCCCACAATTTTCATTTATTTGTATAAAAGAAAATCATTTAAGTTTTGAAATGGAAAGTGATTTTTGTGTACTACTCTAGGCTATTCCATTACTAATATAAATATCCTAAACTCAATTGATCAACTGATTTGATAATAGTCTGTTTTATTATTTTTAGTATGGTCTTGTATTTTGAGATAGGGTTGTTTTGGGTTTTATTTTCATTCTTTGAGACATATTTCTATCCCAAAAGTAGCACAAAATTTAATTTCGTTTTATAAAAGATATTTTTCCAAAGACAATTTGTTTATTCATCTGTGCATTTTTATGAATCCATTAAATAACTCCTTTTATTATTCCTATTTGTTCAGCTTCTTGTCACTGCTCAAATATAGCGAGTCTTGGAATGGCTGCAGTCCAGATGTCTGCCAACCAAATGTCTGAAATGATCTGTGCTTCTAATTTTGATGAATGTATTGAGGAACTTAGCCAAATCACTGACTGGAATCAAGAGCACCGACAAGTTTTTGTAAAAATGGCCTTAGAGGTTAGTAAATTTATTCTAGATTGAATGTGATAATATTAGCATGCTCATATTTGGTCTATTGAAATACTGATTTTGGGAAGGGGTTTAAACTAAGAATCATTAGTTTTCATGGAAACTATAGTAAAATAAGTACTAGCCTAGCTGCCCTTCAGGTGGGTTTTATATTAACTATTGCAGAGGGCTTTTGGGCATTCAGCCTCCTATGTATGTAAAACTTATAAGAATTTAGAAATAATAAAATTATTTTATCTTTGACACCTTAATTCAGCATAATCTTTCTTCATATATGCAACCAATCTCTGTAGTTTGTTTACATTTTTTTTGCATGTAATTTTGATTTTTTTTTAAAATCATCATTCTTTATGATCTCTTCACATAAAGTCACTCTTAAAAGACACAGGGAATCCAAACTATGTAATAATTTGAATACATCACATTACATGTGATAAAAAAAACCCTGAAAAACATGAGCAACATACCGTGCTCTGCTTAAGCTTTAATTAGTGACAATATCAATTGCAATTGTGACAGAAAGTGAAATTAAAGTTAAACCTTTAATAAAGATTTATTCTTAAGCCTTTCATTGTTTGATCTTTAAATTTAAATGAGTTATTTAATTTTTAATCACATAAAAGTTACTTATGATTCACTAAGATAAAAAAAATGGCAAGACACATGTTTATATAGAAGATCACAACTATAAATTTAGACCTGAGATACTTTTCAACTCTTAACACCCAAATTCCAAATTGTTCCCTCAACATATTTAAATTGCCTCCTTGTTGAATGGGTATATTTAGTCATAAATTTTTTTTTTTTAAATAAACTATTATTCATTATGAGTTGTCTGATCCATCCTACATGATTGTTTCCTTTTTGTTAAGATTTGGGGCCAACCAACAAATTGGAACTCAAGTATCATGGCAATTGCAAGTGCAGTCATACCTGGTTTGTCAAAAGATCAAATCAAAATGTTAACCTTAGATTCAATTGATACCACTTTTTATCTTGGAAAGCAAAACAATTGGGAAGCAGAAAAGGTAAACTATAGAAGCTTCTTTAATTTATTCATTTTAAGTTCTACTGTCTTTGATCAGTCAATAAGATGAATCTTTAATGGATCTGGCAATAGAATAGGCAAAGTTTTAAAAGCTGTTATGAACAATTGAAAATGAAAACATTGAATGAAGAACAAACAATGAATAAATTCAATGTTTGTTTATTGAATTTTAGGATTAATGAAATGACAAGTCTTTTTTCTTGTCAAATATTTAATTAGGAATTTCTTTTTTCCAGCTGACAGAAATATTTATGTTGTTCCTCAAAAAGTTAAAGAACAATAATATTTCTAGCATCACCAGTTTTGATTTGCAAGCATTGGGCAATATTGCTTGTGGCATAAGCCCAGGCAACATACAACAGATACCCACATTGAGTTACATGTAAGTAGTTTTCTAAATCTGTCAATTTTCAATAAACTTTCTCAACAAAATTATCACATATATGTAACTGCTCCACATGACTTTTTCAGGTAACATGTAAGGGCTTAAAAGCAAAAATTCCTTTTATCTTTGACTTCTTCACATTCTTTCATGTTGGTCATGTAGATTCATTATTATTCAAATGTCTAGTAGTCTCTTCTTTTGACATTAAAAGCCCAAATTATTGCTTAATGCACTCAGCCATCATAATTTGAAAGCAGTACCATACAATAACAATGAATTGACGCATTTTTGCACAATATCAATCTAAATGAGGGAGGACAAAATTAAGTCAGTATTAATGAAGTCAGTTACATTAACATTTTGTTTACTTATACAAACATTTTTGTTGTTGTAGTAATGCAGCAAGTCAAATTGGAAACCTAAAGATCTGTTCACAATCTCAACTAACAGCTTGGTCTAAGAAAGCAATGGATATATATGGCACTGATGTCAATACATGGGGATTGGCAGAAATTGCTAGCATTGGATCAGTAATCAGTGAGTATTTTAAGTGATAAAAAGCAGAGATTAATACAAGCTCTTTTCTGAAATGAACAAAGACAGTTAAGAGATGTGAATACAGAATTTCACTTTCTCAACTAAAAATTTATTTAAGCAATGGGAAAAAAATCTTTTTTGTCCAGAAATTGTTAGTATCCAACTATTTAATCAGTTGTAATTTTTTTTAATTAACACCTCATTGCAAACATCTCAAGCATCATGAGCCTGTATCCATGCTGTATGAACATTAGACATGGTCTTAAAATAAACTCTATATCATAAAGACTTTACTTTTTCTCAGTAATTATTATTTGTTTCAATTTTGTTAAATGACAATCACCTTATTGAATTGATTTTTTTCAGATGGTTTTTCCACTGCAGATCTTCAAAAATTAAATGAAAGACAAATTGCTGCCATCAGTCTGAAAATTATACCTATGATACTACCACAAAAGCTGGCTGTAAGTAAAAAAAATGGTACAAATTTTCACAACTTATGTGTTATGCAGTAAATATTTCAGACAAAAAGGTAAAATTGTTTAGGAAAAAAATTATACACTTTAGGCTAAGTAAATTTAACTAACTTTTATCACAACGTTTCAGCCATTGTGATCTCCAGCCTTCCTCAAGTTTATATTGGTCTGGCTGACTTACAGGAAGTCTGAACTGAACCCTTTAATCTACAGTAGACTGTTCTTGTTCCACTGCTCATGTTTAGTTCTCATTTTTATTTAGTCCTGTTCAGTTATTGCTTGCCCGTTTCTACTACAAGTATACTCTGCCTGACCCAGGGATTGAACTCACAGCCACTGTGTTACCAAATTCACAACTCAATGCTTATAATCACTAGGCAATTTGCTAGAGTAAACAGAACCTTAAACCTAATCTTGCTGATTATGCTACAACTACTGCTGCTGCAGTTGAAGACTTGCTGTTATTTGTCTTTCTTTATTAGCATTTCCCATATTGTACTATTTCTATGCTAGGCCTACTAAGCAGGTTCTTATAGCCTAGTATATGTGCCCCCACTGCATGATCAGCCATGCCCAATTTCATTGTCTCATGTCTCACTATGGCTTTTCAATGTTCCCCTAGTCTTACTTTTAGGGGGCAGCTAAGAGTACATGCAATTCTTGGTAATATTCTTCCCGGTGTTTGGCTTTACTCAGCAGAGATTTCTCCATAGATTGGAACAGTTTCTGAATATTGTCTTGGTCTTGTATGGCCCACAAATCCTCTGAATCTTTTCAGATAAGTCCTTAACATAAGGTAGACAGACTGTGGTAATTTTCTGGTTCATCCTCTTTATCCCACCTGTAGATCCTAATGGCACATTTGCCAGGTAGTTATTCTGATGGGTAAGTTTGATGCTGATCATTTCTTGTTGGTACATGTCTGGCCACTTCTGACTTTTGCCTAGTGTTGTAAACATCAATCTCTTTCTTCACACTGTATGGACAGTGGCAATTGAAGTTGAGGTGAATGTTGGCTTATGACCCAAGAAGGCTAGATGATTATTATTTTCTTCAATTGTGAACTGGTTTAAAGGTTTTATTTAGTTCACATGACCCAGCTATATTTGTACAGCTTCCTGACGTGGCCATAGTGGGAAGGTGTTATCAACATATCTCAGACATACTGTTGGCTTTAATGGCGCTGTTTCCTTGAAGTATTCCATTTATATGTTTGCCATCACTGGTGACAATGATGAACCCTTTGCTCCTGTTGGAAGAATTGTTTGTACAGAACATCAACATTTCCATCAGATTATCTATTGGAATGTTAGTATGTTCTCATAGGAAGGGGTCTAATTACCATCAGTTTCAAACCACTGTAGAAACTCTGGTGAACAGGCTTACCACATCCAATTGTTATGGATGGGATCAGTTTCACTAGGTGTTCCAATAAAGAGTTCCTTGCTAGTGAGTTGACTATACCCACTAGAAATCTGCTTGATGGGTGGCATACTGAGTCCCTGCAGCTATCAATCTCAATAAAATACCAACTTTGTGAGTCTTGGGGAAACTATATATGTGTGGTAGCTTGGTACCTTTTTAGTGTGACATAGTCCTTGTTATTTAGGATCTGTGAGTTTCCTCTCAGCTTTTAGGGCTGAATTCTTTTTCCACTAACAAGGAGTATTCCAATTTGTCCAGCAGCCGGCAGTATGAGGATACTATAAGGTCTTGATTGCCAATCTTTCTTCCCTTGTGATGTTTCATTTCGGCAGTTTTCCATCTTAGCTCATCTGTTTATTTTCCTGTTTTTGTAACAGAGTCTACACCCAATACAAATTGGCTACCTGACAACATCCCAAGTCCAGATGGTCACTTTGGCACAAAAAAAAGAAATGACTGAAGAACAGATGAATGAATTAAATAAAAAAGTCCTTGGAGCAGTCACTACTGATCAGAACAACAACAACAACAACAACAACAACGGAGGTAATGCAACTTAAATCTAAATATGGCAACTATTTTTTGAAATATTTTCTTTCTGGAAAGAAATTCTGTACAAAAATTATATTTGAGGAATAGAATATTTTATGTAAAATTTATGCAAAAACTTCATACTTAATTTTAATTCATGTATTTTTAGTGATGTTCTAAAAGTAGATTTTAGCTATGTTACAGTTCCATAATTGTTAGTGCATAAAATTTGTCCTAAGACAGTTGTAAAAATAAAAGATATACCCAATGTAAATGAATTATTTAGTGCCTGGAACTATTAATTTATGGTTTAAGCATTTTTTTTATTATTTTAGAATATAAAATAGTATCAGGGTTCCATTTAATGCATTTTTGTAAGGAAAATTTTTTTTTTTTTTTACATTAAAGTTTTTATTTATTTATTTATCTAACTTTATGGGAATTCTTTCCCAACATATTTTATGTATTAGAAATTTATCTGCTAAAATATATAAACAATGGCAATTTAAAAAATTACAATCTTTGATTGTCTTAACAGTCTGCTTTAAGTTGCTCCATGTTAATTATAAATTTCTGTCTAAGAGTAAGCAAGACCGAAAGAGAAAATCTTAGAATCAGCAATGATTAATAGCTTCCAAGTTTTTAGATATTTACTACCGTTTGATAGAAATTCAAGGTAGCAATTATATGCATGGAAAATTCAGTGTTCAAATTTTGACTTAGTTCACTCAGCACTTAATATCCATGGGGGAAGGTATGAATGCATATATGCCTTTCCTATAGTGAAATAATGGTTGATGAAAAACAAGTTATACAGGGCACACCATTTCCATTGTACCTCTTATGACCAAACCATTCTTTATTGCTTTCCACTCCCCAAATTGATAAAACTAATCTAATATTGTAGAGACAGTACCTATTGAGTTTTTGTCTGTTTGAAACAAATTCTTTTTCAATTTCTCAAATGTTTTTCTTCTTTCTCATCAGGACAAAAAATCAAGAGCAGCTATTTCAAGTTGTCAATGCTACTGCTTATTTCTGGAAACTTCAATCTTTTCATCTGGTTTTCCAACTAAAAATAAATATCAATTATCCTATTCATACTCACCCCATCGATTATAAATTTGACTTAATTTTGCCACATATATAAATTTTGTAGCTGATAGTGTTTAACATCTAAATCATTGAATTTCTAAGATGCCGTGATTTAGATATCCTTCTGTAGTTTTTTCTTCTTTATATTATGCCTTTTAACAAATTTTATATAATTGAAACTGCAATAAAAAGAATAAATTTGAGGCACAACTATTGTATGCTTTTTGATTTGATGCAAATAAAATAATTTTATTCAGAACTCATTTTCATTTTTTGTTTCCCACAAAACAGTTCATATGAAGTAAAATTAGTGTGTATAAATTTTTTTCATTGAAAAGCTGACTTTCTTTCCAGTGACTGACCTTTTAAATGCAGATGAAGCATGTTTTTCTTCAAATATTTAATAAACACATGTAGCTAAAATCTGATGCATCAGCAATGATATCAGGCCAGTAAAAAATTTCAAGTGACATGAGCATTGTAATATTTTTATGAATAAGATCACAGTAGATACCAATGGTCTTGAAGGTCAATGATTTGAAAAATAGTAACCATTGAGACTGGAAGGTTTTCCCGAACTGTTGGCTGCAGAGAATGAAATTTGTCAACATCAGATTTATTTGGTTAGCAAACACCATACAAATCCAGTGTATTCAGACTTGTTTCATGTTCTTAGCCATCTTGAAAAAAGATGCACTTTCCACTGAATCAAATCCTTGAGGAAAGAGTTTGAAGTACAAGATTACTTAAACTGGATTACTTTCGCTGAACCCTGTGTTTTTACAAGAAAATTTCAAATTGTGATTAACTGCTGCATTGTAAGGTTCATGCACGAAAGTTGTTTATGCTTTTCATAACATTATCTATTCACTACCTAGACATAATTTTGTTCCATCAAACTCACACCATTTCCAGATGGACAATTGGATTTCCGTGTAAATGTATATGCTGAACCCGAATTAACAATTAAATTATGAAGAAAGTTGGAGTTATTAACAAAAGAAAAAGAAATCTGACTTCTCATTGGTCTTTCGTCAACCATTACTGGCTTATTTTGAAGTAATTCACTGCGGCACACTTTGCGGCGGAGTCATAACATTTGGACCTATTTACTTCCTTTACAGAAATCAGTATGCACTTCCATAAAGAAACTTAACTTTCAAATATATGAAAGTATCGACAAATAAAAAAGTAATTTTTTTTTCTTGCTAAGTATTAACAAGAGGAAAGTTAACTTTCAAATATATGAAAATACTTATAAATAACAAAAAGAAAATAAGTAGTACACTAAAGCATTTTTTATTATTTAAAGTTGAAAATAAAAATCTTATAAAGTAGATACTTCACTTACAAATATACATAAAAATTAGATATCTATGATGAACTAGATTTAGGATCCCGTGCACAATTTCCTCACCTCCATCAGGAACATGTGAAGGCACTGACTATGTTTAGGGATTGCTTTCACAAACAGAAAGCGAGCAATATATTGCTTTATATAAGCAGTTCTGTGTCCCGATCTTTTTATTATACCCTTAGTCATCCTCCACAATCTTTCAACTGTTTGCATATGGATATTTTTGTCTGTAGAGTCAATAAAATGTTCACTATGATTTATCTGCTTGTGCATATATCCTTGGTCTGGAATTTACACATACACCAACCAGCAATCACTGTAAATGATTGATCTCGGGTCAGATGTGTCGCATAATCAAGGGAGTAAGGGTATGGGCATCCCTGGCTTTTCCTTCACCACAATCGGACGTAAGTGGAACCAGAAATGTCTTCTTGGAAACTTTCAATTCCGCCAAATAGCCAGACCATAGTCCCCAGTTATATTTTTGTTCTGAGAACTGTTTCATCGATCTCTACCTTGACACCGGGTACACCCAATTTCTCCTGCACGTTTTCTAACAAAAACTAGCACAGAAGGAGCACCAATTCACTGAAGCGTCAATCGCAATGTCCAAGTTTTCGAGCATTATCCTGTGGCACCAGCTAAGATAAAGGAAAGGTGTTACAAAAAGTAGCACTTTCCATGCAGGCAAGCATGACTTCTGCAAAAGTGTATTTTTCCTATCACCAACACTGAAGCCACATTGTTTTCCAGCTGTTAGGACAATTCGAACTGCTAGGACTGGAGACAAGTTTTCTGCAACGCCATACTTTCAAGTTAGCACGCAACAAGCAAGGTGAATGGCATCAAGGGCATTCCACGGAAGACTAATATTCTGTGTAGTCAAAGAAATTCTACTGAAGCCCCTCCATTCATTCGAAAGCGTTTAATTGCTTCATACACAGTGATGGAACAATTTGTGCAATTCAACTTCTTGCAACTTTTTATACATGCAAATAACTCATTTTTTTTTTTCACTTGTTTCAATTTGACCATATTTGAAAGTTAACTTTCTTCTAAAAGAAAAAAAAAAACAAAAAAACAACTTTGTTATTCTTTTATTTGTTGATATTTTCATATATAAAATATAGATCATTAAAAAATTAAGTAAAACCACACTTAAACAAAAAAAAAAAAAAATGCTTTGCAGAAGCACGTACTGATTTCTGCAAGGAATTTCTGTAAAGGAAGTAAATAGGCCCAAATTTTATGACTCATTCACTGCAAAGTGTGCTGCAGTGACGAAAGACCGACAAGAAATCAGATTTCTTTTTCTTTTGTTAATAACTCCAAAAATGGTAAGGTTTCTTCATAATTTAATTGGTAATTTGAGTTCAGCATGTACATTTGCACTATTTACATGTTTAAAAGGTATCCAAAAATCAATGTGAAAGAGAAAGGGATAATTAAACAAAAACAAAAATTATGTACAGTGCTTTATTTCAAAATATCCTGTCAGCATTAAGAGAAATTACAAATTACATTGACAAACTGTTAGCCAATTATGTCAATATCTATATCTTCGTCAGCTGCTTCATGCGTCGACAAGGATACAACTATTTCTTTTTTGAACAAACCACTCTCTTTTTCTTTTACTGCTTGCTCAACCTTCTTCATGATCGGATCATCAATCTTTGATATTTTCCGCTTCTGGGGGAAGACAAAAAACAGGAAAACTGAAGCTTGTAGAAAAAACTTTTGTAGATCCAATTGCTTTTTTTTTTTTTTTAATAAATAAATCTAATCACACATTCAACAGTACACAATGATGACAGAATAAAATTTACTTGAAAGGTTAAATTTCAAAATTTAACATTTTTGTAAGTTGCATTTGACGTTTGAAAGGAAAAAAAAAAATAATAGCATATTATTATCCATTCTCTGTTGCTAGTTGTCACAAATTCAAATTTCTGGAACTCATTCTGTTATATAGTTAACCAAGTTTTGTGATTCTTTAATCTTTAAGGAGTCAGTTATGAAGGATTTGATTATAACTATATATTTTTTTTTTTTAAAATAGATGCTTATTTGATATGCTAACTAAATTTTAGGATTAAGTGTCAATCTTGAATCGCTAACATGATGCATAATATGAACTTTCAATATTTTTTTTTTTTTTTTTAATTATTGCCCTAGATTGGTATTGAGCACTTAATTAGCAGAAATTGTTTTCCTTAACATGTGTAGCATTTTTACATCACATACAATAGCATTCTTAGATATATACTTATAGGATCAAAGAGAACTAGCAAGCTAAAAAATTTATCAATAATTTATCTTTTGTAATTTAAAACAAAATATAAGGAATTAAGAGTGATTAAAATCTTACAGACCAGCTACTATAGTTTCATCATAACTTAAAATCTCAGTGTTTGTAAGCTGATCTGAATTTTAAACCACTCTTAATCCCCACCGCACCCACAGCATCAGTGCAGTAACAAAATAAGAAATTAAATAATCAACATGTGAAGACAATTGTGAGAGTCATGAAGTGCAGACAGTTTGGCAAATGTTCCTTCACACAAAAATGTTGGTCATCTGCATTTATTAAAAAAAATCTTGTGTATCCATTACATATTCACCAAGATTTCAAATCACAGAATTACTAAAAATATTTCCATTTAAACTGTTTTTCATCTCTTAAATACATTCAAATGTGTCCAAAGGAAAAAAAAAAAAAAAATAAAAAAAAAAAAAAAATAACCCACACAATTACCTGTGATTTCTTTTTTGTACTTGTTTTATGTATGGTTTTACTGCTGACAGATGTAGGTCTGTGGTTTTTCAAATAGCTTTGAATTAACTTAAATTTTGTATCAGTAAAAAGGCATGAATCTGCAATAAAAAGAATATCCTGATAAAATCAAATGCAGTATCAAATCCCTAAGGGAGATTGACAGGTGGTTTTCCAACAGAAGATAGGTCATAGATTTTATGGATATAGTAAATAAGATTAAATGAATTACAAATTGAATTAGCACCTGGAATGGAGGTGTACATCAGTGCCAAAATTCAAGATATCAAATACTATAGTACTTTCCAAGAAGTTTCCAATCTGGAAATTTGGTATTTTTGTACACTTTTACTAAAATATTTGGGGCTTATTTTAGTGAAACACCACTTAGTCAGAATATTGATCATTGTCTGTTCTTCATGTAAATACTTTAAAAGAAAACACATTTTTATCAGTTCTACTTAATATCATGGAAAATTAAGTTAATATATGATCTTAATTCATAAATCAAAATCTTCGATCAAGTACCTATCACTAATTGTTCCTTTATTTCATGTTTTGGGAAGGTAGGTCTATGACTTTTTGAGTTTTCAAGCCAAATAGAAATTAAAAATTAATAACCACCTAAACTATATTGCATTTTGTTTCACCATTATAGTGGATAAAAATGTAACTATTTTCCTGGCTGTTTCTAGTAATGCAAATATGGTTGTTATTAGAACACTTCTTGCAACTGCTTAAAATGTGATTGTGTCTCAGAGTATAGTGCTTGTTATGGTGTAATCTTCCCTTTCACCCAGTTTTGTCTACACCCTGTGACAGTATTTAGCTATGGTAATTGGCTAACTAATTAACCATAGAAATTAAAAACAGGAAAGACTTAAGGCGAGAAAGAGCTATATAAAAAGATAGACTGAGCAACATTAAAAAGATGATTGTATTTTATTTACGAATAAAGATACATTTTGCACGAGACAGAAAATCTGTAAGAAAAAAAGCGAGATATGAGATTCTGTCAAAACTGATTAATGTCATGATAAGAGTGATGCACCAAGGGAAACAGAATTCAGAAAGAAAAACAAAGCTAACCGACATGGCAGCCATAAAAAGAAATCCAGCCTGAGACCACCGTGGTACAGGCAGAGAGAATCGATATTAGTTATCTTTCAGAGATATCATTTAATTTTAATTCCTGGGTCCAATGAAGAGAACCATCTGCTGTGTTAGAATTCTGGCATGAAGAGAACCATCTGCTGTGTTAGAATTCTGGCATGAAGAGAACCATCTGCTGTGTTAGAATTCTGGCATGAAGAGAACCATCTGCTGTGTTAGAATTCTGGCATGAAGAGAACCATCTGCTGTGTTAGAATTCTGGCATGAAGAGAACCATCTGCTGTGTTAGAATTCTGGCATGAAGAAAATCTTATTATTACTTATTCAAACTGTTGATGTCAGACACAGCATCGTCGAAAATGGGCATCTGGTGATAAGAGAATTTTAAGGCATGAGAAAAATAAAGAATTTGATTCTCAGGTAAAATACGGACCTCTCAGCTAAAACTTGACTTAGCAGTCGGTAGAGAGACCCGGCTGAGTGAATTTTGACCGCTGCCTCGCAGAAGCTGACCGAGAGATTTCCACGTCCTTTTCAACTTCCTACCAAAACAAGTTATACTGATTAATGACTTAAGGTACCAAAACTCGCTTAAGAAACGCAAAAGTGTCACAAATCCATAGAAACGGGCTGGGAGAGAAACACACTCCTGTATATAACAGACAGATAACGATAATTTGTTATTTCAACATATTTGAACCTCTTGAGTTTGTTTTATTGCATTTTTTACTTACGCTTGTGCGATATCACCTTTACCCCGGATTCAGCTTGCACTACAGACCAACGCCTGATTGATTTCGTCTAATAAGATCAAAGTAGTTACTTTGGTAACCAGACGTTGGAAGTGAGCTGGGAACGACAAAGCTGGTATCAAACCGAGAACGACAGGCTGGTGGTAGCGACAAAGAGTCGACCCCAAAACACTGGTGGAACCTTACAGCTTTGCACTGCAACTGGGAGTTGACCACAGGCCGACAGTGCAGTGTCACATATTGGCGTTGTGACCACCAGTGGGTGTCACACCCTTTCAGAGAAAACTTTAGCTGATTGTTTAAATTAGACTTATTTTATTTTGACAAGCAACATAAATTAAAAACATGAAATTTTTGCTTTTTAGTACACATGTAGCAAAATATTTTAAGATTTTAATAGATATTAATATGGTACTAAACTTCATAATGGCCCTTTCCTGAAAGTATTTAGGTTTTAACTAGTAGCATCAATCAAACTTGCTGATTAAAAAAAAAAAAAAAAAAAAATTTCCAATAACTAATTTTAAATGAGAATTAAGTTTAAGCATCCAATTATTTTCTTTTTTGTTTTTCCTTTCAGATTTAACAACTTTAGAAATTGCAACCATGGAAAGATTAACAAACAAGCTAGGTTGGTGGCAAATGTGAAAACAGGTGTGCTCGTTTATGTTGTTCAGCTGAAAATATTGCTGCAGTGCACAAGAATGTGCCCAAAAATCCAGACACCTCTATTCATCATTGCATGCAGGAATTGAACCTCTCCACAAGAAACATTACATCATTTCCAATTGCACTCTCTGTTAGTCAATTATGTTGACAAAAGAAAAAAAAAAAAAAAAAAAAGAAAATCACAATGCATTTGTTTGAATATCCATTTTCATAATAGGTTTTGATAACTAACACTGTTTGATTGTTAATCTTTCTATGGTTGAAATTGCCAAAGACTTAATTTGTTAAATCTGAAAGAAAAAGAAAAAATTCACATTTAAAATCAGTGCAACCTTTACTTCCCAATTGGCTGGATTATGTACAAAATCAAAGACTTAGCTAAGCCTGTAGTGAAAGATTTTTGGAAAGAAGTTTGTGTTGCATATGTAAACAAAGAAAAGATGAAGACTATTATGAACATTAGGTAAAGACCACATTAAATAAGCATCAGAAAGAGAAAAGTTGGATGTGCTGAAGAACAGATTTGTCAATAGTAACATTTAGAATGTAGAGATACACTGGATGTACAAAAGATTGAGTTCTTCATGGAAATAGTCAAAGTAAATGCAGAGAATTATTACAATTTGTTGAATATTTGAATGGTACAGTGATGAGATGATATCAATATTTTTACAGATCCTGATACAATTCCCAATATTGTTCTAAATTTCTGATTCCTATACCTACAACGATTAAAATTCATTTTCAGGCCCTACATTTGGTTTGGGAAACTTAATGAATGAAGTAAATTTATTAATAAAACATTTAATAGAAAAATGAAAACAAAAGCTTATGAAATAAAGTTAGATATTCTTTTTATTTAAAAAATTGGGTAAAAGTTTAAACAATAAAGAGAACAATTTCTTTAAATCACTTAAGTACCTAGATACTTATATGCAAACCCTAATATCCTTAAATTATAATGTAAGAACTTTATCTCCCGTTTCATCTTTCAGTTAATTCCTTTTTGGTAAGAGGGAGGTGCTGATAGATATTTCCTGGCTAAAAGCGCTAAGATGGGAAATTCATTTTTATTTGAATTCCACCACTGAAAAACATTCACTTTTTATATATTTTTTATTTTTAATATACAAGGTGTTTATGTAATTCCCACCAAAGGAAACGTAAACACCTACCACCTTTATATGATCCTTTGGAATAAGTGCTGATTGAAAATCCTTATAAAGGAATCTTATTTTTAATTTAAGTTTTAAACAAAAAAAAAAATTCAAAGAATCGTTTTTGCGATCAGAAATTAAGTTAAAAATTTCCAATTCCACATAAAGTTCCAATATTTCCAATTATGATAAATCATTCCATCACTAGTTACAACCAAGAAACTAAGCTCAAGAACATATTCATGTAAGACAATGCTCCTTCACATTCTGCAATGCTGATCATCTTGCCAAAAAAGTTTCAAAGATACCAAATTAATTTGATATTAATCAAATAGAAAAAAAGCAAAGATCTGTGAAAAACAATATCTGCTACAAGTAATATTAAATTTCAAACAGTAGGAAAGTTAAAAATCAATGAATAAATTATAGAATATCAAGATGTCTATATTAATATGTAAAAAAAATTTATTCATCAAAGCAGGATACTGTTGCCACCAAATATTTGTTTCTGTAGCATATATCTTTTGGATTTATTTACAAATAAAAATTTATATTGCACTTTGTAGGATAAAATCTAATACCCCTAAATCAACAGCTTTAATAATAGATATTTTAAGCTGAAATTCTTATGATATATTACCGATATAAATATAAGTACATCTTGAAAATTTCCATCAACATTAGTTGTCTTATATCAATTTTAGTGTAAACTTGGCAGTGTAGAAAAACAATCATCATAGGACCAGATGACAAAAAAAATAACACTGTTTATGTTAAATTGTAAGAGAAAAAAAAATTCATAACATTTCTTCTCCCAGATAAAGGTTATATTGATCAAAGCTGAGTCATTTATTTCAAATATGTTGCAATCCAAGATACAGACTCTTACTGATACAATGAACTGCAATATTCTATACACTGATATTACTAATTTTGCTAAATGTTGTCTATACTGACTTAATCATCACAATGTTATGGTTACCATTAGTTGAATATGTTGTAAATGATTTCCTTTTTATTTTCTTAATTTCACACAATGTAAATCCACTTGTTCTGGAGAAAGTTTTTACATATTCAACTTATAAAATGGTGATAAGTATTTTGAAATAGTAAATAACCAGCTATTATGAAATGGGTAGTTTAATCTGGCACAAACTCACAATAATAGAGTAACGAAGTGGAGATAACACCTAATTTATGATGGCATCATAGGTTTACAGCATATGATTTCATGAATAGGAGTTTTCAAATGTGTGTAGTGAAGTTAACAGTGAAAGATGAAAGAACATTGGATTCAAGGTAACTGGTTATATTTTTTTTGGATGATACTAAATTTTTAACTAAAAGCCTATATTGGGTTGTCCAGAAAGTTCATGCAGAGTTTTAGTCGTTTATGTTCCAACACATTAGAACACGTCAAATTTATCGACAGACATATGCTTACATTTTCAATTAGCGCACACTTCAAACTACCTCTTGAGGAAAAAAAAGTTTAAAATTACCTAATTCTGCATCCCTATGAAAATGGAAGATTATAAGGTGCATTTTAGACACTTGATGTTTTTTTTTTTTTTAATCATAAAGTTAAAAATGCCTCACAAACAACAAAAAAGATATATGCTGTGTACAATGAAGATACTTTAGCTGAGAGAACTGTATGGAACTGTATGGAAGTGATTCGCTAAGTTTAGAGTGGGTGACTGTAACCTTATTGATGAAAAACACCGAGACATATCCCCCACCCACTACAGATGACAAATCAAGATATTGATCGAGAATAACCTGCATTACACAATGTGGGAATTGGCAGAAACACTAAATTTATCAAAATCCACCATCCACAAGCACTTAATAAAGCTTGGGTACTCAAATCGCTACAATATTTGGGTACCACATGATCCGAGTGAAAAGAATCTTTCGGATTGCATTTCATCTGATTTGCTGTATAAGCGCAATGAAAATCCACCCTTTTTGAAGTAAATTGAAATGGATCGTTTACAAGAATGTTCAGCAAAAAAGATCCTGAGGTAAGCAACATGAGCCAACTTTAGCAACCTCAAAAGCTGGTCTTCATCCTAAGAATAATGCTGTGCATCTGGTGGGATTGGAAAGGAAGCCTGTACTATGAGTTTCTGCCAAGTAACCAGCCAATGGATTCTGAAAAATACTGCTCACAAATGGACAAATTAAAAGGCAGCAATTGAAGAAAAACGTCCAGAATTGGTGAACAAGAAAGGTGTTTTCCATCATGTTAGGTGACCTTGCAAAAATTGTTATAGCTTGGTTGTGATGTATTACTCCACCTGTCATTCACCAAATATTGCTCCTTCAGATTTTCATTTAATCAGGTCTTTGTAAAATAATCTCAAATGGTAAAATTCTTAATTCTTTGGATGGAAAAAAAAAAAAAAAAAAAAAAAGTTCTTTTTCTGGAAGATGGAATCTAAGTTGAAGGGAAAATGTAGAAAGGTTGTGCAACAAAATGGTTCATATTTAACTGAATAAATATTTAAGGGCATAATTTTATTTTGTGTTTTAATTTCCCTTAAAAATTGGCATGACGTTTCCGGACAATCCAATATTTCTTCTAAAAGCAACATTTCTTAAAAAGAAAATTCTTTTCACCAATAGTGATGAAATAGCAAGCTTTTAAATAAATGCAACTCATACAGACACAAAAATGGTTATAGGAAAACTGCCACCTGGACAATGGAAAGGGCAAATTAAGTTTTGCTTTTATTTTAATAACGATACATTTTTAAATGCCATCTTGACGTTTACGGGATTATCCTAGCAACAAGACAAGTTGCTGAACTGATCACAGTGCATCTACAACTCTCCAAGTACATACAAATTTTCATATCACCCCATCATGAAGTTTGTCCAAATTGAACATGTTAAAAGCAGCTTATTTATGATGGCTACATCTATGTGAAGCAGAATAATCTGACGAATAATGTTATACCTTAAGAATGTGGGAAACATCAGCATAGCAACTGTAAAGCCAAAGTTTGTGGAAATGAAGTAGTTGGCCATATAAATGATCACACATGCTGCAGACATACACCATCCAGAAGTCCTATTTGCTTTATGATAATGGAATAAGTGATCAACATATGCTTGTGTTTTCCACAGTCAGAAACACCAAGCTACTCGAGAATTCAACTGTTTGGCAATGGAAAGTTTTAAAATTGTACCCGAGCTGTTTTACCAACTGTACACTATTCAATTCTTTGACTTCAAAAAGAGTTTGTGTTTATGCTCTGCTACTAAACAACTTAAGACATTCAACAACAACTCACTATCAACCCTATGCTCAATCCAATTACCCTCCTTATCGACTATGAACAAGCTGCCAGAAATGACACTGAAGAGGTCTTCCAAAACGCAGTAAAGATGTTTATATCACTTATTTCAAAAAAATATACCGCAAGATATAATCTGGGGGATTGCAAGGAAAATAGCAAACTGATGCTAACTTTGCCCTGCAAATTTGTAGGGTACCAGCTTTGGCATTCATTCCACCAGATAAAGTGATGCATTTGAGAGATTGCAAGAAACTATACCACCTGGAGATGATCTTATAGACTTCTTCAAAGATACATATATTGGCAGAACACATCAACAAGCAAGTTCCATGTTTTCCCAGTTACCATGTGGAATATTTATGATAGTGTAGCTGAAGATATCAGCTAGGAGCAACAATTCCTTGGAAGGATAGTATAGCCACATGCAAGCTACACAATTACTTCCTTCCAATCGAATATGGGAATTTCTTGAAGTGTTGAAGAGGGAGTAAGCACTAACCAGTGTTACCATCAATCAGATGCTTGCAGGACATCCAGCACTGCCTAAGCATTATCAAGATTCAACAATCAGAACAGCAAATATTGTACAAGACAGATATATAATTATAGTAATAAAAATACAAGTCTTATTGGATAATATGAAATGTAAGAATTGATTGTTGTAATATTTTTTTTTTTTATAAACATTAGTCTAACCAGACAGTTGTGTAATTAATAATTATTGTATATAGACCAAAATTTGCAATTTTAATTGTAATAATTATAGTGGTATAAAGATAATTCTTATTGGATTAACATGAAAAAAAAAAAAAAAAATTAGTTTAATTAGTATTTTAAAAGGTCCCCTATAATATTTAACTGTACAGAGTTAGAGAGAGAGAGAGAGAGAGAGAGAGAGAGAGAGAGAGAGAGAGAGAGAGAGAGAGAGAGAGAGAGAGAAAAAAAAAAAAAAAAAAAACACTTATCAAAATATATCTTAACATTTTACTCAAGGGGGCCATTTTGCAGCCAAGCTTAATTAATGATAATCAAATTTTCTTGTGAAATATGAAAGACAGAATCACAGAAATTTGTCACTGCACATGAGGTGTATGAAATAATTTGAAACAATTTCATAAAATTCAAATTCTAATAAATATAGAAATACTTACCAACTAAATTTAATGCATTTATATGAGAAAGCTTGACATCTGGATTCAGTATTTTCATAACATCACCTCTTTCCCTGGGACTCAGTGTAATAATATATTGTGCAAGTCCCCAAATCACAGATGCTTGTTCATTTGATGTCAGATGAGACCTAAAAAAGTTATTTGGAAATGCTGTAAATTGAAAATTATTGCATGACATAATAAAAAAACAAACATGGCCATGTTCAGAAAAGGAAAAAGGAAATTTGATAAATTTTCACTGAAGGAAGAAAGTAAACAGTGTTTTCTGAATTAGAAATTATTGTTCATTTTTTAGCCTTATACCTTCATTTTTATAAATTCAAAAATTCAGAAAAGCAAAAAATTACCACTGTAGATGACAATTTACTATATCTTTCCAATGTTTGAGTTCCGATTTTGGAGAACTGGATTGACTGTAATCACAAACATCAACTATGCCAAAATCCACTGAATCTGATAAGTTAGTTTGGGAAGAAATAGAGCCATGTTCACATTCAAAATGTGACAGATTAAGAGGATCTGGAAATGAAAAAATATTTTTAAAAAATCATTTGCTTATATTTCTCAAAAGAGTTGATTATAATAACCAAATTATTTAAAATAAAATAAAGATGTACATGCAGTATTAATGTAAATATGACATTTAAAACATAGGATGCATCAATATTTGATAAAATCTCATTGAAGTAAATATTTAACTATCAGCTTTCTTTCAGATAACTCCATAATTCCATCAAGTTTTCTTTCTCAAAGAATTACTACCGTTAAAAACCATGTAATTTGCACACCTGTGTAATTTATGCAGGTGATTTTCATGTAAATTTTGCACCCAAAAATTTTCAGAATTGCCAACAGTGTGGCGGGGGGATAGGAGAGAGGCTCAATTTAGCATAATTTCCCATACAATTACATTTTATTAAATTTTCATTAGATAAAAATAATTTGTTTAACAACAGGCAAGTATCACATTAAAAGATTAAATTACAAAGTGTTTGTGCTGTGTATAAACTATTTTACATTTCTTGCTAACAAGGACAGTATGTCAGATCTTTAGCAAGCTGCTGTAGATTTTCTCAAATCACAATCACAGAAAAAGTTGTTAAGAATTATCAGCAAAAACAAAGCTGATAAATACTCACAGGTGTTGCAAATCAAGATTTATTACCAATAAACATTAGCTTGGATGACACTTTACTCAATTGACAGAGGGAAGTGACCAACCAAACCGAATATGTAAACAGAATTTTATTTGGTCATGAGAGTCATCTTGTCAAGCTCTGATTTTCTGCCTATTCTTGTCAGAACCTTTGATACAGAGTATTGAAATTTCAATTCATTTCACATTTATAAAATGCTAAACAAAATTAAAAATTTGTCATTACCGTTATTGTCAGTATGAGTAGAATTTATTCTTTCACTGTGAAGGAGAAATTGAATATTGTTGGATATGCATTTGAATATGGTAATAGAGTTGCCAGGAGGCATTTTAATGTTAATGAGACAAATGTTCAAAATTGGCATAAACAGTATGACAAACCAAAAACTGCCCATAGGGATAAATCTATAAAATCCCAGAGTTTGAGCTTTATCATTGGATATGTGACAAACGTGATGAGAGTTTTGGTGTAAGCACCACCATAAGAAACATTTTTGCTTGTGCAAGAGATGCTGCACTATCAATGATAGGCTGTTATCAGTTGTGCCTGGTGTTTTTACAGTACATTGTATAATCCACAAGAAACATCAAGGCGCAAAAGTCCTAAGTGGTTGATTTCACAAATCATTGAGCACTTATCACAACAATAAAATAAAAGCACATTTTCTCAATTCATGACTGTTTCAACAACTGCCATGAGAATGGTGAATATTTTGAACATTTTTTGTTGCACATTGAAGCTAGTTGTCTAGCAAATTTCAGGATTTTTTTTTTTGCTTAAGGTATCAACCCATTCCTAGATACAAGTAAAGAGGAAAGTGATTTGAGGAAAACTTGATTCTGTCCCAAAATGATAGAGTTGAAGCCAAAATTTTAAAAATCTTATATTAAAAAAAAAAAAAAAAAAAAACTTTTGTAAACAAAATTCTTGATAAGAATTTTGGTTATGAAAGACATTTCAGGCTGCTACCAAACATTGTGGTGTCAAAATGTACTTTATTGCTTTACATAATATTTAGTGGAATAAGGCTTCAGAGCTGTCCCTAGTTACCCACTATACTATATTGTTTTGTTTTTTCTACAGTATTTTATTGTAATTGGCATTACTTTTACTAAGAGTACAGTTTAAAAAGAAAATATAAATAAAAAATAATGCACGTCATATATTTGAAAATAACTGTGTTGATACAATATTAGACTGCTCGTTTTTTAATTTGCATTATACCTAATACCATGAATGAGACATGTCAGTGCTGTGTTTTGGTACACAAGGAGGCGGCAACCAAAAAAGTTTTGGGAACCATTGACTTTAGAGTATCTTGATAATATTTTCTGCAAGATTTTCAGCCATAGTTAAGTTGTAAATAGCATTATGTATGAAAAACATTTTTTTAATGACTAAGAATGTGCCCACAATTTCTTTTAAAGCAAATTAACTCAAAAAGTTTTTCTAATGTAATTAAGTTTGGTATATGTATTGCAAATTATCAAAATGTTTTTCTTTTAATATTTAAATGAAAAAAAAAAAAAAAAAAAAAAAAAACTCAGGTCAGCAAAGCAAAAAGTTTAATATATACTTACTGGAATCAATTTCATACAAATAATTGGTCTGTATAGATGGAACGCCGATTTCTGCATCCAATAAATTAGCATTCAAACTTTGAGAGTCCAAACCAAAATTAAAGAGCCTATCACATTCCTCTGAATATTCAAGTTCATTTGTACCAAAACTGAAAAATGATCATGATCAAATAAACCTTTTCAATTACAATTAAAAAAAAAAAAAAATTCTTGTAAGATTGAAAATACAAAATTTAGTTTCTCTCATGAATATGAACTAACTTACCATCCGCAGCAACCTTTACACAGTTTATAATTCTAAATCTCAGAAATCACAAGTTATTCAAACCTGAAGTTGTGATATAATTCCATACAATTAAGAAATCCTAATTCTTTTTAATTATATCAATCATAGATTAAAATTAATAAATCTTGATCAGTAAATTCAAGCAAAAACATAGCCAGACATGGCATTTCTTATTTTCCAAAGAGTATATTCTTCTCTAAACAATTTTTTTTATTATTGAAAAGGCATAGTGAAAAAGAAAAATATGGAAATGAGTATTAAAAAAAAAAAAAAAAAAAAAAAAAAAAATCTACTCCCTCACTTCACAGACACATAACACTAAATTTTAAAATATACTGACCTCAAATGTTGGCTTTTCTTAAAGACTGAAGAAACAATTAAAAGCAAAGAAAAATATATTAATTATAGTTGGTGTCATGATAATTAAAAATGTTTACTTTTTTATGCATTAATATGAATACTGAAAATGAAAAATAAATTTTTTCAATTTTACAAATAAAATTTCCAACAACTTTATGTGCCTCTAAAAGTATTGTTGATGTGGAATTGATGAAAACTGGACTAAAAGAGACTAATGTTCACTATTAGAAAACAAATAAAAATTTCAAATTCTACAGACTCAGCCATTTTATAAAATGTAGAAATTATTCTTATAAACCTTTTCTTCATAATTTGGTAAATTTGCATAAAAAGAACTTAGGATAATGAAAATTAATGAAATGCCCAAAATTAGAGAACAAAATTGCAAATACACTGATAAATTAACATTGGCTTGAACTGATACAGAGTATTAATGACATCTACAAGTTTTTTTTAATTACTTCTGAACAGGACTTTAATAATTTGTCCCAGACATCATGCCGCTTTGAACACAACAAAAATCAGTCACTGGTTTCTTTCACATATTTGCTGATGATCTTTCAAGGAGAGTAGGTTAGATTGAAATCTAGACATTGGACAGACCATACACATACAAGGCAATATTGCATATTATCCTTTTTTTTTTTTAAATGTTGTTTTCTCCAGCCTTAGTTTTTTTTTTTTAAATCCAGAATCTTGATCTGAAATGACATTCATTTCTCTGGCTACAAGTGTCCCATCTGGTGCCTTTGTGAATTTTGGGAATTGTTCTGACATTATATACATCATGTCCTACAGAAGTTCTTCACATTTCATGATCTAGGAAATTAGAGGAATATTTCTTTTGTATGCCAATGCCATTAATATATGCTGAAAGTGAGGTATCACCATTTCCATAAAAACCTCAAAATGAAATCACCACTAAGAAAACACGACCCAAAACAATCTATGCATTTAGAATAATACAAATGCAAGGCTAGTAGTCTCCTAAAGATAAAAAACTTGAAATACATAAATATAAGTGAGCTATTCTAAATAAAACCAAGCTATTTTTTGCAATATATTTAGTAATTTTTCTTAGAAAAAAATTTTCAGTTGCAAGAGACACAAAAGTCCTAAAATACAAATTTATTTTTGACAAATTTAAGGGGCTATCTAGTCTTGAATTTCCATTTCAGTTGGTTCAAGTTAATCCTGAGCCAATTAAAATGTAGTCTTTAGTGAAGGTAGGTTTTAATTTATACCTAAATGTTATTTTGAACACAAGAGAATTACCCAGAATAGGGAAAGTACCAAAAGATATATGGTTTAGTGCCATGATGGTGGTGTCAATTAAAATTTGGAAAGTATTTTGTGCTTAAAAAATATTTTTGGAAAATATTTGTGCTTAAAAAGAAAAATTCTTGTTTGTCAATCAAAATAAAGGAAATAAATTCAATGCAAACAAAGTTTTTTGTGGAAGGTTGTAAGGCAAAACTGGGTGAAAGAAGATTACGCCATAATGAGCACTATGCTGTACAAGACAATCATATTTCAAGAACAGTTCTGATAACCATATTTGCATTACTAGAAACAGCCAGGAAAATAGTTACATTTTTATCCACTATAATGGTGAAACAAAATGCAATATAGTTTAGGTGGTTATTAATTTTTAATTTCTATTTGGCTTGAAAACTCAAAAAGTCATAGACCTACCTTCCCAAAACATGAAATAAAGGAACAATTAGTGATAGGTACTTGATCGAAGATTTTGATTTATGAATTAAGATCATATATTAACTTAATTTTCCATGATATTAAGTAGAACTGATAAAAATGTGTTTTCTTTTAAAGTATTTACATGAAGAACAGACAATGATCAATATTCTGACTAAGTGGTGTTTCACTAAAATAAGCCCCAAATATTTTAGTAAAAGTGTATTAAAAAATACCAAATTTCCAGATTGGAAACTTCTTGGAAAGTACTATAGTATTTATGATATCTTGAATTTTGGCACTGATGTACACCTCCATTCCAGGTGCTAATTCAATTTGTAATTCATTTAATCTTATTTACTATATCCATAAAATCTATGACCTATCTTCTGTTGGAAAACCACCTGTCAATCTCCCTTAGGGATTTGATACTGCATTTGATTTTATCAGGATATTCTTTTTATTGCAGATTCATGCCTTTTATGGGCGATGGCAACTGAGCAAGCAACTTGACCCTATATTTCCTTGAGGGGATGAAAGCGTCGATTCCAGCTTTAACCCAGGATGAGACCTCAGAAGCACATTCTTGAACGGTGAGCGTAAAGACACCATCCCAGTCAGCTCGTTGATAGTAGAACGAAGTTCTAGTGGTAGGAGGTTCTTTACAGGGGGTGGAGTTGAAGGAGATGTTAACAGATACTACCGCATGATCAGTTACCAAGAGGGCAGAGTTGTGTGGCGCTACAGGACTCGGGGATGTAAAACACAGATCGAGAAGAGAGGCTTTACCTTCCCGGTTGAAAGCAAAACGAGTGGGGAAGTTAACTATCTGCGTGAGGGATTGAGAGACTGAAAAATTGAGTGTCTGAATGTCTGCGTGGTCAGTAGTAGCATTCTTAAGCCACATGGTATGATGGGCGTTAAAGTCGTCAAACACAAATATGTGAGTAAACGGGTGGAGGGAGAGAGCCTTGTCTATGCTGTCAGAAATGCTATCGAGTATCCCAGTCTTGAGAGCATGGAGAGTGGTAAAGGAAGAAGAGATAGTCGGAGACACATGTACGACTAGTCTGGCGATTTGAGAGACAACTCTCTGGCCAGAGGGAGATGGTCCTTGACGTAGACACCAAGACCGTGCATGTGGGTTAGAGAGTCTTTTCTAAGGAGAGGAAGGTAGCCTGGGATCGAGAGATCAGAGGAGGGGATAGATGAGAAAACTGCTCTCTATTAATCACCACGGAGTTCCTTCCCTGCCCTCCATTAGAAAGTCTGACACTCAACTTCGAGAGCAACTCTCTGCGGCTGCTCGGTCTCATGTTGACTGCCAACCTGAGATGGAACAAATACATTGAGTCAATTGCTTCATTCCCCGCAAGGAAAGTTGGCCCCGTGTCGCGCCAGGAAATTTCTCTTCCTGAAATCGATCCTCCAGATCTACAAATCAACAATTCGCCCTTGCATGGAGTATTGCTGCCATATAAGGTCTGGGGGTCCCTTCTGTTTACCTCGGGGCTCTTGATAGGCTCCAAAGGCGGATATGCCCTGCTTTGGCATCTCGTCTACAGTCACTTTCTCACAGACACGCCGTTGCCTCTGTGTTTTACAAATACTTTCATGGCAATTGCGCCGAGGAGCTGCATTCGCTGGTTCCCAGACTTCACGAGTTCAAGCACCCTACAAGGCTGGCATCCTGCTCTCACCCTTTCACTGTCGAAACTCCTAAATGTAGCCGTCTCTTCTACTCCAATAGCTTCATGTCTTACACCTCTCGCCTGTGGAACTCCCTTCCCTATTCTAGTTTCTCAGAGCTATAATCTCCAGCTATTCAAATGTAATGTCAATCGACATCTCCAGTTGCCTTGATCTATCCACTACCCTTCTCCTCATCCTTTCTTCTATCTGGTATTTCTGGATGAACCATGCATTCATAGTTGCAGAGAAAATGTTCTCTACATTTTTTGCATATTAAAAAATGATCGCATCACAGATTGTATTAAGCTTTCAAATTTATGATCTGTGAAAATAGATCTTTTTAATAACAACATTCCCAAAGACAGATTCAAACTTAATTTTAAAAATATTTAAAATAACCTATCACATTTTGCAGTAAAAAAAAAAAAAAAAAAATTACAAAATTTTCACGGGGGTGGGGGGTATGGTGAAGAAGGAATGTAAAAGAAATTTTTTTTTTCCATGACTTTCTAAAAAAACATTCCTAAGATAATTTCATTAATTTGTGAATAAGTTCTGAAAGTTTTGCTAAAGTCAGACAATTATTTAATTTTTGCAAGAATTTCCAAATTAATGTTTTTCAACTGGAAAAAAAGTTGACCAAAATTTCTCATCTGCTGGAAAGGATAAAAATTTTTTTAATATACTTTGGTCTTTCCTCTTAATAACACACATTTTTATGATAAAACCTTTTTATTAAATCTGGAGCCTTTTTTCATCATACTATGCCGATTTTTCAGCAAATTATTGAAGATACTTAATTATGGCTCACATTTTGGTCTCCATTGTTATGCTCAGTAATCTTAGCAGAATTTTGAATGGAACCCTTTATTCAATTCAGAGATTATTATTTTGCTTCACATGCTGAAAAATGATGTGCATCTGAAGTGGGAATGCAACTGTTAAAATGTTGTGTGTACAACAATCAAGATAGGTATGAGTTAAAAAAAAAAAAAAAAAAAACATCACCTCAAAGAAATTCTGACATAAAACAGAGTTAATCAACAAGAAAATTTTGAGGCATCAACTTAAAACAAGTCAGTTTAATAAAATTGTGACCCCTTTTTCAAAGTCACCAATTTATTATCAGTGAGTTTAGGAGTAGAAGCAATTGACGTAAAATGTATGGATTGAAGAGAATTTTGTAAAATTAGTCCAATTATAAAGAGGTAAAGAAAAATTCTTGGTTTGACCAAGAAGCCATTCCAGTCTACTTTGCAAGCCAATGGTATAAAATGTTAAAGAAATACAGATAGAATTATTTAAAATGTTTTCAGATAGTGACCAGAGTATGTACAGTTTTAGATTAACTCAGAGTTTGTTTTGTTTTTTTTTTTTAAATGACTTGTAGGACATTTTTAAAATCCCCTCATAAACCTGAATAAAGCTAAGATTTTCTATCAAGTACTGAATAATTGATTCAACAAAAGCACAGAGTCAACCTAATCACTCAGTTGTACAATTTTTCCGCTGGTACCAGGTTGTTCATAAATATAAGTTATTTTTTAATTTTAAATATACGAACATTGCAATATGCTGTAAGAAAGATATAGCCTCAAAAGAGGAGATTCTAAATAAATGATTAATTTCACTGAAAAATGAGAGCAAAAATTTGGAAATTGCAAAGTTGAGATCATAAAAGAAATATCAGAAAAATAAAAAAAGTGTGCATTTGAGATTTGAGAAAAATAAAAAGAAAAAGTTTATTAATCAGGAAGAAAATATTTACAGAAACTAGTGGTGTAAACAGAAAAAAACGATATGGAATATTAAATTCTAAAAAGAAATAAAAGTAACAAGCTACTATCCTTCAAGAGAAACATGAAAGTTCAACTAAGCCCATGAGAAACAATTGCTACTGGACACAACCAAGAAATTTTAAGCTATGTATATTATTCATTTAAGACAAGGTTCTTTTATATTTTGCAAAGCTGAAAAAGATTCTAAAAACACCAAATTAATAGAATGGGCCTTTCTAGACAGTAATGCAATAGAAAAGAGCACCAATTAGAGAATAAAAAAAAAAAAAAAAAAAAAGAGAAAGGTGATAGAATTCCTAACCTCAGAGAGAAAAAAAAAAAAAATAAAAAACATTAAAAACTCTTACCGGTTTTCAAATTCTCTTCCTTGACTCCAGTCAGATTCAATGAGATCTAACTGGCTAAAGGAAAATATGTCCGAAACATCTGGCAATGAATTATCCATACTCCAAACACTATCAAAATACAATATATATTAAAAGTAATAAAATATGTCTTGCAAACAAAAACCGTAAACATTCTCAAAAAATAATAGGTTAATGTCTCAGAACTGGAAGAGAGGGAGAAAAAACAAAAAACAGAATAAAGTTATCTACGAAGAACACTACATCTACAGATTTTCAGCAAATAAGAAAAAAATGTTATTCAAAAGGCAAAAATGCTTTTGGGTATATTTTACTGATAAAGTATGAAATAGTAGCCTTTAACTAAGTTGTGCTAACCTATCAACAAAAACATTTTCTTCCAAAATAAAGATTTGGAAAAATTATTAAACTTATGGAATCTATTAATATCAAAAAGAATTTCTACATTGATGAATTGGATATCATCTGATTTTTCAGTGAAATCTGGGAAAACACTTTGAAAAATGTTAGATATTTTATGCTGATATTTATAATTTCAAAATAAAAATAGCAATAATGTCTAGATATTTCTGTTAATATCCTGAGATTAAACACTTAACTTTTGTGGTGTATCAGATTTGTTTAAATAGGTTTGAAGCTTACTTTTTTGGCAAAAATAAACTTCCTTTCATAATCATTAAAACTTTAAAGTACTTCCAAAGATTTGTCACAAAATGAGCATACAAAAAAAAAAAAAAAAAAAAAGTCTGAAACTTAGTTTTATCATCAAAATCTTGATGTAAAATTAGTCCAATTATAAAGAGGTACAGAAAAATTCTTGGTTTGACCAAGCAAGAAGCTCTTCCAATAGATAGAACAGTCTACTTGCCAAAGGATTTTTTGATGAAAAAATTTATTTTTAATCCTTTTTAAAACCTTCAAAATTTTCATTAAACATTGCTTTTGTGTTAAAGGGAGAGGAAAACCAAAATATTAGTATGGGAAATTTGAGTCTTTATGGTGAAAAAAAAAAAAAAAAAAAAAAAAAAACATTCATTTGGAAATTCTTGGAAAAATAAGATAATTGACAGATTTTAATGAAACTTTCAGGACTTATTCACAAATGAAATTATTTTAGAACCTTTTTTCTTTAAAACATCTGTTACCCACTACTTATTTAATTTTATAAAAATTTCATTTTTTGTAGCACTTAAAGTTTATATTAGTTATAAGAACAAGTCCTTGGAGAAATTAAATCAATTTTATTTTTTGTTAAATAGGACCCCCTCACCAAGTTCCATGTGGTATTCATCAAGTAATTTTACTACAAACCCTTACCATAAATCGTGCAATCGGATTATCAGTAAATGTATAAACACCTCATAAAGCCATGGTAATAAAGCTTTATGATATTTTAAACCAAAAGTAATGTTTTAATTCAGATTAAGCTTTAAAGAAATTCATCTTTCTCAAATAAAATTTCAGAAAACTAAGACGGGTATCTTATTTTTGAAAAATTTTTTTTTTTTTTTTTAATAAGGAGAATAATGCTGTATTGGCAGATTTGTCAATATGGTTGGTTTTAGCAACATAAAAAAAATTCCCGTCAATTTAAATTCAGTTTGGAATACAGTATTTTGAAAAACTATTTTAAATGGAATTATAAAATTTAAGCTTGTAATTAAAAGTTTAAAAAAATTAAAAACCTCAATATTTTTAATCATTTTAAAATGTACAACCTTAGGTTACAGCTTTTTTTTTATGAAGTAAAAGAAATTTTCTGAAAAATAATCACGCATTTCCTTTTTCTTTGAAATGAGTCATGAATTAGTTCAATTTTTACACTATACTCACAACCAATCAGCATTCTTTGCTTAAACTATCAAAACATTCATTATTGCAGCATACTTGATAATAAATGGCATAATTTTACATTTCAAGCAACTAAAATTATCATCAAGTCATGAAACAAAAGTAAAATCAATTAGAATTTTCATATTCACACTTGTCATTAATTTTTTTAGCTATGTTTGGATTGTTGTCCTCATCTTTGCTATATTCATGACATTTTGACTGTTGTATGCTCTGGCCTTCTTCCTCAAGGACACATGGCCCAGTGGATAAAAACTTGTTTAAGTTAAAGGGAGATAATTGAGACATCCGGGTGAGGCATGGCACGTGGAACTAGAGCAATCTACCCCCCCCCCCAGTGGAAGAAATAAAGGGTTCAGTTCAAAATTTCAATCACCTGAAGAATGCCGCGTACAACGGCCTAAACGCCGTGAATATGGTAATAAAGCTCGAATTGTTTAGCATTTCATTTCAGAAATATAGTTAGTAAATAGCACAAGAGACCAATATTTAAACTTAAAAATGTGAATTAAGCATTTTTCAAGAATAATTCAATATACAATCAAAACTGACAATTTTACCATTTTTTTTTTTACTCAAATCTGTAGTACTTGATAACGAAATCATAATAACGACCTGAAAGTTGCATGTAAAAAAAGAAATACAGTGTAACCCGGATATAAGAGAGTTGTCTCTTATATCCGGGTTTGGTCTATTTTATATACATTAACACAGGCTCTAATTTGGGACCAGAGAAAATCTCTCTTATATCCGGGTTTGGTCTATTTTATATACATTAACACAGGCTCTAATTTTGGACCAGAGAAAATCTCTCTTATATCCGGGTTTGGTCTATTTTATATACATTAACACAGGCTCTAATTTTGGACCAGAGAAAATCTTATATCCGGGTTACACTGTACTAATAAAAAAAATTAAGAAGAACATGTTTCTGTGCTTCAAAAATTAAAAATAATTCAATGGAGATAGGCTAAAAAGAGAATTCAATTAGGTGCCGGGTATAAATAATTTTTGTAATTATGATTAATTTGCCGCGTCCTTACACTAGTAAAGTAAATGTCATAAAAAGTTATGGAAGGTGAAGTAAGTGTAAGGGATTCAGAAAAAATATTAAACTTATTGAATTATTATGGGTCAATCAAAAATTGGAAATCTAACGCTCATAGAACCAATGCTATGAAGAAAAAAAATAAACAAAACAAAAACTTTCGGTGATTTTGAATTGTGCTGTGAAGGTCCCTTCGAAGAAAAATGGGAAATACTTCAAATCCTAAGTATAGATTAATATTTTTAAAGACTAACGACTAGTAGGTCTATCAGTTTTAAATCCATAAATTTGAGGTTGTAAAATAAAAATAAAAAAGCAATAAATAACAACGCTAAGTTTATTTAAAAAAAAAAAAAAAAAAAAAGTTTTTAAGAATAATAACGTCATTAACGCTGGCTAAATTGCTTACCCACTAATTAGAATTAATTTTTTCAGTTACATTAGAAAAGCAAAGTGCATTTAGAGGTAAGAAATGATTTCGGTTTTAGTGGCCGGTCAGCCATATTTAGAAAGCAACAAACAGGAGAAAATTGCCACGACAAATTGAACAGTAAAAGAAAAAGAAAGAAAAGCTAAAATATAAGCGGAAAATAAAATTTTAAAAAAAAAATCAACTAAGCAAATTTAATGAGAAAAGCTCAAATTTGTTGAAAAAAGTAAGCTTAGAGCTGCACGTGGTTTAGAAACTTATTACTCATCCTCAAACCACGTGCAGCTCTTGATTAAAACTAGCGACAACAGAAATAATACATACATCGTAGTTAATCCAGATAATTAAAATTTTAATAATTTCAACAACAATCATGCAAAAAACGTAAGTGCGGAAAACTATAAAACCGTTGCCTTTATTTAATCAATTGGTTTATATTTTCAATTGCAAGTTTAAATTTGCATGTAGGAAAGTGAAATATAGCAGCTGTGATGTTTAGATTAATTAAAAAGAAACGACTGTCCAATTTACAAATTTCTGAAATATTTGTTTTGCCATTTTATTATTCTATATATTTTGAACTACAACCATTTTTAGTTTGTTGATTTGAAAATAAAAGTATACATCAGCTGTTTTCTCTGAATTCGGGCTTGAAAGAAAAAAAAGGACCTATCCGGCCGTAAATTTATTTTTCTAGAAAAAGTTGTCAAACAATGAACATTGAAAATTAAGGTTTCATTGCATTCACGCTATTTAATCTTTTTGTGTTACTCAACAAAATGAAAGATAAAAATAAAATTCGACTTGAATATTTAATTCGCCTTTACGAGTTTCAAATTTAAATGTAAAAATCAAGTCTGTATAATCAATTATAAAATTACGCAGAGGAAGCAAATAGAAGTGAATATTAAATCGCAGAATCAAACTTGCTTATATTATCACAGTTCGAGTTAATCATTAACAAGTACTTTACTACAAGAAAGCAAATTTAACAATTTTTAAGTTAATCATCCACAATACTCTTGCTACGTAGAGTTCGTGTTGAAAAAAAAAAAAAAAAAAAAAAAAAAGAAGAAAGTAATTATAGAAGAGAAATTTACTCAAATTATGAAAATGGTGTGAAAAGCTTGCATGCAAAACTAAGTTAGTAAACAAAGTGCACAAATGCAGCTGCAGCAGGCAACCTTGGGATAATCAACACATTGCGAGTATAAAAAGATACAATCCGGTAGTAGTAAAAATAAGTAATTCAAGTAATTAGTAAACTAAACTAACCTCCAATACCAGCGTTCCATCTTTAACAATTAAAAAACAAATCAGACGATTCAAAGAGGAAAATAAATGACTTATCAGAAAAAGGAAAGTACTACACACACACACACAAAAAAAAAATATTCTAAATTAACTTTTTCCTAGTTAGACGAGAATTTTTTTAAAGCATTTTGTAAACGTAAAAGAAAAACAAGTTCCTGAAAACTGAAAAGTAAGAAGCACAGGTTACAAACACGAGAAAGGGTTTTTCTTTAGTTTAAAAAAAAACAAAAAGACTTAGCATAGAAAACTCAGAGAAAAAAGTAAAATTAAATGAAAAAAATAAATAAAACACATCCAAAAGAAGTTGTTAGTGTTATTTAATTTTATAAAGTATGATTTAGGAAAAATGTATTGTTACCTTGAAATTACAGAACTGCCATCAATCATTTCTTGTCACTGCAACACAAAAAATTCCACTTAATGATGCTAAGATCGGTGATCGTTTGATTTTCAGATGTTTAGTTTTTATTACTGATTTTTGCATTAAGGGATAATAACGTTGCAATAATTTAGTGTCTTTTTTAAGTAACACTATAAGTAGTTTTTAAACAATATGAAATATATTTCTAACCACCATAATTCTAGTGGTATCCAACACATAAACTGAAACAAACAACGTGTAAGAATAAAAGATGCCGGGAGTTTGACGTCATTAATAACTTCTGCCTTCCTTTTCATTGGTTGATTCATTTACGAAACTATTAGGTCTCCTAATGTCTCGCATACTTTTCAAATTTTGCAATTTGTTGACTTAAAAAGTTTGTCTTTAATTATGATTGTTGTAACTTTTGTTTTGTGTCTTTTTTTTATATTTCATATGTTCGTATCTAAAACCTACTGCAAAGTATATTTCCCGCCATATTTTGTGTTGAGCTGCATTATTCATGCTTGTGCACGTAGTGTAAGAAGAGTTTGTTCGTGTACCAATTAGAGACTGACTTAAATTTAGTAAATAAATAAACACTGTATATTTTCTGGTCCATTTGACACATTTCCTGTTTCTCTGATGTAGATTCTACAATGAAACCAAGGTACTAACTTTTTCCCTTTCAAGGGGTTTTATTAAACACCTCAATGTGTGTCTTGTCTATGAACCTTCCCCTTTTCAAGGGATTTTAAACATACCTCAATGTGTGTTTTGTCTTTGAACTTTTCCATTTTCATGGATTTTATTAAACATACCTCAATGTGTGTCATACATTTCCATTTTCAGGGGTTTATTTTAAACACACCTGTGTGTATGTAACTTTCCTCTTTTAAAGAGTTTTTTTTTAAACACACCTAAATGTGTGTACTTAAAAACACCTCAAATGTGTATACTTATACTTCTTCTCAAGGGTCTTATTATTTACCACACAATGTATAAAACATCTAAATAAATTGTTATTTGTTGATAAAGAAATCTTGTTCATTTTAAATTGCATTGTTACGTCTGTTGCATTGGGTTAAGATTGCTTTATTCTGGACAGCACTCGGAATAATTATTAATCGCTGGCACTATCTTATAAGTTAGCCCCAACGACCTAACACTTTCTGCACCCCATCAATCTACAAGTCCTATTATAACGACTCCTGAGAAAGTCTGCTCCTTCAACACTTCTGTAACCAAAAAGTTCAAATTTCTCTACTTATAAAATTATCATTGCTTCTTTGCCTTTTGGCCAGGATGAAAGCAGAGTATCTTTCTCTCCTCATTTGAGACCAGAGAAGAAATCCAATCACAAGAATCCTGTTGCGGCGCTAAGCAGGTTGACTGTTAACCCCGCAAACAGAAAAATAATATAAGGTAATACGATCGAAGCAAGGACAACAAAGACGAGGATGTAAAAATTTAAGCCAAATTTTATTAAATAATCTGGCACAAGTATATACAAATAATCGTTTGTGGTAGTTCGGTCGTGTAGTTTTGAAAGAGCGTTGTCAGGTTTCAAGGCGACAGCTTGGAGGTAGGCCGATGGAACAGCGGTGCTCGAGGTCCAGTCGATCCCTGGATGTCTGTACTTGAGTAAAGAGCGCGTCGGCGCTTGAGGAGAGAGAGGATCGACGCGGACAGTGCTGGTGTTGTCAGTTCTTCCTTGGGTAGACTGTCGTGCAGGACCGCAGCTTGGTAGTCCTAATAAAAGGACGTTCGTAATAACGCGGCTAGGTTAGTCCTGAAAAGGACTATTGCATATTATGTAACCGAGGGTAGACTATTGCATATCATGTAACCGAGTATAGGCTAGTGCATATCATGTAACCGAGGATAGACTAGTGCATATCATGTAACCGAGGGTAGACTAGTGCATATCATGTAACCGAGGATATGCTAGTGCATATCATGTAACCGAGGATATGCTAGTGCATATCATGTAGCCGAGGATAGGCTAGTGCATATCATGTAACCGAGTGTAGGCTAGTGCATATCATGTAGCCGAGGGTAGACTGTTGCTGATGTCTGCTTCGCTGCTGATGAAGCTGGGCTGCTCTGCTGGCTCTAGCTGCTGATGATGATGAAGCTGGGCTGCTGCTGGCTCTAGCTCTGGCTGCTGCTGATGATGAAGCTGGGCTGCTGCTGGCTCTAGCTGCTGCTGCTGGCTTTGGCTCTAGCTGCTGATGATGAAGCTGGGCTGCTCTGCTGGCTCTAGCTGCTGCTGCTGGCTTTGGCTCTAGCTGCTGCTGATGAAGCTGGGCTGCTCTGCTGGCTCTAGCTGCTGCTGCTGGCTTTGGCTCTAGCTGCTGCTGATGAAGCTGGGCTGCTCTGCTGGCTCTAGCTGCTGCTGCTGGCTTTGGCTCTAGCTGCTGATGATGAAGCTGGGCTGCTCTGCTGGCTCTAGCTGCTGCTGCTGGCTTTGGCTCTAGCTGCTGCTGATGAAGCTGGGCTGCTCTGCTGGCTTTGGCTCTAGCTGCTGCTGATGATGAAGCTGGGCTGCTCTGCTGGCTCTAGCTGCTGCTGCTGGCTTTGGCTCTAGCTGCTGCTGATGAAGCTGGGCTGCTCTGCTGGCTCTAGCTGCTGCTGCTGCTGGCTTTGGCTCTAGCTGCTGCTGCTGATGAAGCTGGGCTGCTCTGCTGGCTCTAGCTGCTTCGTATGGTCAGCGAAGGTGAGAGGGGGAGCTCGTCGCTCAACCCCGAGGCCAAAATTCAGCCGGGAGAGTTAATTTGGTGGAAAAAAATCCGCTGTGTTTATATAGGCTGAGGTCGGCAACGTAGCCTGTCAGCGATATATTTGGGGTGATGACTGAAAATTACCTTCTATTTTTTGGCTGTACACATGGGTTCCATTCGGACACCATGTGTATATAAAGTGGTTTCTGGTAATTGTTTTTGGTTAGGAAAGTTCGTATATGTAAATGTTTCGTTTTTTTTAGTTTGTGTGAGATGTTGACTGAAAAACGCTGAGTCACCGGAAGTTAACGGCATTCGTTATGTTTTCCGCGGTGACGCTTTTAGATGTTTGAGTAGCCGGCAGTAACTTCCGGCCGGGTGCGATAATCCCAACCCTGTGGCAGCACCTTCCTCATTGCACTAAGAGAACTTGGATCAGTGTAATATTGATACCAGTGTGACAGTGGTTGTGAGGACAGGGAAATTTTTTCCTTGGCCCATATGCATGTGTAAAAAAGATCTTGTGTTATATCTTGCCATTGTAGGGAGATCAGGTAAATAACTTATCATCTCCTTTACCCTTAAAGGCTTAATAAACCTAATCCACAAAGGGATACAACAGCACTTGGTGACAAACAGAATCTCCCATTAAGAACACATATGAATATCTTCCTTAGACCTGTTGTCATAAAAATGCAAGATGATTTAAATGTGCGCATCCTCTGAAATTGTTAAAAATACAAATTAAACAAATTCGGCTAAGGAAAGCCTTGATCTTTCTGTCTCTAAAACATTTGTCACTGTAAGGCTGTAGTGAAAGTGATAATCAGGTACCCCGGGAAAAAGTTTGTGTTTTGTGTGCGATCTGCCGAAGAAACATTACCAAAAAGTAGTCAGCAAAAATAGCGAAGAAAACAGCGACTTACCTCGTCAAACCAAGCGGAAGCGCGTATTCTATGACGGGGAACGTGACGAAAAAGAAACAAGTCCGTCGCAGGAGTCGTTATAACAGTATTCTGATATACAAATTATGGAGCATCCCATCCCAGCTGTCGATGAATGGGAAAAATAGGTTCTGCCGATTGTGTGTGTGTGTGTGTGTGTGTTTTTTTTTTTTTTTTCTCTAACTGGTTACACGCATTGTGATTCAAGATAGTACCGGCGAATCGAGTTTTCAGCATTTCTTTCTGCTCCCAATATTCGAGTCTGTACTTACAGTGATTTTTCTTTCTGTTGTGGAAGTAATCTGTGACAAATACTTCCTTTGCTTTCAGAGCACTTGAGATGAGAAATCAGAGTGCAAAGTTCAAATTCCAGTTGAATTTGTTACATTCACTTACATGCAAATACCCTTGGGGAATATATGATTCCATTTCTTCTTCCTCCAGTTATGGGTTGAATAACAGGACAGACTGGGTCCTATAGCCTTGGTTGGCAACCAGTTTACTGCAGAAAGAAACAGCAGCCTTCTACAAGAAATTTTCTGCCTAGTCAGTTATAAATCAAGAGAGACATGGTCATTCAAGCATGTATCATGTATGGTACTTGACTTAGGTTTCTCAAATACACTGTTTATTTCTCTTTCCACTATTGATGAAAGCTTCCTTCCTAACCTGTTGTTTGAAATAGTGTGGCATGTTAACATCTTGATTATGTTATTATTTTCTATTATTGTGCTATCCATTTTTTAGTTGTTGTTGAAAGTACTCAAGTGATGAGCTTTCTCTCATTTGGTACAGTTCTATGTGATTCTGTCACACTAGTCCACATGGTTCAAAGAAAGATGGTCACACTAAAACCTATAGGCTTCATTCAATCCAAGCCATTTTTACTTATTGACCTGAGAAAGCAGCAGTATACAGTTTACAGTTTAGATATTTCTGAACAGGTTTGACACTATGCATGACATCTATATGAAAGTCTTGATCTGACAAGAACATGACAATTTGTCTATTTAAAAACATTGACAATTTTGCTTTAGTCTTTATAACAATTGTGTTGGGTGAAACTACCTCTTTGTTTAATTTCTTTATTTCCTATACTAAATTTGTTATAACTGATCCATCTACCAAGGTACTTGAAGTGTTTGCTATTTACTAATTTTATATCCTGAATTTTTATGATTGATTCAAGGCATGTGCCATCATTGCTTTTAAATCATTCTTTCTGTTTTAGAAAGGCTTATCTCAAATTCTATTTCTTGAAACACTTAGTTGAGGATGTTGATTATTTTGTTCAAGATCATTCTTATCCCAACTATGAATACCTATGTCATCAGCATAGCCCCCTCCCCCCATCAGTACATTGGACTTGGGAGGGAAAGCAGGATCACTGTTAGTTAATTCATTTTAATTGTCGAGTATTTTCCCTTCTATTTTACTTCCTCTTTTTGTTTCTTTCTTGCATCAGTTTTTTTTTTTTTAAACTACAGATTGTCATCTCATGAGTGTATCTTTTCCATCTAGGTATTCTTGGAATGGTCTCACATGCTTCAGCTAATGAAGATACAATAACATTATTTGATTCCACTATCTTTTTTTTTATCAAAAGCTATTGACACCAATTTGGACTAGTTTATCGCTAGAATTCTAAATTTACCCTTTCATTTTAAAGAACTTGGATGTTATACGTAGGTATTTTTCATGGTTTATGTGGGTGGAACAAGCTATTTATATTTATTTATTTTTGTTGGCTCATGTTGTCAGTTTAGTTACAAGTAGTTGGCTCATGCTGTAAATTTAGTTATAAGTAGTTTGTGATCAGATTCAAAATAGGAGTTGTATAGTCTAACATCTGTCAAATTGCTTAATCCAAGAGTCTGTGATGCTGAAATCTGTAGTTGATAGTTGCACTTAGCCCAGTCCAGAACAGGTCAAGTTCTGTAGATCTTCTCCCTGCTCATCTGTACAGCTCACCTTTTATTCAGGTTTTTGACCATGCATGCAAAATAGCACTAGAACCACACATGCACTTTACCTAAATTGCAAATGGTAACTCTGATCAGACAGGTGAGACAACATGGCCACTTAGCCACAGGTAGGTTAAAATTCCTTGATCTTATTTCACCACAAAATCAATAACCTTTTTGTTGTTATCTGGGCTATACCATGTGATGCAGTGTTTCATGGGATAGTTGAACCAACCATGTGTAAAGGATGGAATATCTTTTGAAACAACAAGAGTTCGCCATTGCATTTTGAGGCTGTTTTTCAAAGGATGATATCTTGGCATTAAAAAATACTTGAGGTAGGATTAAAATCCCCATTAATGCAGAATTTTCTTTTTTTTTTTTCTAATATATAAAGTTTACTTAATCCTGTGTAAAATTTCTCTTTTTCTGAAATAACTCCCTTCAATCACATTTCATTAACATAAAAAGCTAATATTTGTCCTGGAGATTTGTCTCAAGGTAAATTAGTAAATGTAACGATAAACTGGATTTTGTAAAAATAAAGCTTATTTTTGCTTAAAACATAGTGAAAATAACATTGATTTATGCATCATAGCCAATGAGCTGTCATCAAGGTTACAACAGTAGTCTTCTACTGTCACCCCAAAACGCTTGTAAAATTTAAATAAATATGAAGGACTAAAACTACAATCTAGAAATTTTTATTGTTTATTTTTTAAATTATCTTTAATCTTATATTGCCAATAGATTACAAATATAACTTTTTATTCTATCAGCTTTTATGAAACTTAGAATGAATAATTTTATGTTTTATACTACATTAGGAATATAAAAAATAAATTAATTAAAAATTAGTTAAGTGATACTTTTGGTTTTAAGTCTTTGCGTTTATGTTTGATTATTTTCTTACCTGTTTGATGTTATAAAATACTGTATATACTCATGTATAAGCCAGCTTCATATAGTGCAACCCCTGAATATTTTTGCATGAATTTTAACGCCTCTAGAAAGAATTTACCTGTGTATAGTGCAACTGGTCACTAAAAATGTATGATATTTAACCTCATCAAAAAAAACTTAGCTGTGCATAGTACAACCCCCTATTTTTTGCATAAAAAAAATGATCATCAAAATTTGCACTATACTTGAGTATATATAGTATTTAATTGCACCTAATGATTTTTTTTAATTATTCTAATTTCAAAATTGATTAAAATAAAGGAAATATTACAAAAAGGGGTAAAAATTGATAAATATATATAAGAGACCTGGCCACATGCTTAATAGGCTTTTCTGTATTGTTGGTAAATAAGCAGGAAATAGCTGCACCAACTCTCTGCTTGGAGGCATTGGTAGCTACAAATATTTTCTGGGAGGTATCAAAATGTAGCCTGAATGAAATAGTGATTCTCAACTGTGATGTTTTCTGAATCTAGGCAACAACCTCAATTGTCAGTTAGTGACACAAAGAATTTAATAGATGTTAAACAAAACTAATGTTTTCTGGAAAAAGATGAAAGCTAAACCTTTTAATGTGAATGTTATGTGAGTTGTTTGACCAGCCTTAAATAAAATCAAGATGCAGATGGCAGTGCCTTCCATGTCTGTGAACACAGTATCTATCATCTGTTAAAAAAAAGAATGGAGGGTTCTGATGTCAAAAGGCAACCTAGTATATGGTGAATAACCTGCGATGTGTGTTATGAGGAACTCACTGGATATTCACGTTATCATCTTGATGTGTTGATAGGTTTTGCAAAGTATGTAGCACCATTAAGCAAGGTTAAAAGGTCTTCCAGAGTAAGCAGTTTTTGAAGACAGTATTGAGAAATCAGCACACAAGTGAATGAAGCTTTTGGCTTTATTAATGATAACAATTGGTGCTGCTTAATTAAAAGACCAGTGTGAATACACCTGTAATAGTATTAGCTTACTAGTTTATAACAACACTGACAAATTTGTGTCTGAATTTCTGGGGTAAGAATTTATCCCTATTTACTTCCAGACTATTACCCTCATTTTTTTGTTATTATGATAACGTTTCAGCTGTTGTGTGCTCTGGTATTAATCAACTGCTTGTTAATCCAGGTAATCTTCAAGAAACTTAGAAATGAACACTTTATTTAATCTATGAGGGTAGATTGTTCTCATTTTTATGACCAGGAACATTGTCTAGTTCTTATTCAATATTTCTCAGTTATTGCTTGCTCCTTTTCTACTGAGTCCAAGTTTTCACTGCCTGATCCGGGGACTGAACTAACAATTACTATGTCTGCAAATTCACCATTGACCAATTTGTTGAAGAGGGATTTTTTAGTGTTAGAGGGAAATTACATATATGTGTGTGTGTGTGTGTGCATGTGATAGGTTGTAGTGGAGATATTAATGTAGTTGTATAAAGCTTTTTCAAGCAGGTGGTAGTGTAGTGATAATAATGTGTTGGATACAATGTGGCATGGGATTTGCTGGTGAGCCCTCTGTCAGGGAAAATAAATGTCTTGTCACTGTGGCATTCTGTAGGGGAAGAGCAAAAGAAGAGAGAGAAAGAGGGCTTGTGTTTGCCTTTTATATTGCTTTATGTAGCACCACCTTGTGGGCAAGTCTCCTGACAAATAAGGTAGGGCAAACACATTCCTTCGAGATGGTCAATCTCAATCAACCAGCAATAACATGGCATATGAAACAAGCTGCTTAGGCCAGAAGACTGGCACAGTTGAAAGTTTTGACATCAATGTAGACTCCACTTGAGAACGTAACCTGAGATTTTCACTGAACACGAAGCTGAAGCATTCCATTTGTTATTTTTATACTAAGCATCTATGCATAGTAACAATCTCATCTCCGTCTATATTTCTGAGATGAGGTATTGTAATTATTTACAGTATTTACATGTTCAGACCATTGTCCTCATCTTTGTTGTCATATTCATGATGTTTCAGCTGTAGTACACTCCAGCAAAGATGAAGGTTTTACAATGGACTCATCATTATCACCAGCAGTGTTTAACATATACATGGAATACTTTGAGGAAATGGCATTAGAATCAATAACACTAATGGCTGAGATACGTAGATGACCTCTTCATATTCTGGCCCCACCAGCAAGAGATCAAGCTACTACTGGATGATGTGAACTCAAGATGATCATTGATACAGTTCACAATAGAGAGATAAAACAACAACAAACTAGCATTCCTGGATTTACTAACATCTTGTATAGAGCATGGCTTCAAGACATCCATATACCTCAAGTCAACATTCACCAACTCCCACCACCCATACAGTGTAAAGAAAGGGATCATCCACTGCCTACAACATTGAACAAAGGTCATAATTGGCTACCTAGAGGCATATGAACAAGAAATGGTCAGTATAAGCAGTATCCTACAATATAACAACTACCTTGGGAATATAACTGCAGTCTCCTAAACTGGTATAGAAGGGTACAAGATAGTAACAACCTCAGCCTGCTTACCCTATGTGAAGGGCTTATCAGAAAAGATACAAAATTTTTGTGGTCCATAAACTTCAGGAGGGGTTCAACACTATGCAGACATGTCTATAGAGGAGAACATGATTAATGACTGAGTGTACATGATCCCATGCAGCTGTGACAAATATAAAGGAGAAACAGGCTGTCTCCTTACTGTAAAGCACGTGAGATGAAATAGAAAAATCAGGTATGGTTGACCATATACAGAGGAAAAGGGAGATCACCTCCTTCTGTGAAATGAAGTTGAAATCAGAGAGAGAATATCACTGGAAAATACAAAAACTTAAGGAATCAGCACATATGCTAGGTTACAAACATCTCCGAAGCCAGTCAAGAATAAACATGAATACAATATAGGTGTTGCGGACCCGGTAGGGTGCAGTGCTGGATTATACTGAGTGGCCTTGTGCCAGACACCACACTAAACTACCGAGCCTACAAGCAAAGTAAAAAAAAAGCGTGAATGAACAACGAAGAAATGTGAAAAAAATCCACACGTGCATAAATAAAATATTAACAAGATAGCCTCCTCGGAATGACTGAAAAAGACTGGGTTTCAACAAGAGTAATTTTTATTAAATGCAGGAAAACAAGTAATTTGTCCCGTGGTAGGGACCAATGAAATAGTTCCACGCCAAAATAAAAAACAAGATGGCTAAAGGCGGGAAAATGTTCTTGAAGGAAAAAGGTTCCAGTAAGTCAATGTACATGGTAATATTCATACAAGGAAAAATACTCACTGCGAGTTTAGGTAATGTGAGTGAATGTTATGTACGTATTTTTTTTTTCCTTTTTTTTTTTTTTTTTTTGTGTACTGGTTCAAAACAGATTTCTGGCGAGACCCAAGGTGGACGACGGAATGATTTGTATGTTCTGCATCGTCTCGGAGTAGGACTTTGAATGACGAGTCTCAGAGAGCCGAGGAATTAACATTTTGGATGTTTTGCATCATCTCGGAGGAGGACTTTGAATGACGAGTCTCACAGGGCCGAGGAATTAATATTCTGGTGTTCTCATAGTCTTGTAAAAGAATTTCCGAATGACGAGCCAAAAGTGACGAGGAAAAAAATTATCTGGTATTGCATCGTCTCGGAATATGACTTTGAATGACGAGTCTCAAAGGAACGAAGAATTAATTATTTGGTATTGCATCGTCTCAGAAAAAGATTCTTGAATGACCAGCCAGAAGGGACGAAGAATTAATTATTTGGTATTGCATAGTAAGATATCCTTCGTCAGTCGAACTGAAATATTGACGTAGATAAAATGAGTCTGCTCAGCTCAGAGTCTGGAACACCACTAACTTTTTTTTTGAAACAACAGTTTGTCGTTGACGTCACAAATTTTCGCGGCAAGATTTCAAAAATCTAATTTGCATAAACCGTAGTAGCAGGACGTTTGACTACTGACCAAAACAGTTACTACTGTATTAGACCGAACGAAGGAGGAAGGGAAGGTGTCAAACGCCGCGCGCACACACACGAGTGACGGAGAAAGGGAGGCAACTCGCGCGCGCGTAAAATGTCGTAGATGGAATAATACCTTATTCCACATAGGAACTAGTAATACAGAGAGTAAAAACAGCAATAACATAAAATTGTAATATGAGCTTTAGTACTAAGACATTAGGTTTATAAGTCCCCAAAATTCACTCACTGATGTCCCCAAGGACACATGACCCAGTGGATAAAAGGGTTGGTTGACTAATCCAAAAAGTGACTTGACCCAAAGAACAAAAACTTGGAGAGTTACTAAAGGAAAATGATTGAAACTGAGATATCCAAAAAAGGCATGGCACATGGAAATAGAACAATCTACTCCCCCATGGACTAAATAAAGTGTTCTGCTCAAAATATATCACCTGAAGAAGGCTGGAGTATATAATGGCTGAAATGTCATGAATATGAAGATGAGGACAATAGTTCAAACTATGTAAATAACCTCATCTCCATTAACAAATTGTTATATATTGTTTTAACATGTTTTGTATAAAGTTGTTGTATTCACCATATTCACTTGTCACATTCCCCTCTTTTTAAAGGAAAAAGTTACCCAAAAGTTACAGTTACACTTTGATCCTTGTCATCTGGGTTGTGGAGTGGTACTTTTTGTTTTGAGTCCATTTTATATCCTGGATCAGCTTTACAATGGTTAAGCTTTTTCTTCTGGTTGTCATAGTGCTAACAGGATGACAAGACCCTCCTTTAGATAATTGATTTTATCAATTAATAACGTATTCATGTTTCAAGATGTTTAAGAAAAGTGATTTTCCTTCCCAATTTGGTCTGTCTCATGATATGTGCATCTGGTTGTGGTTGTGGGTCTGGAGCCAGATTTGTGTTTGGTGATGTCTTTTCTGGAAATGCTGATTTGGTCCTGTCGATAGCAATGGTGCCTGTAATGTTACCATGCTTGACTGTGACATATTTATCAGCTTGGGTGATAACTTTGAAGGGACTTTAGTAGCTGGGTGTGATTGGTTGTTTAACTGCATTATTCTGTATAAAAATATACTTGCAGTCTTGAAGGATTTTTGGTAGGTAAACGTCCTTTATGGTGTGTCATGTTGATGTGCAGCCTAAATCTTATTAATTGCAGAGTGTACGATTATTGTTAGGTAGTGGTGTCAGGTCTTGTAGCCAGAGAAGCTTTTAGGTATCTATGAAATCTTTCAACTAGACTGTTTGCACAGGAGTGACAAGCTGTTGTTTTGATGTGCTTAGAAACAAAGAAATTGTTGAATTCCCAAAATAGAGATGATTGAAATTGTGCTCTGCAGTTGGTTGTAATTACTTGCAGTGTTCTAAAAGTTGTAATCCAGTCTTTTAGAAACTTGGAGACTGTGTTGGCAGTACTATCAGTGATCGGTAAGATGGTTGGCCATTAGGAAAATTGATTTATGATGGTCAGCAGGTACTGGTAACCCTGAGACATTGGTAGAAGTCTGATGATAGTGATGTGTATGTGTGTGAAGTGGGTGTCACAATTGGTGAAGGGATTTTGTGCAGTGATGTATTTTACACCTTTGGTATTCCAGGCATGTTGTAACCCACTCACGAATGTTGATTATATTGGACCATACAAGCATACCTTGGTGAGCTTGACCATGGTTTGCTGAGGTGTGGCAAACCATGTAAATGTTCAGAGACCATTTTTCTGAGAGTGGAAGGCTTATAACATCTGGGAGGTGTTTTTAGCCAAGAAGAAGGCTATTGATTTATGCTGGGACTTTAGTTTTTGCTCAATGACTGTGTCTAACCTTTGTGTCAGTCATATTTCCATCTGCGGATTTTGTCAATGAATGACAATTTTGTGAAGTCAGCAAGTGTTGTTTTTTGCAGTATTGAATGCATGCATGGCATCATCCCCTCCCAAAGTGATGTTTTTGTTTTTACACCACTACTAACCATGGGTATATCATGCCCAATTTTGAAAATATCAAAAAATATTAAATATAAATCTTTATTTGAAACATTTTACATACAGGCACTTCAAACTTTATACTTTTGAGTTAACACTAATAGGAACTGAAAAACATTATTTAGGTAAGAAAATCAGGAACTGAAAAATGTAATTAAAAATAGGAAAATTTTTCAAAATAAAAAAAAAATAAAAATTATCCTTTGATGACTTCCAAACTCCTCATACAGCTTTCCAGGTCCTGTGAGCCACTGCTGAAGCGGCTGCTGGTCCCAAGTTGCTGTGGCTTCTTTTGAGACAAGATGTGGAAAAAGGTCTTATTTTATCTACCACAAAAATCATTTTTTTACACTAATAATTTTTTTTTAACTAAAATGATTGTAGCAACTAACTATTTATTTGTTATGTACAAGTAAGTAAAGTCTTCAGGTGCATTTTTACTTACCTCAGCCTCATATACAGTTGCTACACATGGTGTAATAATGTTTGGGACACACACTGGAAGCATGTTTTTTTGTCTGCCTTTGTGGGACAGACAACACAGTGTACCATAGACTCCCTCATGTCTGCTGCAGGTAGTCCAGAAACTCTTGAAGGTCCAGGGGGAGTGGGCAGCTCAAAAATAGTGTATATATGATGTGTGAGCTGCCTCAGCAGAGTGTGATTTGAGAGGCAATGCACTGCTCAGGGTTTCACCACTTTTTCAGCTAACAACTGCATAAACTGCTTCCTCTTCATCTGTCTGCCACCTGTCTTCTGCATATTTTTCCCATGAATGATCCAGGAGTTGATGACTCCAGCATTCAGCATGCCACAGAACACACAGAGTGGCCACCTCTTGGTCTTACTGCCACACAAATATTGACCACACATTTGGTCGAAAGTGTCCACTCCTCCTTTTGTCCTGTTGCAGTCCTCGATGATGGTTGGCTTTCCACTGATGTCCAAGGACTTATCTCTATGCACTGAAGACATGAGGAGGACAATTTTCTTGCTGGAAGGGGTGTTGGGCACATACGACACCAGTGTCATGTCCTTCGTAAAGGCACTGGAACCTGGAGCCCATGCAGTCTTGTCCTTCATCTCTTCTGGTATTTCCGACTTGTTTCCCATGACTGTCCCAATCAACATCATCCTACAATTGTGCAGCATATCCTGGATGAGAGATACAGAGGTGAACCAATTGTCGGTTGTTACATTCCTGTTGGTGTTGTAGTAGCACTGTGTCAGAACCTTGGTGAAGGAGTGGCCAAGGTTTTGCATGTCTGTTGCACGTGTCTCTTGCTTTCCAAGATAGGGGATCCCCGACAGCATGTACCTGCTCTTGACATCATTTATCATGACGATCTTGATGCCGTACTTCGCTGGTTTATTTGGGATGTACATGCGAAAGAGGCATCAGCCATGGAAGGCAAGCAACTGGTCATCAACAGTCAGGAACTCGTGTGGGATATAACGGGTGCCACAGGCCTTGATGAAAATATCCCACACCTTCCTGATTAGGGCAAACCTGTCGGTTCCTCTTTGCTGTTCTCTGGTATTAGAGTCATCAAAGTAAAGTGCCTCTCAGACATAGCTGCCCTGTAGAAATTGGAACCAACTTTAGGGCTCAAAATTTTCTTAGTGGAGAGGTGGTTGTCTTTCCTGTAGCCACTAAAAATGAGGACCCCAAACATGGCACGTATCTCCTCAGGTGTTGTGGGTTGTATTGTGGCCTTCTGATATTTGTATTTTGCTGCATTTTGCTATATTTTTTGGTTAGTCCACTGCACAATTTCATTGATGATTTCATCCACAAACAACAAAGAGAAACACTTCTGTGGGATGTGGGCTTGGGAAGCTGGTTGGTAAGGTCCAGGCTAGACACCATGTAATATATTTCTTGCAGGAGTACATACTGCTCCTTCATTTGGCCTAGTGCTCCACATAAAGCCTTTTCTAGATCTAATGGTAGCTGTGTTGAAGCATACAAGCTCATCACAATCTGTTTGTGGTACAGTGTGTCGTCGTCCATGTGGAGCAGCAGGGCCAGCAACAGAGGCAGTAGCAGGTGCAGTAGAATGGCCTACCACAGGCAAGGCAGGGCTAACATTGACTACTTTTTTTTTTCTTTCTTGGAGGTACATCCTCCAAGTCACTATTGATACTGCAGAACTCTCATATAAAATAGCCTCTATTTCACTGTCTGTAATTGATTTCTTACTCAAAGCTATTTTGAATAAGCCTGTAATCTGAAAGGGTAAAATATATTTGTAAGTAACACACAATCACTATTTGCACAACCTCATAATCCTGTTTTTCATTCCACTGTTGATCACTAAAATAGCATGTAAACACTATCCTGGGTAGGCTATACCCGCCGTTCACAACACCACGTATCACCAACCATGGGTATGCCTTACCCAAACGCAGGCCTACAGCACTGGGAAGTAGAGAAAGTGAGATGGTGCAACCTTCCTCTACATTGTCAAATGGGCAACTGAAGCTACTAAGCAGCTGGGACCCCTCAGGGCATGGAAACCATATGCATGCTCAATGACGTCATTTGCGCTGGGTACTATATACCCATGGTTAGTATTCTAGGGTTAAAAAGTGAAATATTTCTGAACAATTTGGCACAAATCTTCAGTAGAAATTAACCATTCAATGAAATGTCATAGTTGTTTGTTGGCATAGGAAAGTCCTGGATGACTTTAATTTTCTCTGGTAGGGGCGAGTTACCATCAGTATCAATATTATGCCCAAGGAAGTTGATGCTTGGTGAGCCAAAGACACATTTGACTAAATTGATCCTAAGACCAAAAATGTAGGTTAGCATGGCCTAAGAAGAAGTCTTTTGTGGTTCTGAATAGCCAAAAATAAAAAGGTCTGATTAACAAAATGGCAGTCATGCAGCACTAAGTGAAGTGATTTGTACATGTAACAGGGTAACACGCTTATACCACTCATGCCTGGATACATTTTACCAATAGAGCGCTCAGCAAAAACTCATGCCTCCCTTTTTTTGTTGACAATATAAGTCACTACTTGATTCTTCACTTGATGATAATAACATGCATACATACCACATCAACAAGCCACTAGATTAACATTTATCATGACACTTTTTAAAAAGAAATTGTTAGAGATAAACACTTTCAGTCAAGTATTTATCGTGTGTTTATACTTAGAATCAGAAAGAGACAATTGAATGTTTTAAGACACATAAAGAGGAATTAGATAATTTGATAGTTACAGGACATATAGAAAGCAAGACAGATGAAGAGAAATAAGCTTGTGTAAATGGATAGTAAAAGAGGGACAGGGAGTGTTATTAAGGAGACAAACATTGCTAAGAGCTACAAAAGATATGAAGTTGTGGAGAGCTATGATCGGCTATGTCTTGAAAGGACATTGCACATAAAAGAAGTTTATCATTAGCACCTTATTCTCTATTCGGACTAGTATCCTTAATTGTTTTTATTCACTTTTGAATAAAATATTTTACTTTTTAAACATTATTCTACCCAACATTGTTGGGTGCAAGTGAACCCATAATGAGAGATAAATAAACAGTATAAAAAGATAGAATCATAAACTTTATATTAGGTAGCAGAAGATTAATAAAATTGGCTTTCATAAGGAGGAAGAGCAAAAATGAAATATTTGACCCTTGAGATGTGAAGCCATTTACCTTACAGACTCAATCATTTCTACAAATCCAAAATTGTTATATTTAGCTTTGTGTCTCTTGGTAATTTTAACTTTGTCTTTGAAATACAAATTAGGTTATTATCTGGTAAGTAAAAACAGAAAATTATCATTTCATTCTAATTGCAGGAAATTATTTTCTGTTTAAATTAATATAGTATCTGCTGAATTCGTGTATAATTTGATTACTCGCAGAAAAATTATCTTCAGGAGATCATTGATCTCCTGAAGATAATTTTTCTGCGTCAATTGAGGATATTCTGGTCATTACTCATTTTATTTAGAAAATAAAATAATTTATTATTGTCTATGATAAAAAACAGATTAAATAATTTTTTTCTTTGAAGAAGTGAAAAAAATATTTTTAATATTTTGTTCCTTTACATAAAATTTCCAGATTTTATAGAAAAGGATAAATATTTGGAGGAGTGAAGCCAACTTTTTCTGTCTTGTTAAAAAATGAAACAAAAATTGAAAAATTTTGATCATTTAAATAATGTATTTTCCCCCATTTGACAGACAAGATAGAAAATGTAATTAATTCAGATGAAATAATTCATTAAATTATGCTAATGTAAAAAGTCAGAAAATGTTGTAAAACAAAATGGACAATTTGCCTTTGAGTTGAAAAACAGAGAGTTGAATTCTTATTTTATAAATATAATTGTAATGTTTTACAGAAATAGATTTAGTTAGTATATTTCAATGCATGATCATGAAATTAGTGCCCCTTTGGGTTGTTTCTGCGAGAAGAAGAGTATCACTAGTGGCTATATATTCTTACTTGCTGTTGGTATATGCTGTTATTGACTGGTCACTTGTAATTTTATCTTATTTTCTGTGCTAGGGTTGTTTATAAAATTGTTCTCTCTCCAAGTATCTCTTTTATGAGCTCCTCCCACAAGTCTGTGCTGATACATATTATTTGTAGACATCTTTGTGTTTCATTGTCAGTAAATTTGGAGCCTTCTATCTGAAGTAAGCTCACTTTATATTCTCACAAAAGTCTTTGTTTTAGGAGTGTAGTTTAGCCATTGATCCCTTATGACACTTTATCCTTTTATGAGACTTGAAGGAGGTGATAAAGTCAGTGCATGTGAAATACATGCAGCCTCTTCTCCTGGTCACTTGAAGTCTTCATATCTTGCTGGCATACAGAAGGGTTGTGATGACACATGCTTTGTAGATTTGGACTACTGTGTGCTGTTAATGTTCAATACATTTTAGAAGCCTTGCAAATGTTGAACCTTTCCCAATATATCTACTTTGTCCAAGGAGAGTCTATAAGAAAACTCCATGATTTTGAATTGATCTATGCAAAGAAGCTGTTGCGTATCATATTGATAGCAAGAGTGAAATCCTTACATGTAAAAGAGAAGCAATCCATGGGTCATCACAGATTCTCTTTATTGTCTTCTCCATCATCATCATTAAGGAAAAATCTTTCAAGTTCACTTTCATCTTTAGCTACCAGATATAACATATTGAACAGTTTTCTATCTGAATTGTCTGGAGAGCAGCACCTTCTGTTAACTTGTCAAATACATTTCCCAGGAGGATAATGAGGAAGAAGGTCAAATGTATCAAAAATTCAACTACCATATAATACCTTTCCTTTGTGTTATCATGAAATGATTTCACAATGCTCAAGAAAGTGAGTGGACATCCAATCCTTTCCAAGAAAAGGCTGGTCAAGTCACAAAATCACAGGTGCAATTGATAAGAGCAAGGCTGGGTGGTTTTCCTTGCCCCCTGCACTTGTCTCATGGCAAATCCCATACTGATCAATGATTGAGTAGCTGAAAAACCATACTGTAACTCCATGTGTACTACAAAAGCAAAGAAATTTATGAAGGTGATCAATGAGTTGATCTTTGGTATACATATGATCATTGGCGGAATGCCATCATTACCCAAGACTTTGTTGGACACAATTTCTGGAGACAATTCAATCTAGCAAGGAAAGACTAAAAGTGTTTCAAGAGTTGCCTGTACCTACAAATTTAAGTGAATGATGTTGTATAATCAGCATGGTTAGATACTTAGGCAAATTCTTACCGAATTTGTCTGAAATAATGCAACCAATGATTGAATTATTGAAAAAGTAGACTACTTGTGTGGTATTACCGATGAGAATTCTTTTAAAAGAGCAAAGGAATTACTAACTCACCAATTCTATCATACCAAACAAACCTGCAGTAGTTAGCACTGACGCTAGCAGTTATGGTCTCAGAGTAATTCTATTTCAAGAAATAGATGGCAATTTAAAAATAAGAGCATTTGCCTCACACACACACACATAATAGTGCCAAGAGGAAAAATGCACAAATTGAGAATGTTTGAGCTGTTTATGGGCATGTGAGAAGTTTGACAGATATGATGCAGGACCCAAATCCTTTAGACTGTTAATGAATCATGAACCACTTATACTGTTAATAAACAAACATGATGTGGTTACTATGATGTCAAAGATTTCTGATGAGACTGAGACGATATAACCCAGTAGCTGAACACATTTCAGGAAAGGCACTAGTTGTATCTGTACACTATCAAGAAATCCTTTATCCAACACTGATAGTAATACCAGCAATGTGGATGTATACACAGACTGCATGGCAAGAACCAGACCAGCATCAGATAAGAAATTAAATGAAATAAAAATATCAGCTAAACAAGACACAATGTTACAGGAAATAATACATCTCACACTAAATGGATGGACACATAAAGAAGGAAGACTAAAAGATTTCATAAGGCTATATTTTCCAAGTTGGAATGAATTGTCAGTTCATGAAAATTTACAATTGTCAGACCTGAAAAACTTACACCAGAAAAATTAAACACACTTCATAATGGTCACTTGAGACTAAGCAAATGTCAAGAGAGAGCCAAAGAATCAGTGTGGTGGCCTAAAATATTTCAGAAGTTGGAGGAGTATGTAAAAAAATGCTTGTATTGTAACATACACAATCCAATAAATAAAAAGAAAAAAATAGAAGTAACACAACTGTTTCAAGGTCCATAGCAAAGAATTGGTACAGACATTTTCACTCACCAAGGAAACCAATATATTGCTACAATAGATTATATAGAAATAGCAAAGCTTAATCTAATGACAAGTGATTGCATTATAAGTTGAAAATTTTCTTCTCATGTTGGGGAATTCCTATTGAACTTATTCAGTGATAATAGGAAACAATTCTCAAGTTACGCTTTCAAAGATTTTGCACACAGTTACGGATTTAAAAACATAACATTAAGTCTACATTATCATCAAACAAATGGAGGATCAGAAAGTGCTGTTAAAATAGCTAAGAGAATTTTGAAACAATCAGACACATTTCAAGTATTAATGGCATACTCCAGTACGCCAATACAAGCCACAGGAGTCAGTCCCACAGAATTAATTATTGGGCAAAAAATAAGAATCACATTACTTTTACATTCCCAAAAGTTGACCTAATTTCATATTAATCAGAGAGAGAGAGAGAAACTGGCAAAAAACCTGAATGGAAAAAAAACATTTAACAGATTTCATGGTGCCAGAAATTTACCAACTCTGAAAAGAGGAAGTTAGAATAAAATCAGATAAAAAAATATTGGAACACTGAAGGAACAATCAAGTCAGCAGATACTGACAACAGGTGACATATTGTGACAACTAATTAAGGGGATTTCTGAAGAAATAGGAAACATTTCATTTTCATGTTCTGAAAATAGACTTTTGAGAAATAAACCAATTAGTAATCATTACAAGTATCTTTAAACACATTGAGTATCATCTTTATGTTGCTTCAATTTTTCAGCAGCCAGTCTCATATAATATATTTTTCTGCCCAGTGGAACAAGTACCATCATAGGTATCTCTGATAGTGCTGAAGCCTGCCACTTGCTGGATTTTGGAATAGAAGTTGAGCTCCACACAATGCTCTTTGTGGATTGTAGGTTCTTGACAGTTTATGTTAAGGGATTTTTTGTTGGTTGCAAAAACAGAGTGCTTTTCTGCATTGGCAACATCTTGTTTTGCTGATGAACCTGATGTAAGTTTTTTTTCTCTTGTTAAAGAGCAAAAATGGCATCACAAATGGTGTCCTAGGCTTCCACTGCATTGCAATCTCTTTCTTGTGGTAGAGTCTGCTTCTGTAGATTTTCACATGAGCATAGATTTGCTTTGGTTGTAACTTAGACATTGCTTTGAGATTAATGGACTGGTTGGCATCCCAGTCAGCACTTTGGTCAGTTTGTGTTGAAATTGCTGCATCTAGTGACAAAGAAGTTGGAGTCAATGTATTGAGCTTGGATGCATCCACACAACTCTTAACAGATGAAATATGTGACTTATCAAGTTCCCCAAGCCCACTGTTGGTGGCGGGTAGGAATGGTTGCTGACCCCCTCCCCCCCAACACTGCATTCACAGTAACTTGATGCTTGGGCACTGAGATAGGGTTGGCTGTACACTCACTGGCGTCCATCAGATTGCAAGCGGACAATGTGTGAGTATAATTTTGTTCTACCAGAGACGCATCCAAAAGCATCTCTCTCTCTCTATATATATATATATATATATATATTATATATATATATTCCAACGTATTCGTGTAATTATTTATGTATTTATTTTATTTATTTATCTATTTATTCTTTGTTCTCTCTCCCCCCACTCTGTGTGACTAATTTAACATTGATACTTGGTCTAACCATTCTAACCTAACTTATAACACTGTATGTTTGTGTAGTTGGAAATCCCCCCCGACCTCGAAAGAAGGGAAAAAAAATGTCTCTTCACCAGGCGTTAGTATGTCTCCAGTATTATGGTCCAGTGGCCTTGTCTTTTGCTAGATAAAATGTACTAACGTGGAACACTCACTGGTGACCATCAGAATGCATGCGGACTACCAATATCACCAAGTGAGCTAGCGTTTATACCATATACACAAAAAGGTGGAAATTCATATTTTTTCATTTCTCTCTTTAGAATAGAACAATGGGACTTAAGTTAAAACTTAGTGTTGTGTAAGGATAAAATACTAATAAATTCCATCCTATCCCCCTGAACATACACCTAGTGTCAGCCTATCCCCCTGAACATACAACCTAGTGTCAACTACTTCCCCGCCCTTATCCCTCTGTTTGTTTTTTTGTCGTTGTTGTATGTGTTATATGTAATAGGAGTAGGTAGACCCTCCTACCGCCCAGTCAACACTCCTCCCCCTTCTCTTGGACATGAGCAGAGGCTCACACCTTGTTTCTTGTTTAGGAAGGGGTTCCCGGAACACACTCTCTCTCTCTGGCCTCTGTACTAGTGCTGATGTGTTTCTCCCGTGATGTGTGCAGTCTGTGGCATTGCCTCTTCATTTTGAGGGTACATGGTTGACAGTTCATTGGTTGCTGTTTCCGACTGGTAGTTCGGAGCCCTAACTCTTGCGTTGCATCTTGAGCGGCCGCTCTGATCAACAGTTGTATAATACCGGGGTATTTGTAGTGCCATGATGCGCATGGAAAGGTGTCCCTGCAGTCACCTCCGGTGGGCAACCCTGAGGCCACATTATGATGCAGGCTGTGCCAACTCCTCTCTGCTCCTGTCGCGGTCGATAACCATCTGCTTCTCTTACTTCAGGCCTTCTCATCTTCCAACAATTACTCCACATGAAGACTCAAAAGAACCAAAAAAGTAAACCTAAACCAGCCCTCCAAAAATCACCTAAACCCCTCAACATTTCGTTCTCCAACATCCGTGGCATTAGAACAAATTTCTGCAGTATGGAATCTTTCCTCACTGCAAGCTGCCCGGATATACCGGCCCTGTGTGAGACCAACCTTATCTCGTCTATTCCCTTCTCTGATCTCTTGATCCCCGGCTACCTTCCTCTCCTCAGGAAAGACTCTCTAACCCACATGCACGGCCTTGGTGTCTATGTCAAGGACCATCTCCCTCTGGCCAGAGAGTTGTCTCTCGAATCGCCAGACCAGTCGTACATGCGTCTCCAACTCTCTCCTCAATGCCGTAAGCTATCTCTTCTTCCTCTATCGCTCTCCATCCTCTTAAGACTGTGGGATACTCAATAGTATTTCTGACAGCATAGACAAGGCTCTCTCCCTCCATCTGTTTGCTGACATATTCGTGTTTGGTGACTTTAACGCCCATCATACCAAGTGGCTCGAGAATGCTACTACTGACCGGGCAGGCATTCAAACACTTAATTTCTCAATCCCTTACGCAGATAGTTACCTTCCCACGCGTTTTGCCCTCAACCTGGAAGGTAAGGCCTCTCTTCTCGATCTGTGTTTTACCTCCATCCCCTAATCTTGTAGCGCCACGCAGCTCTGCCCTCTTGGTAACTCTGATCATGCTGTAGTATCTGTTAACATTTCCTTCAACTCCACTCCCCACAAAGAACCTCCTACCACTAGAACTTCATTCTACTATCAACAAGTGGATTGGGACTTCCTCCGTGATGTCCCCTGGGATGTTGCCTTTACACTCCCTGTCCAAGAATGTACTTTTGAGGTCTCATCCTGGATTAAAGCTGGAATCGACGCTTTCATGCCCTCAAGGAAATTTAAGGTCAAGTTGCACTCCTCCCCTTGGTGCTCTGCCGCCATTTCCCATAGAAACCACTTCTTTCACCTATTTCATAGCGACATGTCGGACTGCAATAGACGTCTCTTTGCCTCCACCCGTAACGAGTGTAAGCGTGTCCTCAATGAAGCTAAGTCAATATTTGCTGCTCGGATGGAGCATATTGCATCTCACAAATTTGGCTTCAAAGATTATTGGCGTCTCTGCAAGAGCGTCCTGAACAACAGAAAACCCTCCATACCTCCTTTGTTCAACCAGTTCGAGGTCCTGACGTCCTCTACCGACATGGCTGAATGCTTTACTCGGAAATTCTCATTTAATTCAACGCTCGACTCCTCCGGTGTACCCATACCAGACTTCCCTCTAAGAACTGAGGCCCTATTGAGCGGGTTACACATAACCCCGTCATTGGTATTGGGCATTATTTCCAATTTAGACTCCCACAAGGCTAGTGATGGAGATGGCATACCAGCCATTGTCTTGAAGAAATGCACGCCTGAGCTAGCGCCCACCTTCTCTAAACTATATAATTACTGCCTCAATGAATCCTGTTTTCCTGACTGCTGGAAGTCCTCATCCATTGTTCCTGTCTTTAAGAACTCTGGAGACCCCTCTAATTACCATCCTATTAGTTTTCTACCCCTCTTTGGCAAAGTCTTCGAAGCCCTAATCAACGCCAAAGTGGTTTCCCACCTTACCTCACACGACCTGCTCTCAGAGAAGCAATATGGTTTCCGCTAAGCCCGATCTACAGCTGATGTACTTACGGCCATCACTGAAACCGTCTACCAAGCCCTTCAAAACAACGGTGAGGCTTGTGCTGTGGCCCGAGACATCTCCAAAGCGTTTGATAGGGTTTGGCATGCTGGCCTTCTTCACAAGCTCCAGGGTTATGGTATTACAGGTCGATTGTTTGACCTAATACAATCATTCCTGTCAAACCGTGAATTGAAGGTCGTTCTCAACAGATTCTACTCCAGTTCCTATCCAACAAACGCAGGTGTTCCCCAAGGCTCCATCCTTGGCCACACTATTCCTTATTTTCATCAACGACCTTCCTGACACCATAGATTCCTAAGTTGGCATCTACGCAGACGACACTACAATTTACTCCTGCCTCAAAAACAAATCTAGTGTCGCTGACAAAACTAACCTAGCTGGTCGTCTTGAAATGGACCTACAATCGGTTGTTAATTGGGGCAAGAATTGGCTGGTCAACTTTGATGCCTCAAAAACTAAACTGCTCTCTATTAATCACCATAGAGATCCTTCCCTGCTCCCCGATTAGAATGTCTGATAGTCAACTTCTTGAGAGCAACTCCCTGCGTCTGCTCGGTCTCACGTTGACTGCTGACCTGAGATGGAACAAATACATCAAGTCAATTGCTTCGGCCACCGCAAGGAAAGTTGGCTATCTGTGCTGCGCCAGGAAATTTTTCTCCCCAGAATCGATACTTCAAATATACAAATCAACCATTCGCCCTTGGATGGAGTATTGCTGTCATATATGGTCTGGGGCACCTTCTGTTTACCTTGGAGTTCTTGACAAGATCCAGAGATGGATATGTAATATAATTGGCCCTGATCTGGCATCTCGTCTGCAATTGCTCTCTCACAGATGCGCTGTCGCCTCTCTGTCTTTTTTACAAATACTTTCATGGTAATTGCTCCGATGAGCTGCTTTCACTGGTTCCCAGACTTCATGAATTCAAGCGCCCTATGAGGCTGGCATCCCGCTCTCACCCTTACACTGTAGAAACTACTAAATGTAGCCGTCTCTTCTACTCCAATAGCATTTTTTTAGCAACATCGTAGTGTATCTCCTACGTTTTGGATCCACTTTTAAATGATCAGTTGCCTTTATTTTTCTCCTTGATCGGCGTACCTCAGGTAAAATCGTTGCAGGTGTTGTTAGATCAAACGTATCAAAAATCACCTCCATCAGCGTTTCTTCCGCGGGACCAGTCAACCACGTCTGAAGAGTGTCGTCTGATCTGGTTAATGTGCTGTCTGCTTGTGAATTTTTCAACTTTCACCAAGTACATCATATTGCCAATCCGCTTTTGTATTTTTTGGTACCTCCATAGTGTTACCAGAAACAACCTTCTGCTTTGAGCTTCTTAAGGATGGTGTCACAGTTTCTGTAGGTTCTTCTTGTGATTCTATTTGTTCAGCCTCTAGCTTCCCTTTTGTTGATCTTGTGCTTCTTAACGTTTTATGTGGTGACTTCAGTTGACTTAAATCATTTAATAATACTGCATGTCCTTGGCTTCAGATAACTCGCTCTCCAGTTTTTCTCGGTGTCGGCTTCATCTTTACTTTCTGGGGCTTTTTTTTTCACGTATACCATCAGTGTTGCCCATTCACTATATTCAACTTTTTTAAGTACACCGGTTTTCTCTAATCTGTCCAATTCTTTATCTATCTGTTCAATTGAGGCAAACAGCACATTCCTTTTCTTTTTGAATACCGCCTGAGCATTTTCTTTTAGCTGGAATTTTGCCTCCATCTTGGTATATGTTCCCAATCCCGAAGAAAAAACAGTAGGAAATGTTTCCTTAAGTTTCTTTATTAATTTTTGGGCTTTGGTGTTTAAACTTTCTACCTTGTAACAGAAGGAATTTATCAGTAGATTCCATAATTAAAATTCTGTTATCCAATTCATACCAAGTAAGTTCGTGGTATTTTCTATGACAAATAGTTTAGCTTTTCACGTTTTTTCATTTAACGTGATGTTTGTAACAAATTCCCCAATAAATTGTATTTTTTCTCCCGTCACTGACCTCACGATTTTCTTTGTCTTCATTAAAGTTGGTTTCTCCAACTTCTTCCACATATGCAAATTTATGATAGATCTGAGCCAGTGTCAAGTTGCATTTTTATATTTTTATTACTTATTTTGATGGTAACAAATTTTCTGGTCATTCCATCTTTTACCTCTTTGGACTTTAATCTTCTTATTTTATTGTCTTTATTTTTTGACCTACAATGCGTGCTTTTATGACCCGCTCTTTTACAGTTGAAACATTTTTATTCCTAAAATTGGAATATCTGTACCAGTGTAGTTCACCGCAAGCAAAACATGGTTTCGGGAGTTTTTGTTTATTTTTCTCTGGTATTTCACTTTTTGCTTGATAATCCGCAATTTTAGAATTCTTTTTGGTACACTGACTTTCTTCTTTGTAGCGTATTTTCCTTACATGCGAAATGCCAGACTGTTCGATCTTTTTCGAATTTTTCTTTACGCTAACATATCTTGTGCAGTTTTCTGCCAATTTCTGTACCGTAACACTTGGATCGCTTTCCAATTTTGCCAGTACTAATTTTCTCAACTCTGCGTCTCTTTCTGATACCAGGCCTTGAACAAACACTAAGCACTTAAAATTGTCAGCGCTTAACTCTGCCAGCTTGAATTCTTCACAATGCTTATTCACATTGGAAACAAGACGTTATATAGTCTTGTTCATCATCTTTCATCAGATTCAAACATTTCCACCTCTTGTGAAACAAAGATGTCTTTTTACTAAATAATTCACTCAATATATTTACCACCTCGGTAAATGTCAACTCGCTAGTTTTTTTTCGGTAAAATGTAGTTTACCAATTTGTTATGCTCAGCAGTTCCTAATTTGCTTAAAAGAAGCCTAACCTTCTTTCCTTCAGACCACGAGTGGCAGTCCTCATTATACACATCCATATATTTTTTATAATACTCCTCAAAAGTTATCTCTTCATCTGGACTGTACGTGAATATTTCAATTGAATTCCATATTGTATTCTCTGGGAAAGAATCATTTTGTAGATTTTTCTCTTTCCTCTTCTCAGTTATTTCCAGAATTTTGTTTTGAAACTCCCTAGGCATCTGTTCCATTTTTTGTTAGAATTGCATTTGTCTATTGAAAGTTTCCTCCTGTAGCTGCATCTGGAATGTTTTTTGTTGCTCTAATATTGTCATCTGTTGTTCCGACTGGAACTTAAAGAATTCCCGGAATATATTTTTGCATTCCTCCATCTTCACAAAAAGTTTACACAATGACTAAATACTGTGGGGGGGTCCTACAAATTTGCAATTTGTGACCTATTTGAGCAAACTGTATTATTGGGAGAAAAAAAAAATTTCTTTTCTCAGTTGAGAATACGACAGATTTTTTTGTCACTAAGTTGACGTCTTGGCTTGCAAAAAACTTTGACAAGATTTTTTTTTTTTTTTTTTTTAAGTGTGAATCCGAGACTTTTTCGCCGAAGTTATTGTGGCGAGCGAATTTTTTCTTCCTCCATATGAGGAATTGTTGAGGAGTTATTTTCGCAGTGGAGACTTGTATTTGTACTAAATTGGTCCTAAATAGTTCAACATACAAAACGTCAGGAACTTGCATAATAGGTATTACGCAGAGTAATCTTGTTGTGGTCGCTGACTACTTTCGTATTTGACTAACTGTTGTCCGACATCGACTGACCTTCATTTCTCTTACTACTTTTATTAGGTGGGAGAGTCTATTAACTATAGAATAGGTGTGTTTCACCATAACACCAGGTCTTTCCTCTGATTTAAAAAGTTTTTTATTCAATTGTACATAATGAGATTTTTTTGTCAATTTTAAAAACATCATATTGCAGCTTTTCCTCTTCACAACCAAACATTCAGTTATTGGATCTTTTTATTTTTTTTTCTACAATTTCTTGCATGAAACAAAGAACACAACTAAATTTTCTTAAATAATTTTGCCCGACCTACAACCTTTATTAAGTGAATAACCATAAAATAGAAAGGAAAATCCCAACAGAATCAATTTGTTTCTAAATGTAGTGCATTTGTAGGAAAAATTATTTCAAGTTTAACCAATTATAAAAACTTATGAGTTAACATTAATTATGATAATTTGTTATCCTAGTTAAGTAAAGAATAGTTTTTTCATTCAATATTTCAGTTTCTTTTTCAATCTAGGAATTGCAATCTATCCAAAGATTAATTTTGTTAAACCACTTTAGCTTTTTCCAAGAGGATTTCTTGCATTAATATATAGGAGTTCTAACATTCAAATATTTTCTTGGCAACTAGTGAAACCAAATTTATTTTTGCTGTAAAAAAAAAAAAAAATAAAAAAAAATGAAGAGAATTTTTTTTTTTGAGTTTTCTTACTTTTAAAAATAGAACTGACAACAAAAGCAAATTTCATGAATAATTTCATCTAAAAATGATTTACCTTTTGAACATGGAGGTGCTTAAAAGTTAAAAACTTACCAAAAAAAAAAAAAAAAAAAATAAATAAATTGATAAACCTTTAATTATATATGTAACTATTTTGTTGCATTTTAGAAATATAAAATGTACAAAGTTTTTCTAAATGTTAAAGGTATCATAAAAACAGGTTTCAAAAGTTTTTGTTTAACTCTTTACAGAATTGTAAATATCAATACTTAACAAAATTCATGAAAACAAAGGCATGTCATTAAAAATATGTATTCATTTCTTTGTATATTCAGTGTATTAAGAAAAGTTTTCTATAGGACAAAACAACAAGGTGAAAGGTTTTCAGCCAAGAATCACTTCTTTGCAAAATTCTGTTTAGGATTGGGAAAGTGGGTCAGCCTGAGAATTTTTCATATAACATTAAAACATTGTAAAAGTTTTGAGTCTGTCAAAAACTTTGTTTTACCATCTTGTATATAATTCTTCTGTTATTTAGATTTCAAATGAAAATTAATAATATATTCCTTGCCAATCCTGTTTGAGAATTTTCAATATATTGTAAAAATGTTTTTATTCTTGCAACTGAATTGTAAATATCTAATGATTGAACAAAATAGTAAAGATGATCAGAATATAAAATGTGAGAACATCAGCTGATTTCTTCTGTTCAATATAGACAGACAACTTGAATGAAACCAATGACAAAATTAATGTTTTGTAGAGTATAATATAAAATTAAAAAAATATAGGTTTAATATTATCATTCAGTGAAATGTGATTTTTCAAAATATAGAAATATTCTTAGACTATTTAACATTGTTAAGATAAAATAACTATAAAAGCCGCAGGCTTGACAACTGATTCTAAATTTATATTAATAAAAAGCTTAATTGCCATAGATGCTATATTTTTGGATCAGGTATATTCTTTTTGAATTAGTTTTTATTAATAAATTTGAAAGAATTTTATTACTAGTAGGTTTCTTTGAAGTTTTAATTATAACTAATTTTCAATATTTTTAATGAAGAAATAAATTTTCCATTTTTGCAGACATTCTTGCATTTTTTCCCCATAACATTAGAAAGTTCATTGCGATTGTCTAACTAGTCAGCATTGCCTTTGTTAACTTATATATATATATATATATATATATATATATATATATATATATATATATAGGCTTTGTGTTCTCTTTATTGTTTCACTGGCTGTTGGCCAGTTGTTTGTGTGGTAGTTTGAACATGCTTTGTGAATATTGGGGATTATTTATTAGTGAGAAATAATTCATTCATTGATCCCCAAAATGGGAATTTAACACCAAATTAAATAATGAAAATATTAAGTAATTAAAAAATTTGAACATATGTAAATAGAATCCAGAATGTTTTTTAAAGATGTGCATCAACATCCCAATGGATTATGAAGTACGAAACAATATTTTTTTTTGCCTATCTGTATAGGTTTATTATCTAAATTAGCAAACGATGAGTTGTAAATAGCTATCCTTTGAGTGCTTTTCCTAATCTTGATAAAAAAACAGCAGATTGCTATTTGGTCAGTTCACATATGGCTGAAGAACAGCTTTGATTCCCTGTTTAAATGGAGTCCGCTTTGGTTTGATTCCCATATTCTCAAGTCGGTCAGAACTAAGGTGGGCATTGTAAGGTCGAGGTGCTCCAGTACAAACAGTTTTATCAGCAATAATGTGATCAGGACTGAGGGAAAATACACTTCTCATTGCAATAGCCATATCATACTTTGTCATATTTTCATCTCCACTCCAATGAAATATTCCACCCATATTTTCCCCTTTGACTTTCCTTTCTGTCATGGCAAGAATAACAGATGCTACATCATCAGTGTGGGTTGGATAGCGACGCTCATAGTCAGACATTTTGCAAGAGACTGCATTTCTGATATTTTTCCATAAAATTGTCACTGCACTTTCTTCTAAATTCTCTATTTGTCCATACAAAATTGGCACACGAAGAATAGCAAATTCTGAAAGAAAAATGAAGGACAAAGTGATTTAAGAAAAATTAGTGGAAAAATGGGTTCATGTTTACAAATTTATCATTGTAATATAATTATAGTAAATTTTGGGTACCAATTTTCTTAGTAAAGAATCAATTTTTAAAAAGTCTAAAGACAATAAAGGCCAAAGATTTTTCAATAGGTCCTAATAACTTATTGTCATTAATCTTTTTATTTTAAGTGAAGTGAATGTTTAGAATAGTTTTATATTAAATACATGTGAGATAATTTAAAAAAAAAAAAAAAAAAAGCATAGATACTAATTACAAAAATTATAACATTTTAAATATCAAATACAGTTGGAACAATTTTGCAAGTTTTAATCAGTAACATTATAATAAACTTGTCCAATAGATAAATTTAAAAACGAATAATAAGTATGATTTCATTGATATATATTACTCTCATCATGACTAAAAATGACTTTTGGTTCTTATTGACAGGAATAACATTCTCTTTTTTCTTATATATCTACTGTTATGTCTTTTCCTTTCTAACTCTGCCTAATAATCCACGCAACAACTTTTCTTTGATACCTAAAGTCTTAACTATCTAGAATTTTAAGTGGTTCTGTGTTTCTTTCAGATGAAAGCCACAACAATTCAACAAAAAGTTTAGAAATGATAGCAAAAAGAAAACAATAAAAGTTGAGTACATGTATATACTCAACCAAATATTGTTACTTTATACACTGTTTTTTTTGTGTAGTTTCCTCATCTTTGTTATTTTTATCACTATTTTGGCCAATGTACACTTGCTTTCCTCAGATGTCTGTTGCACTTAGTAATCCTTGGGAACTATCAAATAGTACTCTTTATCTGTTATTCAATGTATAAGTGTGTAATTTTGTAAGAATTTCAGGAGTTTCTTCCAGCAATAATGATGTGAATCTGATGTAAAAAATTATCAAGAATACTATTTATTACATTCTATTTGCTTACTTTCACCATTTACAACAATTAAAATGTTTTTCTTTTATACTTCAAAATATCAAAATTTTCTTCACTGCTTTTAAACAATTTGCCATATCAGAATATTCTGCAATCCTATAAATGAAATTCTAACAGATTACCCAAAAATTGTTTCCCTTCATTGCAATCAAAATTATTTACAGATGTATTCTTTGTCTGTTCATTTCATACAAAATCTGAATATTACTCATCCAAAAATGATTTTTCATATATGAAAGTACACTCCTCTTTTAAAAGTAAATTAAAAATATCAAATCTAGTCACTACAATTTGTTTGTAATCTAGAAACAAATTTACCCGCATGATTCTTTTTAACAATCTCTTCTCCTTGCAGCTTGGAGAGGCCATATTTGTTCAAAGGATGGGGCTGGGCATCTACTTGGTAAGGAGGTTCTTTGCCATCAAATACATAGTCGGTACTGATATAAAGTAACCAGGAACTGCATTCAACTACAAGAGAAAATATAAACCATCACTACAACTGCTTGTCATATTTTAGATACTATATTGGTTATGTTTAAGCTTAACTAAGTCTGTCTGGGACTGTCCCAGATTTTGGGATCTGTCCCACTGATATAAGGCTATCAGTAATGATGAATGAGTTTAATCTGAATTTTCACAGATTCAACTTGTGAAATAAGATTTTCAAGATAAGGAATTAAGATTCAGAAAATATCTTTGATTAAACTTCAGAATGCGCTTTTTTTTTTTTTTTTTACATATCCATGACAAATTGAGCAAATGATTTTCAGACTAATTATCAAATAATTTTCACTTAGAAGTTTCATTTTTTGGATACCATTGTGTAATCTCTTTTCATCTAAAGCAAAAAATAACATTTGAATTTTTTTTTATCTCAGAAGTCACATTTTAATTTCTTGATATATTAATAAGATTATATAGCTACTATTGAAAATCAGTGATCAGTAATCAAAGCATAATCTAAAATGCATAATGTCAATCATGTTTGTATAATTCCTTTGAAACAAATATTTGGTATCAAAGTATTACCAAATATTATATCATATTGTTTTTATTTAGTTTCATTACCCAAAATATTATATTTTGCAGTGTCATATTGGCAATGTGGTAAGCACAAGTGGCATGTTTGATTTACATGCATTTGCAAATCATTTGCATAGCTAAGTTCTTCTGTTGTACAGGATGAGAAGGAGCACTTTCCATCTACCAGCAGATGTTAAATGCAAATCAGATAAAGAATGCCTTTGCAAAGTATTCATTTGCAGCATATAAACAATTTGTAATCCAGATAAATCTGTGACAGAACTGCAGAAATTAATAATACATTTTTTTAGAAGAATGCTTGAACACAGTCTAGCAGCATGCACATTTATAGCATGACTGCCATCCCATGCAAAGCAGCTTCTTTGTAACTCTTCCAGGATGAATGCATTGGTAGCCTGATTTTGGGCAATCATGAAAGACAAAATGGCAATAGAAAAAGGGCTACATCATTTCTAGCAGCTGCATAAACAATGACACAGAGTTATTCTCCAACTGTAGATCCATGTGCCTACATAATCTACTACAAATGCATTAGTCCAAATCATATTGTAAAGGATTATTTAAGTCTACAAGGTAGACAAGAACAAACATATTCAGCTAGCAATACAACTAGTACATGTTTTGAGAGTGTTCCAGAAAAGAGGCTAGGGACAAAATATTTTTCTTCCCCAGGCAAGCTTTGAATGTAGTTATTATCTGTCAATGAAATCCAGTCAACAACATATTGTGCTTGTTGGCCTTCCTCAACTGAAGTTGCTCCCGCTCAATAGTGTGAAGCTTAAAAAACCCTCAAATATGGTATGAGAAAATCCATTATTCTTTGATGTGTTCCTTGAAGTCATAAAAGGTACCGGATTATGTTCATATTACACAAACGAGAGCATAAAATAACCAGAGCTAAAATATCAAATAATGAATGCATCTGAATAATTGTATAGATTAAAAGAGATCTCAAGCTCAATATTTTTTGGTTAATTCTGTTTGATTTATAGTTATAAGATAAACTTAAAAATACAATGCAAATTACTTTTCAGTTCCAACAACTTTCAACTGAAGAGAAATATTTTTTAGCTTCACCTTTCTATTTAATAGCCAGTCAACTCATAGTGCAACTGAGGGTCAAAACAGTAGGCCTATTTCAAATCTTGTTCAACTTGAAGCAACGATTTTCAGTTTCAGATTGGGTTTACAGAAGTTCACTGCTATAGTTGGCATAAGAAATCCAAAGAAAAAGTATAGAGACTAAGAGCATAATTACAAATAGTATATAATTTGGCAGAACTTCAGATCAATCACCCCCATCACCACAAAATTTTATATGGATTTTAATCTTTGAATTATCCACTTTTAATGAAACAAAAATCATATTGGAACAGCTCCACTTACACCAATTATTGGTGAACAAAAATATGACATGAAACAAAATAAACATGAAAGTGACTTATTCTATTGTTTAGAAATGAAATAACTATTGTTATCCTAACTTATTTTGTCATAAATATACATTTTTATGATTAGAGAAGTCTTTAGACAAAAATTGGCTCATAAAAATGTGTGATTTAGCAGCAGATTATGTTTTCATACACCATGTTTACAATATCTAAAATTATCAAATTTATTGAATTATGACATTTGATTTACCCAATTACATTCTTAATAATTGAATTTTTAATTAATTTTGTAATATAAAACTATTACATTTGCTCCTATTTTGTGCTTTTATTGTTAAATTTTAATTACCTATTACAAAAGAAAAATTACTAAAAAAATAAATTTTATATTTTAATATATTATAAATAGCAATATCAAAGAAAAATATTAAATAAACTTTGTGACAAAGAGCATTTTTAAATAAATTTTGTAATGCAAAACAGAATCTAGGAGAAAAGTCTTAGAAGAAATATTACTATTAAAAATTCAGGGTAACAAAACATTAAAATTATCTTTCTTGAGAGAGAGACTATGTAACAAGCATCTGAGTAAGAACTAGTATGGATTTTGCCTTGTTAGATCCACAGCCGAGGTCTCAACTGTCATTACTCACAGAATCAGCATGGCACTAGATTAATAAATTCATCATGAGAACTATTGCTCTGGATATATCCAAGGTTTTGAGAAGGTGTGAAAACCAGCGGCTGCTATATATACTCTCCAGCTATAGAATTTCTGCAAGGGCTTTCTCAGTTACTGAATCCTTCCTAACAGTTAAGTCTCTGAAGGACATTGTTAATGACATTGGAAGCTCTTAAGATCGATGCCAGTGTTTCACAGGGTTTATTCCTTGGTTTTACCCTCCTTCTACTGTATATTAATGATCATACTCCAATCATTGAGTATCTATGTAAATGATACAACAAAAATCTGGAATTCTAACCTAACCCAGGTGGCTCAATGGAGAAAAAACTGGGTTCTAAAATTCAATAGAGCCAAAACCAAAACTAGTAATATTCCACCACCATAACCAAACAAACTTTCAATTATCATGATGGATAGGTGTTCTCTAAAGGAGACTCCTGGTCTTGAATGTCTGTTTGAACTCAAGATCTTTGCAGGCCTAAAATGGAGCTCATATATCCAATCTATTGCTAATGGTGATGGAAAAATGGTTGGTTCATTGTACCACTCCAGTAACTATCTGATTCCTCCTGCTATACTTAAAATGCTTTAAAAGAGCTAGATCAGACCAAAAGTGGAGTATTGCTGCCATATCTCGCTGGAACTGCCCAGTCCTCATTTGCTTGTCTTGATAAAGTTCAAAAGTGCTTATATGGTCTTGTGGATGATAAATTATTTTCCACCCTGCAACCCTTTTCACACAGATAAAATGGCAACTCTTGCAGCTCTGTCCCACCAGCCCGGAATTTTTCACCTGGGAGCTGCCATGCCACATACACAAGGATGAACCATCACAATTCCCTTTGCATTCCATCAGTAAGACTTTCCACTCAGACAGCTTCTCTCCAAGAACTGCTGCTTTGTGGAACAGTGTTCTAGCATGATGTTTCCCAATCACTATAATCTTGACCTAGGGTTAACTCTATGGTTAACTATTAATCTTGACCTAGGGTTAACTATTATTTTTCTTGCATAATCTCACAAACTTCACTTCTAGCCCCTTTCATATGCTCATACAACACCACATATATCCAATGAATTTCATCATCTAAGACTAAGTATAGTTATTCTCTTTGATATGAAATAAGCGCTATAAAAAATTTCTTCAAAAGAGCGCATGAGAATTCATTCTATAGTCCGTTTTCTTTAAAGAACTCAAAATGAAACAGACACTAGTTAATAATGGTTTTTCAAATTACCTCATAAATTAGGCTCTTTCTTTCTAAGGTAACTAATAGCAACACTGAACATTAACATTTTCTATAAAAATCAAATAAACAGTAACTAGAAGCAGGATGAATTTTAAAGAAATACACAACTCTAGTTGGCCAGAGCAAGAAAATTAAATTATCTACTAAAAAAATTAAAACAGCTAACCTTATCTTCAACAACAACTCACCTGCAAATTACAGAGAACCAACATTATTTATGAATTCACATGTCCTTTAAGGAAATATGCTGACTGTGTTTGAAAAAAAAAAAAAAAACCCAAACATTCCTATATCTCTAGATACATAAAAAAATCCATACATCTAGTTAAAAATAAAAATAATCCTTGATAATAGCTAAAAGAATAGCCAAAAGCATTTGGACATACAGAACATTCAGAAAATTTTTACATACTTTATATAAAGAAAAAAAAATTATATGTACACAAGAAAAAAATTAAATAAAATCTTAATTTCAGTATCTTGTCAGTCATTTTTAATGAAACTTGTATGCATGTATATATAAAATTTGTAATAAAGACTAGAAAAAATGTAATTATTTCTTTAAATTAAGTACAATTAAAATATTAGATTATAGTATAAAAAGTGTGGTAAAAAAATCAATATCCTTTTTTTTTTACTTGTTAGAAACAGAAATATAGATTATGCAAAATAAAGTTGATCATTACTGTATTTGCTTTCATGAATAAAAATTTCATAGAGAAGAATATTAAATTAACTTTAAGTGGAAAAAGTTAAATTAACTTCCCAGTAACAACATCAAGATTACTACATGGCATTTTGGGTGGGGGTGGGGGAATTTTGAAGAAAAAGTTTGTTTTGGTAACAAACAAAATAATATTGCTATATTTGAAGGAAATAAAATCTTTTACAAGGTATCCCAAACTAAAATTTACTTTCAATATATCTAAAAAAATTTAATACAGACCAAGAGCTTAACAAAACATTAAAAATTGGCACTAAATTTATCTTGGTCAGAACTTTGAAAATTTTCCATCTCATATGCTATTGGCCTAGAAGCCAATTTTAGCAGTGTATAACTGAAGATGCCAGCTTCAGTTAAAAATCCTTATAAATGTAATGTTATATGGGTAGTCTTGAAGTAAAAGAAGTATAATCCTAATGGAATCAATTATTAGATTAGATCAACCTAAACTTTGTGAAAAATGACATTCTCAAAAATGAAACATGACACAGAAGGACAATTCTGACTGTTCATACAAGTTTCATTTCAATAGTTAATGAAACTAAATTTTCCTTAGTAGTATATCAATAAAAAAGAAATTCATATTTAACCATGTAAAAAAGCAGAGATATAAATAGGTTAAAATTATACAAACTGAAACTTTACTAATTTGGGGATGAGGAATTCAACAAAACAGATTGTTTGTAATAAGAACTTATGTACCTAATTTTGGAAAAGTTTATGAAATTATACAATGCCAAAAAAAACTAATGACTACAAAACTTAGAAATTTGTTTCATGAAATGAATCATTGGTCAATCCTTCAATCAAATACTTATATTTATCTTCATTTATCTTCAAACTAAAAAAACTAAAATGAATAAATGTATAAAAATACATTTATTTTAACTGATTAAAAAGACTTTCTAGACAGGAGGAATGGTCCTCCTGAATTTCCTCTTCTAATAGTGATTTGCAGCATGAATTTGTAAGCCAATATTATATTTTATAGCCTATATTCCTGGAACAATCCATATCCTACTATATATATTTTTAATGTCTATTCCTTTAATCACAGTTTTTAACTTTATTAGCATACACTGCAAGGAATTTGGAAACTACTTCAACTTAAGTGATAACTACTTCTCAGGGCACTGAACAAAAGATTATATGTAAATTTTATTAAACACCCAGGTAGGTCGTTCTGGTGTGGAAAGCACCAATACATTTAAAAAAAAAAAAAAAAAAAAAAGTAACAGACACTTGCTTTAAAAGATGTTATGCTTATTATCTTACATAACAATGTTTTGATAATGGTTTAAGGAAAAAAAACAAAAACAAATAGACAACACAAGAACAAATAAAATGTATCCATTTTAAAAAAAAAAATGTAACAATTTCATTTTAACTGCCATAATAAGACTTAATCCCTAGAATTAGTAAACATTAGAAAGGGGAGAGGTGGTTTTATCTTAATTTTAAGTGTTTCTTCTTGATAGATTGTTCCTTTTGAAGTTTGGTCTTCTAACTTTAACTGAAGGAGAATGGGAAGTAAATGGGCATTATCACAAGTATCACTTACTACCCACCTGGATAAACAGGTGAAGCCCTGAATAAAATATCTACATATAATATGAGAAACAGTTTCTGTTCTTATTTCTCAACATGGCATTTGTCTTCCATTGCATTACCTTGTGAGTATGCAGTACACCCTTCTCCAGCTTTCAATGCACACAAACAAGATAAAGAATTGTAATGCAACATGGGGTAATGATTGGCTGTCAGTGGAAAACTTGGGCAAGGATCATGTTGTATGTTTACAACTGTGACCAAGGATCATTTCAACCCTGAGGAATGGATACAGAATGCTGGAGAAAGCAAATAATCAGTATAAAAAGAAAGAAAATTGAATGTAGTAGGAAAAACCTTGGAAGAAAAGGCTTAGCAAAGCATCCCTATGCAACAAAGAAACGAAAAAAGTAAAAGTAAACGGGCAGCAAAGAGACCACCCTGAAAAATAAGAGGAAGAAAAAAAAATAGAATGGAACGCACATATATGTGAGATAGTGAAAGAAAGGGATATACATGCGTTTGCATCACATCAAGAAAAAAAACATAAGCTCAGAAAATCCAACAAACGTTTTGACCAGATAAAAGAAAAAGAACATAAAGAGACACAATGTACTTAAACACAAATACAAAAAAAAAAGAAAAAGTAAGAAAAGTAAAAGCCCTATTCATATTGCCAGCCATCACATGAGTAAATGGGTAAGGGGTTGGTAGAAGGAAGAGCTGATATAGAAGAAATTATCCCAAGTATCACCTACCTACTCACCCAGATAAGCAAGTGAAGCCCTGAATAAAATATCTTCATCTAATATAGGAAACAGGGTTTCTGCATATATTTCTTGATGTGGCATTTGTCTTTCATTGTGTTAACGTGCAAGCATGAAACATCCCTTCTCCAGTTTTTTGGTGCACACTGACAAGATTGAGAATCAGAATGCAATATGGGAGTGGAATGATGATCATTGGTCAGTTGGTGAAAAGCTTGAGTGAAGGTAGCATTGTATGTTTACACTTTAAGATCAAACTATTTTCATGTGGTGGGAGACACAACAAGTTTGAAAAACACCATTATGAAATTGCCAATTGGCAATTTCATAATGGTTTTTTTCATGTGGAAAAAGAAATGCTCATCATTAAAATAGGGATAGAATTTAAAGAGACATGAAATAAAAACTAATCAACAGACGAGAAAAAAAAATTGTATCTTTATAAAGAGAAAAGATTAAATTTTGGTTACATACTAGTTTTGTCAAAATAGCCAAGAAAATAAATGAGACATCAACAATTGGAATTTTCAAATAAGGAAATTTCACTATTTTGATACATTTTCACAATGTAAATGCAGACAGCTTGGAATACTTACTTCAATTAAATGAACTAACGTTATTCCAAGTGTAAAAAATTTTTTAAGGGAAGTGTTGCAAATCTAAACTGAATGTAAAACGTGTCACTCCTAGTGGAATAAGATTTGAAATAGGCTGAATTGAATATAGAATTTAATGAAAAATAATATCAACAAATTGGAAAAAAAAATCTTTATATATTTATAATTAATTTGTACAGTTTACCTGCTGCTTCACACATTGTTTTTGTTGCCTCTACATTCAGTTGGTAAGTAGCTGCTGCTTGATATTCTACAACATCAGGACGTCTCTCGGCAGCACAATGGATAATTACATGAGGCTACAAATTAGAAAATAAGAATCACATCACTAATGAAAATCAATTTATTAACATTGCAAAATATCATTACAAGACTCAATTGTAAGATATCAAGCAATGCTTGTGCAAGAAATTTTTAAAGTGGAGAAAGGTGTTGCACTGAATCAACCCCACTCTGTAAAGAAAAACAGCATGTATTCAAAAAAGAAGAACCAGTCAACATCATAAGATGCTCTTAAACAGCATGTGCTACATCAGAGTTTTCCTTTTCTTAGCTGGATACCTTAATGAAAATTATGGAGCCCAACACTCCTCAGTGTGCTTACTGTATGCCTGGTATACCCAGGTAATATCAGCCTGTGTATATTTGATCAACTTCTAGAGCAGCACTGGGTCAAACTCATCAATCTCAGAAATGGGGAAAACTAATACTTATATGCTTTAAAATCTCAGATTCTATATCTTGAGCTACAAGTAATTACTTTAGATCAATAGAGATCAAAAACAAAAATCCTACCTTAAAATTTTGAACAGTTTTCAAAACTTCGCTTTTCTGGTTCAAGTCCAACTTTATGAGATCTCCATTTGCTCGAGAAAATGCTGTTCCAAGGACTTCCCAATATTGCAGTTGAGCAGAGAAAGCTTTTTTTATAGCACGACCCAATAAACCAGATGCACCAGTTATCAGAACACGGTTTTTCACAAATGACATCTTGCAACAATTCTTGATTAAAAAAAAAAAAAAGGAAAATGCTTTACAGCATGGAAGTATTAAAATTAGAAATAAAACACATACTTTTCATGATACAAAACATGACATAAATTTTTGAATAAATATACACTAAAATGTAAGTAGTGTTTTAAAACATGTTAATATCTAAATAGGTCATGGGCTGTTAAACATTATTCTATTCAGAGTTGTTAAATTGAGAATTTTATTATTATGAGGTAATGGTCTGAAAAAAAAAAAAAAATAGATGTCAGTTTAAATTCTAAAATCAAAAGAAAGTTACAAAACAAACAAACATATAAAATAATAAAAACTAGCTGTACCTGTGGAAATTCTGTGGAGTTTTATCACTGATTTTTAGGTTAAATTATGAACATAAGTACTGTTTACTCACCATCAAGATTGATGTCAGAAATAAATTACTTATGCATGCTTCTTTGCAATTTTAATTATTCATATGAAAATACTTTTAACAGGGAGTTCTTAAACACCAGGTGGTGAAGCGGAGGGATCTGAAAGGATTTACTTATTCCAAAATATTTACAACATCAGTTTACACTTCTAAATATTCATTTTTGATATCGTTGGTAGAACTTGTTGCCAAGCATTGGTGGGGGGGGTGCATTGACATTTCTTTCTGTATGAAATGAGTACTATGTTGGATCTGAAGAGATTTCCACAGCTACCATATGGTAGGTAGAAGGGTTCACAGGATGGAGAGCTCTGGCTTTTCTTCAGGCTTCCTTTGTTTCTTTTTATTTATTTTATGTTGTTTTTGAAGCATGCTATTTTTTTCATGGACTGTTCTTCTCCCATTATTTTTTCTACAACTTCTACCTCCCAATTGACCAGATTGATTTTTGTCTGTGCAAGGTGTTTTAAGCTGATCTATGAATTGATGGTATGGGGCTCCACATGGTCTCTTGCCAGATGAGGATTTGTTTTGGCAGGTAGATGTCTGGCACTAGAGCAAGTTGTCTGATCCAGCAAATCATAATGGTTCTTAGACTTTCCATTTTCGTGCAGAGAATAACTATGTTGTTTGTGATCCATAGGATGTGATGAAGCTTCATTTGTTGGAATTGCAAATGTCTCTTTGGTAGAGTACTCAGGTCTCATAAGTGTACAGGAGAGTTGAGATCACAACAGCTTGATAGACCATAAGCTTGTGGCTTATGTTTGCCCAGGATTGCTTAACACTCTTTTGAATAACTTAATGCATGCTGCGTGAGTGGCCTTGATTTGGTTATCAAAGTCTTTTTCAGTGGATGCTTTTGATGTTAATATGCTGCCAAGCTATGGAAATTGTTCAACATTCTCCAGGTCTAGTCCATTAATGGTATTTTTGCCTTTAGGTGGTAGTTGATGTTCCAGTTGTGGTTGAAGCAGGATCTTGGTATTTGCCATGTTGATGGTGAGTTTGTAGTACATGTATGCACTGGTGAAGTTGTCTGCTGAATTCTGAAGGTTTACAAGTCCATGGACCAAGGTGAAGCTCTGCGACTCATGCTTTTTGTTCAAGTCCTGGATTGGAGGCAAGCTATGTTGAAGAGGTCACCATTGGTGTGGTATTGAAGGTCAATTCCAGGTTTGTCGTCTTGAGTCTCTCAAAGCATTCAAAAATTTTTTTTTTTTTTTCAAAAAAATATATTTATATATATATATATATATATATATATATATATATATATATATATTTTCAATGAAAATACTCATTTTCCTCATGCTATACAAGTAAATGTTCTAATAAAAGTCTGTGGAAATTGCTAATAAAATTTCAATTAGTAGTGAACATTTATGTACATATAATTTTTTTTCCAATACTATATGATTATAGTATTGAAAAAAAAAAATATTTATATTTATTTTAGGGAAACATTTGCATCTACAACAGTACATCTTTATTTGTGTTCTTTGGTGCAAAGATAAATTTCACACTAACTTATTATACTGTCAAATTTTCACTAACTTATTATACTGTCAATCTTCATTCTGAAACAGAACAAAGGCAATATGGCACTCACAAGTTAATTATAATCAAAAAAATTTAAATATGAATCAACCAGATTTTTAAATGAATCAATTATAAATTCAATTAAATATCTTCATTTATGTAACTAAAATTTAAATAAATAAATAAAAATCAATATTTAATTGAATAAAATCTTTAAGAAATAATTCTTTATAAAAAGTTTAACATCAATTTCGGTTTTCCTCAGAATTGGAATTGATAAGATTTAATTAAACTTTAATTAAAATAAAGGGCAAAGTAAATTGCTCAGCAAGAGTTACAGATGTTTAAACAGTGGATATCATATATATTTCAAACCTAGATTTATATAAAGAGTTGTCTATTTGATATATTGCAAGGCTTGGGTTCCTGAGTACTCTTTAAAGTCTGACTTTAAATAAAAACTCAAAAAAAAGGGAAAGCAAACTAAGTAGATACTATACCATATAGAAAATTTAAGAGAGTATATTTGTAAAAGGACAATATCAAGAAAGACAAAAAAACTTATCTTAGCCAATGTGTTTCATCCTCTGATAGACTTTATCAAGGTAAATGCAAGGATTTTATTTCATAACAAGTGTTTATTTACAAGAACAAAAATGTTATTGGTTTTTCATCTTTTTTAAATTCATCAGGTTAGCCAAAAAGTCTAGGCTGACTATGAAGGATGCCAAATGATATAATCGAATGTCTAATAAATGAAAGTGAGTAAATGATGTTCTTGAATTTTTTTTTTAAATTCAAATTAGTATTTAAATTATTTTAGTTTGGGATTAATTTATGTGTTATATATTATAAATAATATGAGGTTATAGATTTAACCATTTTCTTTTAATTTTTTAACATTTTTATAGTCATGTATGTTGCCTTGAGAAAGTAGTAATTTTTCAGGAATGGAAATATTTGAAAAAATCTGGAGTGCAGATTTATATTTTGATAAGATTCAATAGCAGCACTCTTGAGGTTTTTCTCAGTAAGTTACTTTTTCTTTTAATAAGTAACATTGTAAAGTTGTGGTTGAATTTATACATAGAAAATTTAGGTGGATGTAGGGGTCTTAAATAGTTTTTATTTGCAAAATAATCCTTGATCATATTAATTTGTGTATGTAAAATGTGTACAATGAACTAATAGTCTTTATTTGTTGGGTACAAAGGAGTTTAGGGGTCTACTCTGTTTTCAATAGAAATTCATAGTAAATTGATCTCCTGGGAAATAGCCAATCTCTATAGTCAAGAAGTGTGATTACTTTTAATTTTGAAAATATTTTTTTCAAGCAGAGACAGCTAAGTGACTTTTTTTTTTTACCACAGAGGCAATTTGGAAAAAGCTGAGATGACAACCGATTGAAAATCAAAGTAGAAGTTATGAAAACATCTTCTAGGGACTAGCCAGGAAAGAATGCCGATTGAAAAGATAATAATATTTGGCAATTTTTAAAGGCAGGGCAGGATTGAAAACCTGATTTATTCCATCTATCTGAAAGGGGAAATTGTAAACAAGTCAAGAAATAGAATTTCTTTATGTAAAGACCCATCCCAGGATTCTTAGAGTGTGATAACCCTAACAAGATATGGAGATAGCTGACCGGAGGAAACAGTTGGTAAATTTCTGATTGTATGAATGAGGACAAGCTGGGAATGATAATTCTAATTAATGACCAGAAGCTAAGCCACACTACGTGGTTTGAAAACCAGATTTGTCAAAAGGACAACCTTGGTGACAGATGTAGGTGAAATCCCAAGAAGGATAGAGGAATTACCTACACCCATTGGAAGCTTATGGTATGAGGCACAAATAAGAGAAAGAAAGAGTTATCAGAATGGATTGGTGTCTGTGAATAGGAAAAAATATCTCCCAAATTTGAAGATGTAATTAATTTTCCAAAGCCAGATAACAAAGAACTCTTGGAAAATAGGGGAAACAACAGGCCCCTAACCACATCAATCCCCATGCTAGTCTTGGGTAAAAGTCAATATAAGCAGAATAGTGAAGCGACCAGACCAGTTCCAGAGTTGCCAGCCAGAGATGCAGACTAGACCAGATAGCTGGAGAAGCTGCTGAATTCCATGTGACTTGTTGCCAAAGTGAACTCCTAACTTAAGCCATAGTCCAGACTTAGCTAAATTAAGCATATAGAATAAAAACTTGTATTCTTGTTCGTTAAATAGGAGTATGATAATTTTATGGACAAGATAAAATTAAAGACATCACTTGGATGCCAATGACCAAGGAAGAACATAAAGAGAACACAATCAATTAAGATTGTCAATTCAATAACTCTTTACCAATTTTGACATTTTTTTTTCTTAGTAGCAACTCCGTTATTTTATTAATGCATTTTCTTAAATTCAGAATAATTTTTAAAATTCACATTCAATGTAATTATATTTTATGGTATGAAACAAGAAAAAATAATAAAAAGATAAAAGCAATGAATTAAGCTCAAAAGTATAATTTAATTTGATATTTTTATACTTTCCTCCTCACTTCTTCCTAACTGATCTTGTACTTTAAGCATCCACTTTAAGTCAAGATTAGGACGGAAAGGTGGCGACTCACTTCATCAGAATTTGGCAAAAGGTGGGTGCATCTTGCACGTTTGTGTCATGTGAAAGGGGCTGACCTTGAGTGGCACATTGATGCTGGTTAGGCATCAGGATATTGCTCTTCCTGGGTTGAACTCGTGTAACCCATCCCGAAACTAGGTTAGATTAGGTTTAATTTTGATGCTTTAGTTTCTTTTACTTCCAATTAACTTAGCTAGGGTATGTATGCTCATTGGCCCCTTTTATTTCTGTCCCTATTTTTATTTAAGTTTAATTCCCCATCACCTCTCTCGTTAGGTTGTCAGTGACGTCAGTAGTATATATGCTGGTAGATGCAGGGCGCCTTTCGTTTCGCATGAGTGTTTTTTCGTTTTTGTTGTTGTGCTTGAATGAGTGCATGTCAGTGTGAGTGCTTAGGATGAATGAGTGTTTTTATATTATTATAGTCTTGCATCGATTTCGGCTAGTTAACTGATATTTCTGCCACATTGTGGGGGGTTTAATTACTAATATTATTTTCTTTAGTTTTTTGTAAATAGTTTTGTATTCATATTGTAAATACTCATTGGGGCTAGTTTTAAGAATTGTTGTTTTATTCCTGTTATAAAATAAAATAAGACATATCTCGGCTGATTTTCAGGCAAATACTCAAGAGCGAGAACTGGATGTGAACGGGACAAAGCCCCATCACAAAATGACCATTATCTTTCTTTACAAATGTTCCCGACACACGTGTTCCGGTCAAAAAATAAAATAATATTTAAAGTCCAATAAAAATGCTTCCCTCCTAATTATACTCGCTTCGTTTTTCGAGCCTTTTAAGCCATAAAAAAACGCTATAAAAGGGGTCACACGGAAGTTCAACAGTCAGTCAACAGGTGGCCACAAGGAGACCTGTCATGGTCAGGCCTAGCGTTCAGCAGCTGTCAGCAGGAAAGCACCAACCACCGTCAACATGTGTGAACTACTATGAGAGATCGACCTAGATCCGAAAGCCGGCTTATGAACTTTACCACAAGGTAGCTGTCCCAAACCCTCACGTTCCTGTTGAAATAAACCATGTAAATCTATTTCTGCTGTTGTCGTATTTCTTTCTTGCAACCATACGCTTGTCTATAACATTCCCCTCCCCCCACAGACAATGAATTGTAAATACGTGGACTAGTTAGTATTTTCATAGAGGCAATGAGGTATTATGGTGGATGTAGTAAGAATGGTACATATAAATGTGTTGTTTTGGTGTAAGGAATAATTGGGTCGGGTGTTTGCGGCTAGCTAAGTTATAGTTAAGACAGAAGAAGACCGTCCTTTCTCCAATCCCCCCTACGACCTTGTGCCACATTTCTGTATTGTACTGAATAAATATCACTTTTCTCCTCACTTTCTCAGACACATACATGAAGAAATCACAATTCTTTTCATCTTAACAAACAAGGACCAAACACTTATACACGTTAAGAAAATTTTAGTTGTAAAAACATGAAAATAAAAATATCTTATATTTTTATAGTTAAACATGTTTTTCATCTTTTTCTTTGTTGTAGGTTGATTCAAATCCACAACAGAGATAATGATTTACTGATACATGTTTTTGCGGCCAACACAAGTATTTCAGTTTTCAACTGGCTTGAGTAGCCATTGGTTAAAAAATCATATTTATCAAAACAATTTATTGTAGTAGAAAAAAAACACTTGTTTTTCTTTGCTTTTCCTTCACCTTCAATTGACCCCCCCCCCACTCCTTGGTCAAAGAACTTTGCATGCGGGGTGGCAAGTTTCAGGTTTCAGTAAATTATTTTATTACCTTCGCAAGAAACTACCGAGAGCCAAAATTTAATCAGCATGAAAAAATAATTTTTAACAATAAAGTCATCACTTGAATGCCAATGAATAATTAAGAAAGACTTCAAAATGAACACAATCAATTAACATTATCAATTCAATAAATCTATACAAATTTTGCGCATTTTTTGTTAGTATCAACTCTGTTATTTTAATAACTGTTCTTAAATTCAGAATTATTAAAAAAATCATATTGGGTGCAATTATACATTTTATGATATGAAATATGTAAGAAAATAATCAAAAAAGAAACGAAATGAATTAAACTCAAAACTGTCATTTAGCAAAAACAAAACAAAAACTATTTCTAATGTAGGTACCTCCAAAGAATTTAAAAAAATTAAAAATCTTTTTTGAAGCTTTTATTTAGTTTTAATTTCAAGCTAATAGATTAAATTTAATATTTCCAATAATACTTTGCTGTATTTCAAAACAAATTTAAATTGACTGGAAGGAGATTTTTTAGCATTTGTCTTTCATTGCAATGTAATTAATTCTTTTTATTAAAAAATTTTCCAAAAATAAAATATATTTTTCTGAAACTTTATTTAAGGAAGATTTGCTGAATTAAAGTTTAATTAATCTGATTTGAAACAAATATTACATACTTTAAAATATTGCAGAAATGCATTTATGGGAATATCTGTTTATTTTAGGTGTTAACAGGTTGACAGTTTGAATGACAGAAGTTTATTTATGGTAGATATATCTGTAAAATTTATTTGAGGAATATAATGGGAGTGCCTCCTTTATATAATTTTTTTAACTACCCAGTAATCTTAAAAAATTAGGAAAATATTCTCTGTAATGTAATGTTTTATTAAATTTTAGGTAATTTGACTTTAAATTTACTATACTCTTATTTTCTGATAATGATTTGTAAATAGTTTTTATTTGATAACAATATCACCTAACTGGCACAAATTAATACAGAATTTCAAAAGATTTAAAACTTTATAAATTATTTTAATTAAAAAAAAAAAAATTTCTTGTAAAAATTAATTATTCATTGATTTTTTTTTTATTAAGACAATAGTGTTTATAATATCCTATTCTTAAAAACAAAAGTTTTTTTAATTAAATAATGTTTTAGTTTTATGGCATTTTTTATTTTACAATTCAAAAGCTTTTTGGTAACTAGTGCTTGTGTTTTACAAAAGAAATTGAGGATTTAAATTCTCCAAGGACTTCTGCTTTTAACTGATATAAACATTAAGTGAGACAAAATTTAATTTCTCAAAACATCATGAAATTAAATAAAATAACAGATGTAAAAAAAAAAAAAAAAAAAAAAAAAAACGTAAAATAATTTCTCTTGTGAATAAGTCCTGAAAGTTTGATTAAAATCCAATAATTATTTGATCTTTGCAAGAATTTCCAAATCAGTGTGTTTTCACTGAAAAAAAAAAAAAAAAAAAAAAAAAAAAGATGCTAAAATTCCCTATACTGCATTGTTGAAAAAAAAAAAAAAAAAAAAAAACATTTTCACCAAAATTTTGAACATTTTAAAAAGGATAAAAAAAATATAATTTAATAATCAAAAAATCCTTCAGACTTTCCTCTTAATAATAACAAAGATTTTCATGATAAAACTTGGGAAATTTTTTCATCATAGTATGCTAATTTTTAGTAATTTTTTCATTCATAGTATGCTATAACTCAGTAGATGTACCTATTCTCATGTATAGAAAATAAAATTATTTATTCTAAGTTTAATAAAAGCATATAGAATAAAATGACATTGTTAAACTATTGATTATATAAAGTTAAAGGAATGAAGTTAAGATAATAGACAGAGAACATCACTAGAAAATGCAAAACTTAAGGAATCAGCATATATGCTAGGCCACAAAAATCTCCTGAGCCAGTTAAGCATGAATACAATAGAGGAACCAGGAATACAGAGAGTTAGAGAAAAACAATAACAAAAAAATTGTAATAGAAACTCTAGAAAGAAATGGTTACTGAGACATTAGGTTTATAATTCCCAAAAATTCACCCACTGATGACTCCAGAGTGAATAAAAACCTTGGTTGAGTAATCAAAAATGTGACTTTACCCAAAAAGTTGTGAGTTCAATACCTGGCCACAGCAGAGAGAACAAAAACTTGGAGAGTTGAGTTACTAAAGGGAAATAACTAATACTGAGATATCAAAAAAAAAAAAAAAGGCATGGCACATGAAATTAGAATAATCTACCCTCATGGATTAAATAAAGGGTTTGGTTCAAAACTTCAACGTTTTTAACTTTTGGTCCCATAGGCTACTGTGCATAATTAAATGTTATTTTCATAAGGTTTTAAGTAAAATGTAAACATTACTTTTACAAAATCCACTTAATCTTTAAATTTACTAAATGACTTTGAAACATCTCTAGAACAAATATTGTAGTTTTAAAATTTGTTATTTACATTCTTTGTCTATGATGATGGTTCAATGAGTGTTGAATGAGCATGACAATGTTTTAAAAATGACTAAAAACTTTAATTTTTCTTTTAATACAGATTAGCTTTCAAATAAAACCCAAACTTTCTGCAGTACTTAAAGTAATACATCCTAAATTTCAATTTAAATGATTTCTAATATTTTTAGTATTTAACTTTGTAGTTTATATATATGCAAATGTGACATCTACTGCTCTCAAGAGACCATGGATCTACACCCAAAGAGTTATGTCTCAGCTGCCAATAGCAGTGCAGCATTTATTATATACAAATTCAGAGGAGTGATAGTCTCAGTTGCAACAAATGTATGTGAAAATGTCCTCCCCCAATGTCATCATTTTTTCTTTCCTTCAAGCAGGCTTCCGGGCTTTCCCCAGGCAGCAAGCCTCCATTTCTTCTATCCTCACCGTAAATTTTGTTTCCAGCATAAGCGATCATTCCCACCTCTTGATAACCATGCCCATTGCCCTCATGTTCCTTTTGCAGATGTCCTTGAAGCAAAGATGAGGTCACCCTCATGCCCTTTTGCCAGTGGTCAGTTGCCTCATACAGAAGGACCTTCAGAATCATCCCATCAGTGGACTGTTGCTTCCCATGTTTTGCAGTTGCAGTGAGATGATGCTGGAGTATCCTCCCCAGAGTGCATTTTCTTTTATCTTTTTCTTTTTTTAAATTACTCATTTAGGCTTTCATTAGAAACAAAACTGCATATATTCTGGCAGTTTGGTCAATGAAAAATGAATGATTCCTGATAAGAAAATGGCTAATTTAAATTATTACCTTTTAATTAGGTAACTCCATGAGATCGCTAAAAAAATAGCATAGCATGAAAATGATGCCAAACTTGACGAAAACAAAATTTTATCATCTAAATGTTTGTTATTATTAAGAGAAAAGACCAAAGTTTTTTTTAATTATTTTAAAAATTTTTTCCTTCTTTTTAGAACAGTCTAAATTTTGATTAAAAAAACCTTGTTTCTCTTTGTATCACCGGAACTTGTAAAATAACATATACAATTTTTAGCACATTTTTTTTTTGTATGACAGATATTAATTTGGAAAATCTTGCAAAAATAAAAATAAGTGTCGGATGTTAATGAAACTTTCAGAAACTATTCACAGATGATGGAAATTATTATATGTTTTTTTTTTTTATTAAAGTCATGGCAGAAATATTTTTTTTTATATTTATTACCCCCGCCCCCCAACTAATTTTATGAAAACTCTAGAAATTCGATCAAATACAGTTTAGTGATTACAATAGTTAAAAGCACAAGGCTTTGAGGAATGCAAATCATGTTTTTTTTTTTTTTAATTGGATCCCCCACCTGAAAATCAGCTCTGAATTGTAACATACAAAACTCAATAAAACAAAGATATTATTTAATTTCAAATGCTTTTATTCTTTTTATGAATATGAACAATATTTTCTGAAAGCAAAAGATTTTTTTTGATGAAAAATGAATTTTTAATACAATTATTTGTTATTTCTTTAATTATAATAGATTTTTACATTTAAGTTGTTAAAATATTATAAAATTAGTTAAAAGCTGCATTCACTTTTGTAAGTGTCCTTATGAGATAAATCTTTTTTAGCGCGTTGTAAATTATAGTTTTGACTAATCAGAAGACCCGCAGTAATTAAGAAATGTAATTTTGTGTTTATAATTGGGCTATAAATATAAAGTACAGAAGACCAACCAGAATAAAATTAAATTGTATTATTTGAGTTAAGCATTGTTCTCCGCTGTTAAAGTAAACTTTTGCGAAACATGTGGGGAGAAGTTAATTTGATTTTTCAATTTCAACTGAGAAGGGTACCTACAAGTATCAGTATCATCTTATGAAATTTATATGATCTTATTTTTATATTAATCTCAGTTATGACATTTTTCCATAAATGAAATATCAAAATTAATAATAAAATGAATGGAAATACAAATAACACAGTAAAATGTAATAAATGTACATAAAATTATAGTATTTTATGTACACTTCTGATAAAATTTCATAAGAAAGGTACCTATAAATTAATTAGATACCTTTATGAAATTTAATCCCACTCTTAACAGTCTTATTTTAATTTCTTTATATTTTCCATAAAACATCATAAATGTAAAGGTGAATGCTAAGTACAAAAAAAAAAAAAAAAAAAAAAACGAGGTAAATAATTTGTTCACTTAAATCTAAATAATTTCACTTCTCTCCTTCAGTAGAATAAATTATCCTCACGTAACCTATCAATACGCCATGAAAATGTCTTGCGTCACCTGTCAAGTGACGCGAAAGGTTATGACCTGCTTAGTTTTATTTTCAAACTACATCTTTTCGGCGCAGAAGCTAAATTAAGCTTGGTTCAAAATATTTTAAATAAACATTATAATTTCTGATTTTCTTCAAATAAGTTTTGAAAAAACTATAATTGATTTTTAAAAGAATTTCAAACTGAGATTTTCATTGTTTTTCTATGAAATCGCTAAAAAAGAGCATAGCATGATGAAAAAGACGACAAACTTGACAAAAACAAAATTTTATCGTTTAAATGTTTATTATTATTAAGTAAAAAAGTATTTTGGGGGTATTTTTTTTACATTTTCTAATCGTTCCTAGCACGTCCGAAATTTCGTTAAAAACCTTGTTTTTTTTTGAGTCAGCAAAATTGAGAGATAATCATGTCAACCATTATTTTCCATTTTAATCGAAGTATTTGAAAAAATCATGATTTTTAGTTTTATGAGATTTTTGTGATAGCGTTTGTAGTGCATGGCTGAGATATTTCAGAAATTGAAACCAAGAATTCGAATCGAAATACTGATTTTCTAAAACAAGAAAGCTTTCTCTGCTTGAAAGACTGGTGCAACACAATCTTTCTACTTTCATCTTTAATTTCAGTTGCTTGCGTGATAAAAATTTATTGAAATAACGAATTGGCGGCACTGGATGCATGATGTTTTTTCAAATAATCCGTTTGTCCTGAATTCAAATTTTATAAACTGGGAAAGTAGTTTAGTTTACAAATTTTCTTAGAATATTTTTTTAAATGAAATAGCAAAACCAGTACAGTATGTAAAATTTAAAAATACAAATGCTTCTATTTTGATTTTTTTTTTTTTTTTTTGCTTAAACTAAATTAAATACAAGCACAAAGCTCCAGTAAAAAATAAATTAATAAATAAAAGAGTTCATTTACCTACATTGAACTGTCGCCAAGTTTTAAAAACACTTGTGAGAATATCACCGGTTCAATTTGAAAAAATATATGGCAAATGTAAAACTAAAAAGTATGGATTTAAACGGCACGCCCATCCAAGCGGAATGTGACACAAAGTTGAATTTAGTTACTTAGTTTTAATACTAAATTTTAGCAATAGCCTACGAATATGACGTTGGAGAAAGAAACTTTGCTCGAGCATATAATTTATTGAACATTTTTAAATTCCCCGTCCGAATCACTCTCTTTTCCTCATGTAAATTCAATTTCTACTACGTCATTTTTGTGACAACGAATAAACCGAGTTATGAAAAGTTAGGGAATAATCACTCAGTAAAAAAATTAGAGAATTTTTTAAAACTTAAAAAATAAAATCGTATTTTTTAAATTTGTATTTAAAACAAAACAATCAAGTTTCAAACGTCATGAACAATTTTTTTTTTGGTAAATTTAACACCCGAGCGCTAATAACCCTTCAAATTTTTCCAAAATAGTCTTAATTCCGTGCAAATGTATATGCTTAACTCAAAACAACAATTAGATATTGAAGAAACCTACCTTTTTGGATGTTAACGACCAGAAATAATTGGACTTCTTCACGCTCTTCTTGTCATCCCTTACCGGCTTATTCGCTGCTGTCTCATTTCGCGCACTTATACAATTTTGGCCCATTTACTCCCTTGACTAAATTAATACGCGATGTTTTCTTTTTAAATTAAAGTTTACTTTTAACTTTCAAATGTATGAAAATAAGTGATAAGTGTAGATTTTACTTAATTTTTTAAGAAGAAAGTTAACTTTCAAATATATGAAAATATCGACAAATAAAAGAATAACAAAGTAATTTTCAAATGTATGAAGATAAGTGTAGTTTTTACTTAATTTTTTTAAGAAGAAAGTTAACTTGCAAATATATGAAAATATCGACAAATAAAAGGATAACAAAGCATATACATTTGCACGTAATTAAGACTATTTTGGAAAAATTTGAAGGGTTATTAGCGCTCGGGTGTTACAATATACATTTACATTTTTCTTTCTTTTTTTTTAACAAATATTTCAATTTAAATACCTAATATGTACAAAATAACAACTAGTATTTTAAAAGCATTCAAGAAACAAAAAACTAACCAGAAGCGTGATTTTGAAGCAGTAGAAGATTAATACAAGGGAGATCACTCTAGATTACTAAAGTTTAAATATCAGCGAGGAAATTGTGCTCATTATTTTTATGTTTATTTAATTTCTGGATCCGCGAGAATGCCGCGGTTAATAACGAGATTTACGAATATTTCTCTTTTGCGTAACAGACTCTACTAAAATCTCCTCACCTAAAAATACACTCAACGTCTAATCCTTGTCTTGAACTGTATTTTCGTGTTGCTCCACGACCCGGATGTAAAACTAGGTCAACTGTATTTGGAGTTTCGATCATCATGTGGCACTTTTAATGGGCAATCGCGACATTGCTAGAGATGTGACTCTCAATATCAGTCACAAACATTTGATATTGCTTCTCAAAGTGCATTACTCTAACTCCTGAGTTGATGTCATCAAATGTACACGTGCATGCATGCTCTCTCTCTCTCTCTCTCTCTCTCTCTCTCTCTCTCCGTTCTTCAAACAAAGGTACCTCTACGAAATGTAAACAAAAAGAGCACCATAGCATGATGAAAAAGACACCGAACTTGACGAAAACAAAATTTTATCGTCTAATGTTCATATTATTATTAAAGAAGAAAGATCAAAGTATTTTTGGGGTATTTTTTTACATTTTTTAATCGTTCCTAGCACGTCTGAAATTTTCGTTAAAAATATTGTTTTTCTTTGTCAAAAAAATGGACAGATAATCCATCATTTTCAATCATTATTTTCCATTTTATAAAAAAGATGAAAATCTGACTTTGATATTCCTTTAAAAATCAATTATCATTTTTCAAAACTTATTTTAATAGAATCAGAAATTATAATGTTTATTTAAAATATTTTGAACCAAGCTTAACTTAGCTTCTGCGCCGAAGAAATGTAATTTGAAAATAAAACAAAGCAGGTCACGAAAGACAGATTCATGACGTTTAGATAACTTACGGGAGGATAATTCTTTCAACGGATGGAAGGAAGTGAAATTATTTAGATTTAAGTGAACAAATTATTTACCTCGTTACTTTTAAGGAAAACTTTCAGCGCTCTAATTTTTTTTTTTTTTTTTTTTTTTTTGTACTTAGCTTTCATCTTTACGTTTACGATGCGTTATGGAAAATATAAAGAAATTAAAAAATAAGACTGTTGTTAGTGAGATTAAATTTTATAAGAAAGGTATCTAATTTATAGGTACCTTTCTTATGAAATTTTATCAGAAGTGTACATAAAATACTATAATTTTATGTACATTCATTACATTTTACTGTGTTATTTGTATTTCCATTCATTTTATTATTCTGATATTTCATTTATGGAAAAATGTCATAACTGAGAATAATATAAAAATAAAATCATATAAATTAAAGTTTAGCAGTAGTTAAATTTCATAAGATGATACTGATACTTATAGGTACCCTTCTCAGTTGAAATTAAAAAATCAAATTAACTTCTCCATACGTGTTTCGCAAAAGTAAAGGTCTTAACAGCGGAGAACAATGCTGAATTCAAATAATGCAACTAAATTGTATTCTGGTTGGTCTTCCGTACTTTATAATTAGCGCCCGATTATAAACACAAAAATTACATTTCTTAATTACTTCCGATCTTCTGATTGGTCCAAAGCGCTAGACAATGACAATCTCATACGGACACTTTGAAAGGTTGACATTGCTTTTAACTAATGTTAAAATATTTTTAAAAAAATTAATGTAAAAATCTATTATAATTAAATAAATAACAAATAATTGTATTAAAAATTCAATTTTCATTGAAAAAATCTTTTGCTTTTAGAAAATATTGTCCATATTCATATAAACAACTAATAACAAATAAAAGCATTTGAAATTAAATAATATCTTTGTTTTATTGAGTTTTGTATGTTACAATTCAGAGCTGATTTTCAGTTACGTGGGATCCAATTAAAAAAAAAACAACATGATTTGCATTCTTCAAAGCCTTGTGCTTTTAACTATTGTAATCACTAAGGTTGATGCGCTCGAATTTCTAGAGTGTTTCATAAAATTAATTATGGGGGGGGGTAATAAATATAAAAAAAAATATTTCTGCCATGACTGTGAATAGTTTCTGAAAATTTCATTAACATCTGACAATTATTTTTTATTTTTGCAAGATTTTCCAAATTAATGTGTGTAATACAAAAAAAAAAAAAAAAAAACGCACTAAAAATTATCTATGTTATTTACTAACCCTTGTTGCAACAAAGTCAAACAAGGTTTTTTTAATCAAAATTTAGACTGTTCTAAAAAGAAGGAAATTTTTTTTTAAATAATTAAAAAAAACTCTGGTCTTTCCTCTTCATAAAAACATAAGCATTTAGACGATAAAGTTTTGTTTTCATAAAGTTTGGCGTCTTTTTCATCAGACTATGCTCTATTTTTTAGCGATTTCGTGGAGTTACTTAAACGGGCATTTCCATTTGATAGGTGACACTCATTCAGTTGGCTCTGTTATTTCCTAAATGATGCTGTTGTGGAATGTGTGATATGTGTGTTGGAGAGGAATAGAAGGTTTGAATTATCAGAAGGCTTATTGTGTGTGTTCAATAATCTTCCATCCACAACAATTAATTCAAGATAGAGAATAAAGATTCATAAACATCTTGTTTCAAAACGTAACAATTGAATTTATTAATATTTGATATACATGCATCAATACTGAGTGAAAAGGTTAGACAGAGTTGTGTCTCTTAGATTTGTACCTAAGCTCATAAAGTGAAAGTAATTATTAAACTGTAGTTTAGAAGAATAAAGTTTCTTTAGCATGTTTGGAATTGTGTATTGTACAAGTTGGTAAAAGTTCAGAAGAGATTTCAGAGTTTGTACTTGCATGAATGTTGGTAATGGTCTTTAACGTCTGACCACAAAGGTTAAGATGGGAGTTCTTGAAGATTACAACTTGGTAGCAAGGAATGAGACGCGAAAGAGAGATGAAAAGAAACACAAGGAAGTTTCCACGTGTTCTGTTTTTATAAGATAATGTATCACGTGGGAGGCTCCGAGCATATTAAGCGGGAAAACAGATTTGTCGCGTGCAGGCGGTTTGATTGGTCGGAACTGACCAATCAGCGAGCTAGATTGAAGGTGATTAGCCAATGAATGCTTGTTATATATTTTGTAAGATTGTGATGGTGAAAATTACAGCAGAAATAGTGCATTTCCTAGCAGGGGTTAACTGTTGCTGTGGAAGATTTCACAATGCCATAATTATTCATACGCAAGAGTTCACACTGAAATGTGATCTAATTTCAGCTTTCATCTATTATACAAATTTTCTCACTTGCGGGGAAATTTGTCCCGGCTTTCCCACATCAAAGACTTGAGGTTAAAAAAATTGCGACAAAACGCGAGTAAAAACAGCAAGATTAGAGCAGACAAACCTCTCTGTTTATCTACATATGCAGAGAAAAAGGGGTAAAGGGATTATTGCGGAATTTGTGCTAATTTGGACAATACGAAAGGCTCCGATCGTACCCCGTTCACTTCCACCAGCGCACCGGGAGTCGCATACAGAAGTCGGATCCAGGTGCGAAAGTACGGCCCGAAACCGGTCGCCGAAAGAACAGCCTCCAGAAACTGATGGTCAACCCTATCGAAGGCCTTGGACTGATCTAAATTGATCAGCGCGGCTTCACTGTCGATTTGCTCGATGATCAGGCGTACCATATGAAGATTGTCCTGAATCGTCCTACCCTTCACAGCACAAGTCTGTTCCGAGCCAATCAGACGAGACAGGACAACCTGCAAACAGTTAGCCAAGATCTTAGCCAAAATCTTTAACTCTGTGTTTAACATAGTTAAAGGGCGAAAGTTACCTAACCCATCCCCACCGTTTTTGTCCTTGCGTAACAACTTGATCACGCCCCTGGTGAAGCGTTGGGGTATAGACCCCTGCTTCATCCAGTTGCCAAAAATCAGTGCCAGCAGCGGAACAAAGACGGGCGACTGCCTTAAGTAAATTTCGTAGGGAAGACCATCTAGGCCCGGAGATTTATCCAGGCCAACCTGTTTCAGCGCTTCCCAGATTTCCGATTCTGTGATGGGACCCTCGCACCCAGCCGCTTCAGCTGCTTCGAGGCAGGGAAAGTCGGCTAAATAAACGTCTAACTGAGCAGGGCTCAGACCCGGCTCCCTGGTGAAAAGTTCCTGAAAGTAATCCCGAAAGGCTTCGCATAATGCCCGCGTTTGTAGTCACGGTCCGCTTATCCAGCAATGTGACGCACGCGATATGTCGCCGAGATGCGCTCCGATTTTCCTCTGCGCGCAATTCAGCGGCCATCGGAGGACATTCTTTCTAACCTAGCCCTAACTACCAGAGCTTGATCCTTCTTGATAAGCAAGGAGGACAACTCTGCCTTAGCTAAGGCTATTTCTCCACTATCACGGGAATTCACTGCCCGATCAACTTTTTGTTCTAAAGCCGTTTGTGCCACTGATCTATCTAGATTAAATCGACGACTAAAATCGGCAGCAAACTTTCTAATTTTGGATTTTAATTTATCCCACCAAGAATTCCCTACAACCGCCCCGTCAATTCCCTTTGTATCATTAGTAGAAGCTGGTCCCGGAAATCCTGCTCACCAAATAATGAACAGTTAGGCTTATCTAAGTTTACACGGACCCGGACAAGCGTATAATCCGAATAAACTATATAATGGAAACTTGGGCACCCTAAGATCCCTACATAGACTCTCCTAACTAAGACTCGGTCGAGGTAGCTAGCAAGCGTCCCAGGAGCCGAGTTACCACTATTTGTCCAAGTCCATGCTACCTCCCGAGGGTGCTCATTCCGGTACTTATCAACAAGATCAAACCCGTCGATAAAGTCCCGAAATGGTTTCATATCCCGGTTGTTAGTACCCGGATTTTGCCCTATACGATCTATATCGGGGTCAAGGACGGCATTCCAATCTCCCGCTAAAACTACTCGACGAGATGTCGTCAAGAACGGCTCGATCTGCCGAAACAAAGCAGGCCGCTCAGAATGGTTATTGGGCGCATAAACCCCAATGAGACGCAGAGCTTTATCTTTTATGGTAACATCCAACACGCCGGATCTGCGAAGACAAGAGTACATGCAGCCTTCAAAGACCTGCTCACCAGCCAAGAGACACCTCTCGAACGACCATCAAAACACGCTGAATAAAGGGAGAACCCCTTAGCCAGTATGTCCTCATGAGAAGAAAACCGGGTCTCTTGTACGCAACAAACATTCACCTCGAAGCGCTGAAGGTCGCGTGAGAGCCTCGCCCTGCGAGACTCCGACCTCAGGCCTCGGACATTTATACTTACCAACCAAAGAGCCATAGTAAAAACAGATTAGGGTTGCTTTCCTGAATTCAACATGATCGGGGTAAGGATACCGACCGCCTCCCCATCGACCCGTTGCCCATCTCAGTCTTGATGGTGCCATCTTGGGAGAGGTCGCCTATATCCCAAGGGAGAGTCAGTTTTAGTGCTTTATAGAGGGAGGGGGTAAACAAAAACCCTCCCAGCACAAAATTGTTTCATTCTTTTTTAATTTTTCACTCTGGACGATTGCGATGGGCGGGGACATTTTAAAAGCAGTCCAGCATAGTCCAATCTTGCTTCGCCCCCGTCCCAGTCCTCATCACAGTTAGAACCCTTTCCGCATTAGAAAAGTTTTGGTGTTCCTCTATGCCCTTGTCTGCGAACTGTTTGATGGATAAGAGATATTTTAAATTTTTAATCCTGTTTCCATAGTCCCTTGCTTTTTTAGCTTGGATGGGCGAAATTTTACAAACGTCTATACCGGGATTGAAAATATGTTTTTTTTTTTTGTTCCAGTTAATTCATGAGTGGGGCTTCTAAGACTTTTGCTTTGGGGAGGGAGCATCTCTGGGGGTTTAATGTGATAAAGACTGGGGGTGTGGCAGGGTGTATATGTTTGTTTAAAAGGGATGGGGTCTCTACTGAGAGGGATTGAAGGATGGGAAGGAGAGGCAGGTGAGGGATGGAAAGAAAGAGGTGGTTCAGAGGTTGTGGAGGGAGTGGCCTTCTTTGTGGAGATGGACCTGGGCTGACTGGATGTAGAGTGTTGAGGAGACTGTACTGAATGTTTTGGCTCTTTTCTCCCTCATAGACTTAGAAGTTTTTTTTAAAAACATTTATAATTTCCTCACTCGTTGGAATACTCGATAAGACTGGGTACTCTTCTAAACTCTTTTTAACAGGCGTGTCTTTCTTTGGATTGAAGAGATGCTTCCTAACAGATCTCCTGAATGTCGCCATTTTAGGTTTCTTTTTTAAAACTAAGAAAGAAGGTACTTTTTTTCCTTCTTTTCCATTTTTAAAGGGAAGAGGAGGGGCGAAAAGGGGAAAAATTGTTATAAGTTCCACCTTATAGGCGAAACTAAAAAATCAAGAAAAAATAAAACAGACAAAAAACAGCAGGTGACAGACAAAAATCTGTTATAAAATAAAATAAGACATATCTCGGCTGATTTACAGGCAAATACTCAAGAGCGAGAACTCTATTTTTCGTCCAATAAAAATGCTTCCCTCCTAATTATACTCGCTTCGTTTTTCGAGCCCGTTAAGCCAAAGAAAAACACTATAAAAGGGGTCACACGGAAGTTCAACGGCAGTCCACAGGTGCCCAGGGTAGAGACCTGTCACGGTCAGCAGCTGAAAGCAGGGGAGCATCACCCACCGTCAACATCTGTGAACTACTATGAGAGATCAACCTAGATCCGAAGCCGGCTTATGAACTTTACCACAAGGTAGCTGTCCCAAACCCACACGTTCCTGTTGAAATAAACCACGTAAATCTATTTCTGCTGTTGTCGTATTTCTTTCTTGCAACCATACGCTTGTCTATAACACTGGTGTCAGAAGCGTACAGCAAGAGAAATATGGCCGACTACACGAGCTTCACCCGAGCCGAACTATTTACTCTCATCAAGGAACAGAAAACATTACTATTCAACTTGAAAACGGGACCAACACAGCCTTCCGAAGCCACGACACAGGAAATTCAAGCCGACATAAACGATATGCTGACTGCCCTAAAAATTTTAGGGCAGTCAGCATATTTTAGGCTAAAATCAACTACTTCAACACCTCCCACCGCTCAAACAAACGGCGATTACAGCTTAATGATGCGCCAACAAACTATACGCAACATATTGAAGCTAGAGAACTTTCCACCGTGGACACGACGTGAACCGATTCATCACGGCCTTAAACAAAGCACTTTGTCACAATGCCCAACTCAAAGGGAAAACGCTACATCCTAACCATCTTGGATAGCTTCAGCCGACATTTTACAGCCATACCATGCGCGAGAGACCGTGCTATCGACGCTGCCCGCGGATTGTACCATTTCTTCCTTCGACACAGAGATATTCCACGCATAGTATCCTCTGATCGAGGCACACACTTCACTGGAGAAGTCTGTCAACAATTCTGTAACCAGATGTCAATCACGCAAGAACTTCATTGTCCTTGCCGCCCGCAAAGCTCAGGAAATATCGAGAGACAACATCGCACGATGAAGAACGCACTTTATATGTTATGCGAAGACAGGAACTGTGAATGGACAGACGTTCTAGAATCTGTCGTTTCGTCCATGAATGCTACGACCAACAGCGCCACCGGTGTCTCCCCGCACTATGCCATTACCGGCCGTCACCCCAACATCGGCCTACCTACACTACACAGAAAAGAAATCACAAGCGACGATCCTGGAGCATATGGAATGCAAATTAATGCCCTGCTAAAGCAGGTTCACCACCACGTCACCCTGGCCAACGATGAAGCTGACCACAAACTTGAGACTAACTTAATTCGCCTCACATACAAGGACCCAATACAAGTAGGCGACAAGGTTTTACTTCATCGGCCAAACTCAACTGTTGCCCAATCGTCTCATCTGCCCTGGATAGGAAATTACACCATTATAAAAACCAACAATATGATGTGTCAGGTGCAAAACGATGATGGTGATACAATCTGGATTCACCGTGCACATATCCGACGACTGGCTCCACGCCCAACACATCTTTCTAATACAATCTCTCTGCCTCCCCCATGTAACAGTCACCAGGATCATTCTCCTTCACATCCCCCGGGGACACATAATTCAGCAAATAATTCCATACCAAAACAAATGCCAATAAGAAGAACACGAGGACAATTTCCCACACGCTTCAGAGACTTTATCATGAATTAATCACCCAAATATACACGAATAACGCTCACTGTAAATGAGACCGAGATCTGGGGGAGCCTTGTTATAAAATAAAATAAGACATATCTCGGCTGATTTACAGAACCGGATGTAAACGGGACAAAGTCCCGTCACAAAATGACCATTATCTTTCTTCACAAATGTTCCCGACACACGTGTTCCGGTCGAAAAATAAAATAATATTTAAAGTGCTCTATTTTTCGTCCAATAAAAATGCTTCCCTCCTAATTACACTCACTTCGTTTTTCGAGCCCGTTAAGCCAAAGAAAAACACTATAAAAGGGGTCACACGGAAGTTCAACGGCAGTCCACAGGTGCCCAGGGTAGAGACCTGTCACGGTCAGCAGCTGAAAGCAGGGGAGCATCACCCACCGTCAACATCTGTGAACTACTATGAGAGATCGACCTAGATCCGAAGCCGGCTTATGAACTTTACCACAAGGTAGCTGTCCCAAACCCACACGTTCCTGTTGAAATAAACCACGTAAATCTATTTCTGCTGTTGTCGTATTTCTTTCTTGCAACCATACGCTTGTCTATAACAAATCAAAAAAGGAAAAAACACAAAGCTCGCCCGAAAGCGAGACAGCAAATAAAAAAGTACAAAAACAAGAAAGAAAGAAATTTACACAAAGGTTTTACAAAAATCAAATGACGAAAGAGAACAAATAAAACAAGGTCCATCTAAAGGCAAGACAAATTTAAAATGTACAATAAAAAATAGACGAAAAAATAAAAGAAGCGAAATAAAAAGAAAAACACAAAAAATGAAAATAAACAATAAAACGAAAACGCTAGACAAAGAAAAAGGAAAACGTTATACAAAGGAAATACGAAACTTACAACAATAGACTGAGCTAATCACAAAACAAAATGCCTGACGCTACGAAAGCGAGTCAACCTGATAGACAAATAAACAAAAAAAAATAAATAGAAAAATTAGACAATACAAGAATTAGACAAATATGGCACAGAAAAATTTTAAAAACAAAACACGGAAAACTTAAAGGATATTAAAAGGAAAGAAACAAATAAAGAAATAACACGTAAAGAAGAAATTAAAGTCGGTCGTAAAAATAAAGCGAAACTCTGGCAGGGGTTAAAAAATAAAAACGAAAATATATTTAAAAGAGACACTAAAGAAAAAGAAAATCAAAATCAAAAAAGACTAAAATAAAAGAAAAAGAGCAAAAATAAAGGGGTAAAAATAAAAAATGGGGAGGGTAAAAAAGGAAAAGAAAATATCAAAATCCTTTTCAAAACAGTCATAAAAAACACAAAAAGGCGGTAATAAAATCAAACCCATCAAAATTTAGTTCGACAAAAAAGCGTAAAGTCCAAAAAAAGTCGGGCGGCAATCACCGGTCAGAAAGAGTCCACCAAAAAAACTCAGTTCCTGACTGCTTGAATCAAGTCAAGCGGTCCTATTTATTGACTTTTTGATTTCAAACCGGCTCCAAATAGGTGAGCGGGAAAAAAGATTTGTCTCAACTTGCAACATTTTTTGTGTCCTTTTAACCAATGTCAAGTCAAGTTTGGAAGTGATGATTGGTCAAAGTTGATTTGGGGGAAGAGTGCATTTTCCCGCATGGGTGACTGGCAAATATGGAGGATTCCATTAATACCCCCTCGAGATTAATGGTCAAGGGCAGCATGAGCATTAATATGTATAGTAAGTTGTAAATTTGGCAGGCCAGTGCACATGTCTAACCGACCTAGTTCGGGTAGGTGCGCTAACTTCCGATTCAGGTGTTGAGGATGGGTGTGTATGAGAAGGTTCTGAATCAGATGTTTGTGGCGTGGTCGAAAGCTTGTTGTCAGGTTTAATGTATGCTGGCTTCAACCGATCAATGCTGACCGTTGTATGTTTCCCTGCGAGATCTATAATGAAATACTTTGGTGCTCGAGAGATGACTTGGTGTGGTTCTGTGTAGTTAGGAGTCAGGGGCTTGAGAACCGTATCTCCGCGGAGGAAAACAAAGTCAGTTTTGTGTAGGTCAGCGGGGACATAGTATAGTTTATGGTAAGCCCAAGTTGGCGTATAGATAATGTTGGTCATCTTTCGCCTGAGATCGTTGACGAACTAACTGGAAGGAAGATTGTCTGCTACTGGGCTGAAAATTTGTCCGGGCAAGGTTAGAGGTGTCCCGAAAACCTATTCGGTGCTAGTGCACTTTAGGTCCTGCTTAACGGCACTGCGTAGAGTTAACATGATGAAGGGTAGTTTCTCAACCCATGTTCGCCCGTTTGTTGATACTGTTAGAGCGTATTTAAGTTGTCGGTGGGATCTTTCCACCAGGCCGTTTGCACATGGGTGGTATGCTGTAGTAGAAGTGTGCTTGATTCCCAGGAGGTTGGTGAATTCACTGAATAGTGTGGATTGAAATTGCGGACCCCTATAGGTGGTGATTACCGAAGGGCACCCAAAAATAGTGATCCAATGTGAGAAGAAGGCATTGGCGACTGATTCAGCTGTTATTGACTCGAGAGGTATGGCGATTGGCCAGCGTGTGAAACGGTCGATGATGGTAAGAATGTATTCGAAACCGTTTACGTGTTCTAGCGGACCAACTAAGTCTGTATGCAAGTGAGTAAAGCGTCCGTCTGGATTGGGGAAGGTTGACGCCGGTGCTCTAGTGTGTCTGCCAACCTTTGTTGCCTGGCAACGTAGACACGTGCGGGATCATTTTTTATGTCAGCTGCCATACCAGGCCAGATAAATTTGTCTGATATGGTCCGCAACGTTGCCTTGCCTCCTTGAGAGTGAAAATGATCGAAGACAAGACGGCGCATAGTTGGTAGTATATACGGGCGCGTGTTACCCGTCCTTACGTCGCAATAGACTGGCCTATCTGGGAATGGAAGCGGTCGTTTCTCAATATGCAGAGAAGTATTCGATCGGACAGCTGGTAAAGTATCGTCGTTCATTTGTTCGTCCGCCAAGGTGTCGAAGCTTAATGTTGTAGGTTGAATTGTATTAAGGGACGTGCGAGATAAAGCATTGGCCACTGTGTTTCTGTTCGCGCAGACCGAAAGGCATCCGGGTGAATTCGTACAAGCCAAAAGGGTTAGTTATGACTGTCTTGGGAATGTCGGATGGCTCTATTGCGATTTGGTAGAAGGCTTTTCTTAGGTCAAGTTTGGTAAAGACAGTGGCGCCTTCTAATAATAGGGCGAAGTGCTTAATATGGGGTATTGGATATTTGTACGGCACGGTCTGGGCGTTCAAAAGCCTATAATCCCCGCACGGCCGGCAATTGTCAGCATCGCTCTTTGGGACCATGTGAAGCGGTGTAGCATAAGGACTGGAAGATGGTCTAATTATGCCCAGTTTGAGCATACTCTCAAATTCGTCCTTAGCTACCCGTAATTTAGTTGGATGTAATCGACGAGGTGATGCATGAACTGGGGGTCCAGTTGTTTTAATCGCATGGGTAGCATTGTGTTTAATAGGTTCTGCATAGGTGAATGGCGATAGTAGTGACTTATATTGTCGGAGTAGACTTTCATAGCCGTTCGCTCCAGGTATTAACGCAGTTAGACCGATCGTAGAATGTCTGGACGATGCTCCGCGGCGCTGTAGATTTGTGCACGTGTCGGTGAGTATACGTGAAGACAGTTCGACGGACAAGTTGAAATGCGCTAGGAAATCCGCTACAAGGATGGGTGTCTCAACATCGGCTATTGTGAAGGTCCAGGTAAATTCCCTTCTTAGGCCGATCTTGAGGGACATAACGCGCTCGCCATAAGTGCTAATGCGTGTGTCGTTGGCGGCTTGTAATTTTAGTTGAGCTTCTTTAGGTGTCGCTATCGATCTGCTACAGTTGCTCAGCGGTATGATGCTGATCTGTGCGCCTGTGTCAACCAAAAATCTAAGGTTGCTGTTGCGGTCGTGGATATAGAATAGGCGATTTTTACTATCCGCCCTGGCAACCAACGCCTTTAATGAGTGTCAGGCTGGTCGTTTCCTTGTAGCTTGGTTGGAAGCGTGCTTTGGTATGTGCATGGCGGCTGACATCTTTTAGCGCGCGCGCCAAATACCTCGTGGTACCAACAATAACCACGCTGATGGTGACGGGGGCGCCGCGATGTTGAACGTCGTCGATGAGTGTTGTGTTGGTTTGTTAAACTGCTTCAACTTCTTTTTGGTGCATTTTGAATGTCGTCCAGACGCAAGGAAAATCTTCGTAATTCTGATGCTAAAGCTTGTAGTTGTTGGTTGGTGTCCAGAGGTAAGTCGTCTGACGACACGACGGAGGAAATCTGACGAGTCGGTCGGGTATCAATAATTTTGTCGGTTATTGTTGCCAATTTGTGAATGCCGACTTCGCTAGTTAACGCAGCTAGTATTTGAACTATGTCTGGATTTAACTTCTCCAGTCACATTTGCTTTAATACCGTCCCAGACATAGAATTGTTGCCAAACAAGGTTTGCATCTTGCGTAAGTGTTGGGACGATTTATTATTCCTCAGGGTAACATTAGTTAAATCTTTAATCTAGCGCTCTTTCGAGCAACCTGTCCGTTGTAGTATAGCCTGTCTAAGCACCTCGTACGGTTTATCTGGAGGGAAATTTGTAAGGATGTCCGCTACCTCTGCTGCCACGTCAGCAGGTAGTTTTTCCACCACAAATGCGAATTTGGATTGTTGTGAAGTGATATGCCTAGCTTGGAAAATTGCGTCAAGCTGGATGAACCATGTTTGTGCGTTGGTGTTATACGTCGGAAGCTCCAATCTGAGTGCGGCTTCAGTCGGTGGCATGGTTTCAGCCATATTGATTCTGTACCCTTTTGGAGGGAAAGAAAAGGTGAGTTTGGCGCCTTTTTAACGGGTAAACGGTTTGTGATGAGTGATAGACATTGTTAGCGCTGCTAGGTTCGTTAATAATATATATCAACTTGAAACGATGTCGTGGTCCCCAATTTTCGTGTTGGTTGAGACGTCGGAATCGTCAATTGTGTTGTTTTCTGGGTTTTGTTTTCTCTTTTTGTTGAAAAAATTGAGTAACCAATTTTTACTACATGTTTAAAGTTGGGGTCATCAATTTTGTTGCGGAATTTGTGCTAATTTGGATGTGTCAGAAGGTGTAATTGTGTGAAGGCTTAAAAATGTGCGTGTTCGTTGAACATTCATCCACAACAAATAAAATAGGCAAACATTTTAAGGCAATTCAATTGGAAGAAATCAAGGAGAAATAACGTAGTTATAGATTTCAATAAATAACATGAATTTATATACATTTGACATACACAAAGTGAATTTATGATTGCTTGTTAAATGTGGCAAGTGTAAGGAGTGACCATGCAAAGATTTGGTGTATGAAAGCCCGTAGTTTAAATTTGTCTATGAAATTAAAACCGTTTGAATTCTGCAAGGTGAAATGTCACTTGTGTGAGTTCAAACATTAGTGTGCATGTGTGTGACAATTGTAAATATTGTTTAAATTCATAAGGAGTTATCTGATATGTTATAAATTGATTAAATATATAATTATTACTTTTTCTAGTGAATTGTAAGTTGAGTTAATTCGCGCGGCAAGACTGTGTGAGTTGTGTTGAGTTGCTGAGAGAGAATGGTGGTTGTTGAGTCAGTGTGCTGGCGCACGTGGAGTTTGTTGGCATCTCTCAAAGACTTAGGTCCTGACTGCTTGAATCAAGTTAAGCGATCCTATTTATTGACTTTTTGGATTTCAAACAGGCTCCAGATAGGTGAGCGGGAAGAAGGATTTGTCTCAACTTGCTACATTTTTTTTATCATTTTAACCCAAGGGAAGCCGTGTTTGGAAAAGTGAAGTGATGATTGGTCAAAGTTGATTTGGGCGAAGATTGAATTTTCCCGCAGGGGTGACTTGGATTCCATTAGGATAAAGACAATTAGGAGTGAAGAAAGAGAAAATCTCCTTTAAGGAAAGAGAAAATGTTCATAACAGAAAAAAAAGGCTTACTCAAAATATTTCTCTGAGCGCCTAAAAAGTTCTTTAAGTGAGTAGAATTTTGCTAAGGTTTAGAAACACTCACAGTTGGTAGATATAGGAATCTTGCAGTTGAGTGAGTTCGTAGGTCGACGACAGAAGTCCAGTGGGCACGACAGAAGGAGTGGTGAAGGGATGCAGCTTTCAATTGGCTTTTAGTAGTGGGCTGACGGTCTGTCTTTCCAGCCCAGCAGGAATTTCTTCTTTGGTTGAAAATGGTTTTGAAGTTGACTGGAGCTCCCTATCGTCGACCTTACAGACGGTGGGCTGAGTTCTCACTGCTAAATAGGCAAAGATTCTCCAAATTTATGGAGATTTGGTAGGCCCCGAAGAATCGGGGACTTTTCCCCCCAAAATTGTTAAACAAATTTCCTGGCCCCTTCATTGGTCAGAAAATATATTCTTATGTTCGATAAGAATCAGGGCTCTGGGAGCCGGTTTTGAAAGTAATGAAAACAGGTTGGAGTGAACAAGCTATGAGGTTTCCCCCAGACTTTGTGGCACCATGGAAAGAATAATCTCTCTCTCTCTTATGTTATCGCTGATACACTTATTTTTACAGTGTACGACTAATTGGAATCTAACCCTAGCAATGGATTGGTAACGTCAGCGATTTCAAAAGTCCATTGACTAGCATGCCTTAATGAAGGTATTCCAATGCATGTCACCACCAGCAGATGAAAGGTGAACTGGTGTCGGTTCTAAAAGTACACCAACAACAGTTGAACGAGGCAAAATGGAGACACTAGCGCTTGTTTCTACTATAAAATCTATTTTCGAAGCCCCTACCGTAGGCATTTCTGTGTGCGCTGCTATAACAGGAGCAATTTGTGGTGGAAGGGCTCTAACGAATTTGTGGCGTACTATTTCGTCACTTGCCCCAATTCTACTTGCAATGGCCGTAAATCTCCTGTAAATATAATGATGGGCGACCAGTTAATGCGGTGGTCTTTATTAATTTTTCTAACAGTTCTGGCCTGGTTCTTTCATAAGCATTTACAACTGATTCTTTGTGCTTCGTATAATTTCTTGATTTTAAAACGGAGGCTGGAATGTTTGTAACGACATCGGAAGGCAATATAGAACATTGTATCGTCGGTGGTCACTTGTCTCAAATGAAATTGCAATTCAATTATAGTGAAGCAACCGGCGACACTGGTCTCCGTAAATTGTAGAGGTTTGCCACTAACTTGCTGCGCCTCTATTTTTATAAATTGTTTTCATACAACCGTACGGAAATATACAAAAAGATAGAGGAAACGAAAGAAAAGAAAACGGTAACTTACCCAGATTTATGCTTTTATCATGTGGTCAGTCTTGTCGTTTTTCTTTTTTTGAAGGGAGTTCGCCGGAGTTACTAGTATGTAGCTCTTTTGTGGAAGATGTTCTTTCAACGTAGCGGTACACCAGTATGGGAGAGTGTTCTTGTCAACGTCGGGATTCACTAGTATGGAAGAGTGTTCTCTTCAACTTCGGGGTTCACCAGTATGGTAATATAGAGATGAAGTAAAGGCCAAATTTACTGTCTATATTACCATTTATTTTTGACTCCATTTGGTTACAATGTTTAAAATGGTGGACTATCGTCATAGTTCTTCTTCTGTAATTTGAGAGTTCATACAGGGTTATTGTGTTCCTTCTGGTTGACGGAAATTAATTCGTTGCATTCATCCTTTCTTCTTCTTTCTCTTTTCGTCAGGTCAAACTCACAGCCGATGAATCACCAATCCTTGCGTCTCAAACTATTACCTTGAATCAATTTCCTCTCCACTACGGCGTCTCTCTAGGGTTTCTTCTTTTTATTGGGGCTGACACATCCGTGTTTCCCGTTTGATTTTTGGCGGGAAGTGGTGTCATTGGTTGATTTTTTTTATAACGTTCACTGACCCACGTAAACTAAGTCCGGGTTCATGTCCGTTACCGAGGATAGGAACAATAGAAAGAAGGAAAGAAAAGGAAATATATAGAAGAGAGGGAGAGTTTTCTTTGTCACTCTCTTAGTAAAGAGGAAAGTGTATATTTTTGTATGGTGTTATTACTGTCTAATCCTACTACAAGTAATTTATATCAGACATATACAAGTTTAATGATATTGTTATGTTCCCCGCTATTCACAGTTTTTTTTTCGCTCCTTCGCTTGGTTAATTTTTTTAAACATCGGGAATTCCAAAGTTTTTTTTTTGTTTTTTTCTTTCTTTTTTTTTTTTGTACGTCGTTTTCAACAAGTGTTTATCCACATTTTTTACTTGCATACACTCGACATGGAACGAGACAACATAAGTTCTGGAATTTTAACGGAAACTATGAAAATACCAACAAATGACAGGTTCGCAAAATTTGAACTGTATAACATTATACCACTCCCAAACCAACGGAATAATAGTGCACCAGCATAAGAAAACAACTATAATGGATAAAAGAAAAAAAACCGACCTGGAAAAAAGCCCTACAAATTGAAATGAAAACTGTACCTATCGTTGTCACTGGAAACCAATTACAACCTCTAAAACTGCGAATAGAACCGAACATTTCTACCGCTACAAAAGAAATAAGAATAAAAAATTAAAAAAAATTTTTCTGAAGGATGACTAAGTGGGAAATATCACTCCTTTATGAAAGACCGTTACACTCAGCTAAGAAATCTTCGGTATTCTGGACACTATATCAGACATAAAAATACCTAATAACAGAAAAAAATAAAAAATATATCGCGAAAATCTCAACTAAAAAAATGTCCAGAGACGGTACAGGCCGGCGAAAGGAGCAAAAGTACTTATCTTAAGTTGTGAAAAAATATTTCCTTCCGTGATGTAAAATGCCGGGAACAACACTTAATCACATTAACTAGAAAAACATAAGTGTCTAACTTAACCAGGGGAGGGTTCACAGGAAACCTCCCCGTTGCGTCAAGGAGACTTAAAAGAGAAAATCAAGGCTAGCCCTGTCCACACGCCTCAGTCACCCACCTTTCACTGAAATCTGTCGAAATCAAATGCTTTTCGATCAGATTTTTTTACCCTAAGCTGTTGCATAAAGAAAACATAAACAACCAGATCCTGGTGCGAATAACGTTCATTCCGCAAGATTCCCTCCTTTCGCGACGTCCACACCATCATTCTTGCCAACGTAAAAAACACCATCCGTTTTACCCCGAACGGGGGCGACATAGTCTCACACGCGTACGTGAGATAAATGGACACGAGCATGCTGGGGAGTGATACGATCCGTCAACTCGCCGACATAATCCCGAAAGGGATGCACCGGAGGACAATGGTAGAAGGCGTGCGAAGCCGTTTCTTCTAAGCCGTTGACAGTCTGGCAAATCTGCCTCGCCCCATCTGAAGAGTACGTCATTGAGAGGTAGCACATTCTGATCAATCGCCAGCTAAGCGAAAACTCAAAGTTGCTGAGATAATCCACCGATGGTGCCCAAGACCACAAGGAGCGCAACTCCGATGCAGATAAGTCGAGCCGGTCACACAGAGAATCCTTCGCGACCCCCTCCACTAATTCATGATACAATAGTCTCCGAGGCCGAGAAAATCACTGGACCGCGGAATGAAGGCCGACCGACACTCGCTGAGGAAACTCGACAACCTTCCACGACCGCGACTGCGCTTACCCCAAGAAATATGAGTGATGGTAAGGCTAAGGAAGGCGTCCTTAACACTCCGCGCCAAAATCTAGCCCTCTAACGCGGCGTAGGAAAGCCAACCTTGACACATGGCGATGACTCACCAGGTGTAGTAATCCCAGTCCTCCACCTCCACCCCCACCCCCATGATACGGACGCTGCTAACAGGCTTCTTTACAGACCCAAAGTTTGCGACCACCCCACAAGAGGGAAATCAACAAACGCTCGATCACCTCCCAACGGGACCTGCAAATAGGAAGTACAGCCAAGCGGTAAAAGATGAGAGGACAACCTTCTTCGGAGCCAAGTACGGACCGATGCTCCAACCTTTGCCTGTACCTCTGACCAATTCTTCTCTAGTTGAAGTCCGGACTCGAACCACACTCCAAGAATGCGGACGGGTCCATCAGTTCAACCAAAGAGCCCCGAAAGCGCGACCCTCTTCCAGGCACCTAACCGCAAGCCGGAAGACTTGTTACAGTTAATCTTGGCCTCCGTCACCTTCTCGTACTGTTCAAGCGCCTTCTGCACCACCTTAATGTCAATGCAGCACGACACGAAAATGGATGTCATCGGTGTATAGTTCAAGCTCTACCAGGGAAAACAGCGATTCTGCGTAGGGCCGGACTGCACGACCTGGCCCTCAATCGGCGAAAGTGGGACGCCAACCCAAAACATAAAGTAAGGGTGACAGTGGACATCCCTGTCAGACCGACCGAGGCAGCGCAAAAGCACTCGACAACTTCCCGTCCACCTGTAACACAGCACTGGGGGAGCGATACAGTAGGGTGATCCACTTGTAGAATCAGGTGTGAATCCGGTGGCCTGCAGGACAGTAGCCAGGTCAACCTTATCAATTGCCTTGGACTGATCTAAATTGATCAGCGCGGCTCGCTTGTCGTCTTCTACATCCTCTATGGTCGTACGGATCAGATGCCGGTTGCTTTGAATTGTTCATCCCCTCACAGCACAAGTCTGCTCGCAACAACTAACTGCAAACACCCCGTCGGGAGCTTGGCCAAAATCTTTAACTCTGTGTTTAGCAGAGTTATGGGACGGCAAAAAAATCTAAATCCCTCCCAACACCCTTGCCCTTTTTCAACAGCGTGATCAGGCCCCTGGAAATCCGGTTGGTGGTGGAACACGACAGTCAAAATCGGGACAAAGATGTGCGACAGCCTCAAGTACATTTCGTAGAGAAGACCATCAAGTCCTTCTTCAATGCCAACTGAACTTCGCCCTCTGTAATCTCACCTTCGCATCTAGCCGCTTCAGTCGTTGAAAACCGAAGAAAGTCAGCCAAATAGGTACGAAACTTGTCGCCACTGAGACCAGGGTCCTTGGTAAAACGGCTCTCGAAATGACGCCGAAACACGTCGCACATGTCCTTGGTCGACCCCAGAGCGTTCTCTGGGGTCGACCAAGGAGTAATGACCTCACGAATGTATCGATCGGAACCTCGCAGATCTCTTCCTTGAGTAATTCTGCGCCCATGTTCACAGCTTCGTTAGACATCTTGTTTAATCTATGTCTAACTACCTGATCCTGATAGAGCTTGCTAGCCTCACGCTTCAGTACTTGCCTAGCTACGGCTATCTCTAGGGAATCCCTCCCCAGTCACCGCCTGGGACAGACTATTCTCTAGAGATTTCACCTTTTAGCCTTATCTAGAGCGAGTCGTTGGCTATATTCAGTGGTGAAGGACCTAATCCTATCCATAAGCCTCACTCACCACTTATTTCCAATAACCGCCCCCACTAATTCCCGCTGCACTAATCTAGTCAGCTGTTGCTGAAAGTCCCGCCTGTCCAGTAAGGACAGATTGAACTTCCAGTGTCCAGCCATTTTAGACCTAGCGCCTAACACAATCTGTGCACAGACAAGTCTATGATCCGAATAGTCTAACCGTTGGAACATGGGACAATGTAACAAATCTAGATCGACCCTTCTAATTAACATTATATCCAGGTAGCTGGTTACCTGGAGAGACGGCCACTTAAGTGCCCATTTCCACATCTCCTGCTCTGGATCATCGATCCAGTATCTATCAACGAGACCACACTTGTCAATCAGATCAACCAAGCTATGATCACCTGATGACCTCCCGCTAGCTCCCCGGCCCGGTTTATCTTGGGGTCCAGGACAGCATTAGAGTCCCCCAATAAGACTAATCACAATGAATCAGGGACCTCGGTGGGATTATCTTTCACCACTACCTACTTGGATGTAGCTGAGTGAAGAATTGGTTTTTCGATCGGGATACATTTTTGCCAAGTGACCGGCGGTGCCACACAACCAACAATGTGCGCTTCTACCCTCCACTTTGACAAAAATCTTCCTGTCCCTGTATTTTTATTGTCATTGTGTACGTTTGCTTGTATTGTTTTTCCTTGTGAACACAAGCCCAAATTTATGACTCCTATGGTATAAGTGAATACATACAGAACAAAGAAACAAATGGTCACATAGGCGTAAAAATATTAATGCAAAATAATGTACCAACCTGAGATCTTGTCAGTCGCCACCAGCAAAACATAGATATGATATATACATATAAACAATAATTAGTCTTGTCCAAAAACAGGGGATTAAGGATTTGCCCTGGAATTGAATATATATTCCTTATCCTATTCTGCCAAAGACTTAGGATCTTGTGCTGAATGGTTAAAGAAAAGGTTAAGAAAAATCTTAACCTTTTCTCAATTTTCTGTTCCCTCTGCAGTTTCTCTACTGGTATATCTCCTGCTCCTTCTCAGATTTGTCTCTGATTTTCTTTGCATGGGCAATTTTGGCCTAGCAACAATTGTACTGGCGTTTGACTGGGTAATCAATCGGGTGCAGTTGTGTGTGGTGTGACCTTATCTGTCAGAAGTATGGCTTGGCTAAAACTGTCTGGTGGTGCTATCAGTTTTGGAGGGGAATATCTCTAACTTGTTGCAGCTTGCTCTCAGGTATCTCCTCAACAATATTTATATATTTTAAATAGATGATAAAAGGGAGGAGATACCTAAAGATAAAATAAAATTTAAAAAAAATGGTACTGTGGAACTCTCCTATCTAAGGACATAAAAGCTACTGTTTTGAGGGGGAACAAAGTGCTAAACATTTTTCTGAACTTGTTCCACTATTTTTACAAATGATAAGCAAAAGTTTTATCTAACAAGGAGTATGGAAAAACAGTTGGAGGAAGAGATTTAAGTTTTTTTCAGGGCAGCCAAACCTGAACAACCTCCTCACCTAATCTGGAGTGGGTTCTTGAGTTAACTCCATCTCCCTGTATCACATAGTTTCTAGAACAAAACCTCTGACGGATGATGAAAAATGTTAAATAATTAAAAATATATTAGCAGTTAAGGTTAAAGTTTTTTTTTGTTCTTTTTTTTAAGCGTTTCACCCCAAGCAAGGCGGGAAGCCACTAGGACGCAAGGGGTTACAGAAAATTTGGAGCAAGATCAGATAGGAGTGATAGAAGAAAGGATGAGGAGAAGGGTAGTGGATAGATCAAGGCAACTGGAGATGTAGAGTGACATTACATTTGAATAGCTGGAGATTATAGCTCTCAGGGAAACTGGAATAGTGAAGGGAGTTCCACAGGTGAGAGGTGCGAGACACGAAGCTATTGGAGTAGAAGAGATGGCTACATTTAGGAGCTTCGACAGTGAAAGGGTGAGAGCGGGATGCCAGCCTCGTAGGGCGCTTGAACTCATGAAGTCTGGGAACCAGCGAATGCAGCTCCTCGGAGCAATTGCCATGAAAGTATTTGTAAAACAGACAGAGAGAGGCGACGGTGCGTCCCCTGAGAAAGTGACTGCAGACGAGATGCCAGAGCAGAGCCAATTATATTGCATATCCTCCTCTGGAGCCTATCAAAAACCCCGAGGCAAACAGAAGGGGCTGTAGACCATATATGGCAGCAATACTCCATGCAAGGGCGAATTGTTGATTTGTAGATCTGGAGGATCGATTCCGGGGAGAAATATTTCCTGGCGCGGCACAGGGAGCCAACTTTCCTTGCGGTGGACAAAGCAATTGACTCAATGTATTTGTTCCATCTCAGGTCAGCATTCAACGTGAGACCGAGAAGCCGCAGGTGCTCTCGAGAAGTTGAGCATCAGACATTCTAATGGAGGGCAGGAAAGGATCTATGTGGTGATTAATAGAGAGCAATTTTGTTTTTGAAGCATTAAAGTTGACCAGCCAATTCCTGCCCCAGTTCACAACTGATTGGAGGCCCTTTTCGAGACGCACGGCCAGGTTAGTTTTGTCAGTGACACTAGATTTGTTTATGAGGCAGGAATAAATTGTGGTGTCATCCGCGTAGATGCCAACTTGGGAATTTATGGCGTCAGGAAGGTCATTTATGTAGGTAAAGAATAGAGTGGGGCCTAGGATGGAGCCTTGACGAACACCTGCGTTCGTGGGATAGGAACTGGAAGAGAATCCGTTGAGAACGACCTTCAATTCACGGTTTGACAGGAATGATTGTATTAGGTCAAACAATCGACCCGTAATGTCATAACCCTGAAGCCTGCGAAGAAGGCCGGCATGCCAAACCCTATCAAACGCTTTGGAGATGTCTAGGGCCACGGCACGAGCTTCCCCGTTATTTTGAAAAGCTTGGTAGACAGTTTCAGTGATGGCCGTAAGCACATCAGCTGTGAATCGGGCAAAGCGGAAGCCATATTGCTTGTCTAAGAGCAGATCATGGGATGTGAGGTGGTTAACCACTTCGGTATTGATTAGGGCTTCGAAGACTTTGCCGAAGAGGGGTAGGAGACTGATAGGACGGTAGTTAGAAGGGTCAGAGGGGTCGCCAGAGTTCTTGAAGACAAGAACAATCGAAGAGGACTTCCAGCAGTCAGGAAAACAAGATTCCTTGAGGCAGTAGTTGTATAGTTTAGAAAGGGCGCGCATTTCTTCAAGACAATGGCTGGTATCTCATCTCCACCACTAGCCTTGTTGGGGTCTAAATTGGAGATAATGCCCAATACAAAAGACGGGGTTATGTGTAACCCACTCAATAGGGCCTCAGTTCTAAGAGGGAAGTCGGGTATGGGTACACCGGAAGAGTCGAGCGTTGAGTTGAATGAAAATTTCCGAGCAAAGCATTCAGCTTTGTCGGCAGAGGAGGTCAGGACTTCGGGCTGGTTGAAGAAAGGAGGTATAGAGGGTTTGCAATTGTTCAATACACTCTTGCAGAGACGCCAATAATCTTTGGAGCCAAATTTGCGAGATGCAATACGCTCCTTCATCCGAGCAGCAAATAGTGACACTTAGCATCGTTGAGGACACGCTTACACTCGTTACGGGCGGAGGCAAAGAGACGTCTATTGAAGTCAGACATGTCGCTACGGAAAGAAGTGGTTCCTATAAGCGATGGCGGCTGAGCAAGCAGCGGAGAACCAGGGGGAGGAGCGCGACTTGACCCTATATTTCCTTGAGGGGATGAAAGCGTCGATTCCAGCTTTAACCCAGGATGAGACCTCAGAAGCACATTTTTGGACGGGGAGCGTAAAGACACCATCCCAGGGGACATCACGGAGGAAATCACGGAACGCGTCCCAGTCAGCTCGTTGATAGTAGAACGAAGTTCTAGTGGTAGGAGGTTCTTTGCAGGGGGTGGGAGTTGAAGGAGATGTTAACAGATACTACCGCATACTACCAGTAGGACAGGACTCGGGGATGGAGGTAAAACACAGATCGAGAAGAGAGGCTTTACCTTCCCGGTTGAAAGCAAAACGAGTGGGGAAGTTAACTATCTGTGTGTGAGACTGAAAAATTGAGCGTTTGAATGCCTGCGTGGTCAGTGGTAGCATTCTTAAGCCACATGGTATGATGGGCGTTAAAGTCGCCAAACACAAATATGTGAGCAAACGGGTGGAGGGAGAGAGCCTTGTCTATGCTGTCAGAAATGCTATCGAGTATCCCACAGTCTTGAGAGGATGGAGAGCGGTAAAGGAAGAAGAGATAGCTTACCGCATTGAGAAGAGATAGTCGGAGACACATGTACGACTAGCCAGAGGGAGATGGTCCTTGACGTAGACACCAAGGCCGTGCATGTGGGTTAGAGAGTCTTTCCTGAGGAGAGGAAGGTAGCAGGGGATCGAGAGATCAGAGGAGGGGATAGACGAGACAAGGTTGGTCTCACAGAGAGCCAGTATATCCGGGCAGTTTGCAGTGAGGAAAGATTCCATACCGCTGAAGTTTGTTCTAATGGCACGGATGTTGGAGAACGAAATGTTGAGGGGTTTAGGTGATTTTGGAGGGGCTGGTTTAGGATTACTTTTTCAGTCTTTGTAAGTCATGTGGAATTTTGGTTGGAAGATGAGAAGGCCCGAAGTAAAAGAAGCAGACAGTTATCGACCGTGACGTGGGCAGAGAGGAGTTGGTACAACCTGCATCATAATGTGGCCTCAGGGTTGCCCACCGGAGGTGACTGCAGGGACACCTTTCCATGCGCGACATGGCACTACAAACACCCCGGTATTATATCAGAGCGGCCGCTCAAGACGCTACGCAAGAGTTAGGGCTCCTAACTACCAGTCGGAAACAGCAACCAGAGAACTGTCAACCGTGTATCCTCAGAATGAAGAGGTGATGCCACAGAGTGCACACATCACAGGAGAAACAGAGCTGCACTAATACAGAGACCAGAGAGAGAGAGAGAGAATGAGTACCGGGAACCCCTTCCTAAACAAGAAACAAGGTGTAAGACTCTACTCATGTCCAAGAGATGGGGGAGGAGTGTGGACCGGGCGGTAGGAAAGCCTAGTATTCAGTTAATTCCTTTCTAAGCTGTACAGTGGATTTAAGAATATTTTCTTTGATAATACTTTTATGAATTCTCATTAAAAATTAAAAAGAAATCATTGTTATGTAACAGAGAGAGATATACACACACACACACACACACACATAAGAACGCACACACGCAAATATAACTTTTATTGACTGGAAATGGAAACGGTGTTTATATATCAAAGTACAATTTGGGTTAAGATGTGTGTTTACCGATGAGAAACACGATCTCAGGGCAGGAAGCGATGTTTTAAACCTGGGTCACTAGTAAACAATGGGGATGGGCGAGATACTTGGTTTTGTTTAACATTATTTGTTTTGATTAAAAGGTTGAATCAATGTTTAGATATCCCAAAGTATAATTTTGGTGAAGCGAGAAGAACTCGTGATTGAGATAAGGTAAATAATTGGAGAATCGGTTTACATGTCAAGGGATAGTTTTTGGCACTCGTGGTGGCCTTCGGCCCGGCACGCAGCTAATTGTGATCAGCTGATCCTTTTTCTATATTAACTCGAAATTTTGCTAATAAAGCGGAGTTGGGGAAAGAGACTGTAGTCGAGAGAGTCACAAGACTATCGTCGCAATGAGTCGAGAGATTTTCGGGAGAATTTTGGAGGAGAGAGAGAAGACTAACCCCTGTTCTGAGAAGTCTGTATGAGACTGGACTATTAGTCATAAACCTACCCCAGGCGATTCAATACGCGTTTATCACACACAAACACTCTCTCTGTTGGGAATTCGCTGGATGCATTTTGTCTTTTTCTTTTCTCATTTATTTTAAATGTTTTTATTCTCCCTGTAACCTCTGTTCTGATGTTATCTTCTTATATAAAAGACGTCAATATTTCCCCCATTGTTGTCTGGCTTCTGCAGATATTATTTCTTGTTTTATTGTGCCACATTCTAAAACTTCCTAGCGCCAACTCTCACAGCCGTGTTCACATCCCCAGTCGACCGTGAACGTATGGACAACGCCCCGCTTACTGGATTTAATAAATAACACAGCGTGGGCAGCGAGCAGGACTTGACCAGTTGACCAGTCGAAATAATCTGCAGGTACTCAGTGAGTGTATTGCCAGTTACCCACTAAGTTCGGTTCGGACCGAGTGGACACCTCAACCCAAAAAGGAAGACGCCAGAGGTTAAGTGGATGGGGACGAAGTGGTAGATTTGGTGCCATGACCAGGATTGACCTTGAGTTACCACGGACAATAAGGCCAGGAACAGCTTTAAAGAAAAGGAAGCCTTAAGTTAAACTCAGTGAAAAAAAAAAAAGAGAAAAGAAGGAAACACCAACAAAATAGACTTGGTTGTTGCATTTAGTCAGGACCGACTAAAACCAGAAAACGATATTTGTCAAAAAAATAAAAATAAAATAAAATAAAAAGGAAACAAAACGCGGAGCAGCGGACCTCAGGTAAGTCACTTTTGGGTTTCCTCTACTCACACATTGCACTTAGATCTGCCAGTAATATTGTTGATTTTTGTCGACCTTGTACGCAGTTGAAGCGACACCACCGTGTGAAGTATTTTGCTTTGTTCTGTCGTTGATAAGACGCTAGGATGAGCGTAGCAGGATCAGACGCCATAACTGACCTTGGGGACGTGGGAGTCCCCGAAATAACGATAGGGTTCAGAAGGCTGATAGGTAGTATGAAGCTACCCAATTATAAAGGAAACCCTGCGGACCTGCACGAATGGATTCTCTCCATCCAAAAGAAGAAGGTGACTTATGGCTTATCAGACCAGGAAATGGTGCTCTTGGCTTACGACGCCGCAGCGGGGCAGGTGTCTAAGTTTATAGGGGCATGGCACAAAGAAAACCCAGCCTCGATATAGACAGAGCTTAAATCCGCTCTGATGCGGCAATACGCAAGTGAGTGTACGGCCATTGAGGCAGTCATGAAATTATTCCGGCTGCAGCAACAGGAAGGAGAGACAAATGAAGAATTGGGAGAAAGAGTCCCGGGGCTAGCAGCATTAGCTTTTCCGGAATTGGTGACTCGGGACAGTGGCCCTATTCAGGACTTGTTGGCCGATGTATATGTAGACGCGCTGAGCGACAGGGACCTGAGGGCCGATGTTCTGAAGGGAGGACCAGTCATCCTGGCCGCAGCCATAGAAGCGCCTCAGACCAGCGAGCGACTCTGGGATAGGATAAGAGGAAGTGTAGGAAGGAACCACCGGGGAGCCAAGGTAATAATAAAAAAGAAGTATCGGGAGCGGATCCAGATTTGGGATCCGAAAGAAGAGGTAGAAGAGACAAATTATGGAGGCGATCCAAGATCTCGGGGGCCGAACTGTACAACTTGTGGCGAGTTCGGGCACAAGGCTCGATGGTGTACGGCGAAGGGGGACCGTAAACTGGGGATAAAGCGAGTTAATACGCTGGTGCATCCCCCCCGAGAAGGAAAAGGATCCGAGAAACGCCAATGGGTCCCCCGTGAAAAAGTAAGAGGCAGTGCAAGTAAGACCTCTGAGATGCTGGAAATGTGGTGTGGTCGGGCACCTTTCGGCCAGTTGTAAGGAGCGAAAGTGTTGGCAATGTGGAGGATCGGGTCACCTAAAACGAACCTGTCCTCGCAGGAGAAAGTTAGGCCACGCAAAACAAAACAACCCCAACTCGAATAAAGGGGAGAAACAGGTTACTAGTCCGGGAAAGGAAAGTCATCAGGGCTTTATCTCACCCAAGAGGGCCTCTAGACAGAAATTGGAGACCCTAGAGAAAGGCGAACTCCTGTTGCCGGCCCCCATGTCTCGGTTGTCGAGTAAACGGAAGAAAGGGAGAGAACATGCGGGAAGGAGAAAGGCACAGGTGTACTGTGTGCTGAAGGAAGGACCAGACTTCACCTGTAATGTGTTGCTTGGAGACAAGAAGGTGAGGGCCCTTGTCGATATGGGAGCTTCAGTGTCACTATTAGCTCCAAGGTTTTTAGACAATTGGGACTGAAGACGAAGCTTAGTCCTGTCGATCTACTAATAAGTCAAGCTGATAGTAGTAGGATGAGGATAGAGGGTATGACGTGGCTACCTTTCCAGTTGGCAAGAATCAGAGGTAAGCTTAAGGTTTATGTGGCACCAGACTTGTTTGGTAAGCTAATTCTGGGGTGGGGGGTGTGCGACTGGCTTAGGCAGAATAAGGCACGGATCAGTTTTGACCCCGTCACCCTAACATTGGACGGAGTAAGGATACCGTTGGGAGAGGATAATTATGAACAGTTGCCAGTGGTGGCCCAGACGCTTCCCCCTAGAACTACTGTGTCGGGGAAGGGCAAGATTGTAACAGAAGGAGTGCTGAGCAGTTACCTGTACCAAGTGGTCCCTACTGATAGGTACGATGATAGTGAAAAGGAGATAACCGTATGTGATTCCTTAGTAAAAGGGGTCGAGGACTGTTCCTTTGCTGTTAACTAATGCTGCCAATAAAACTATTAAAATTAAGCAGGGAGAGGAGCTGCCACAGGCGTGCCCAGTGAGAGAAGTCGAGCAGGTGAGAGTATGGAATGAGAATGGGCCTGGGAATAAGGTAGGTAGCAAGGAAATAAGGGAGGAGGATATAAACGCCCCTGAACATCATAGGAGGAAATTGAGTGGGTTGCTGAACAGTAATCGGGAGGTAATAGCCATTACTGACAAGGAACTGGGACAAACGGAGACAGACACGGGTAAACACCCACCTATTAAGTTCAAGCCGTATAGAACCCCAATCCGTAAAAGAAAATTAGTAGAGAACGCAGTGAATGAAATGATGAAATCAGGGATAATCGAAAGATCCAAATCTCCCTGGAATTTTCCCATAGTCATTGTGGAAAAGAAAGATGGAGGGCATAGGTTTTGCGTGGATTTTCATCAATTAAATGCCATTACGAAACTGCTGGCAGTATCCCTTCCCTTGATTGATGATATTCTATCCCTTTTAGGAAAGTCTAAATGTTTTTCCACCTTAGATTTGAGGTCGGGCAAGTGGCCCTTAGCAGAAAGGATCGGGAAAAGACCCCTTTTTCCTGTCACATGGGTCTCTTCAATTTTAGAGTTATGTCGTTTGGGTTAGCAAACGCCCCGGGTGTATTTAGTCAGTTGATGTCCATCGTACTGAATGGCACGGAGGCCTTTGCCATGGCATATCTAGATGACATCATGGTATTTTCAAGGTCACCAGAGGAACATTTCGAACATCTGCAGAAGGTGTTCGATAGGTTAAAAGAAGATGGACTAAAGTTAAAATTATCAAAGTGCCAATTTATGAAAGAAGAAACGAAATACTTAGGGTTTATCATAAATAAAGAATGGATAAAGACGGATCTAGACAAAGTAGAGGTTATAAGAGCCATCCCCGCACCGAAGACCGTAAGAGAGATTAGGGGATTTATTGGAGCCATCGGATATTACCGGAGGTTCATACCAGCCTTCAGTCGGCTGGCAGGCCCTCTAACCTAAGAAGCATGCTAGGTTTAAGTGGACCGAGGATTGTCAGCGTGCGTTCAAAGCTCTGAAGGACCAGCTGACAGCTATACCCCTGAGTAAGCCGATGGTGCTGTAGACAGACGCTAGTGATAAGTGCATCGAGGCGGTTCTTACACAACCATGTCCCGACAAGGATGGCCTGAGGAAGTGCTGATTTATTTTTTGTCTCATCGACTCTCCGATACTCAGCAAAGATGTACAGTAATACAGAAAGAGGCGTTCGCTATCCTGTATGCTGTGCAAAAGTTGGACTATTATTTCAGTGGGGCAGTGTTTACCATTAAAACAGACCACAAACCCCTCAAATATTTATTAGAGGCGGAGTGGACGAATAAGAAGATACAGCAATGGGCGTTGAAACTAAGTGGATATAACTGCAAGACATAATACTTGGTAGGGAAGGATAATACCTGTGCTGACCTGTTATCGAGGATTCCGAAGCAACTAGAGACGGAATCAGGTTGGAGCCGGGTGTGGATGATAATTAAATGTGATCAATTCACAGGCACCGAGGGAAGGACTTGGTTGGGAGGATCAGGAAACGAGTGAGACGGAGATTATTTCCGACCCCCACTGGAGAGACATTATTAGGCAAAACCAAGAGGATAGAGAGATAGCAGCTATCAGATCCAAGGTAGAGGCAGGGCGTGCCTCCAAATATATGGTGCATGATGGAGTGTTGTGTTACCTTTCAGGAAGAGATGAGGAAGTAAGTTTAAATATGGTGATACCTGGGAAGTTGAGAGCCGAAGTTCTAGACCAGTGTCATAGGAAGTTGGGACACATGGGAATTGATAAGACATACGGATTAATAATGAGGAATTATTATTGGCTTAAGTTGTTTAAGGATGTTGTGAACCATGTAGAAAAATGTGTAACATGCCAAGTACAGAGTCGAAGGAGTAGGAAGGCCCCCGTATTAGAAACGGGTGTCCCGAATTACCCATTTCAGAAAGTAAGCATGGACATTTCCGGGCCCTATGGAGAAACTCCTAGAGGTAATCTTTACATAGTGAGTTTTGTGGACTGGCTAACGAATTGGCCTGAGGCATTTGCCATACCGGATAAAAAAGCGCAAACGTTGTCAGATATAATACTGAACGAAATATTCCCCAGATATGGGGCCCCCGAACAGTTGGTTTCCGATAATGGATAGGAGAATGTAAATCAGATTATGAGGGAGACGTTGAGGGAATTGAACATACAGCACGTAACCACCTCTCCATATCATCCCCAAAGTAATGCGAAGGTGGAGAGATTTCATAAGACCCTCGCTGATGTGTTAGCTAAACTAGCCGAGGATAATAGAGAGAATTGGGATTTATTCGTAACCAAAGCGTTAGCGGCCCTGAGGTTCTCCATAAACGAGACAACAAAACTTTCCCCTTACTACTTGGTATACGGCAGGAATGTAGTCTTGCCTATAAACAATCTATTGCGACCTAGGAGGAAGTATTTAGGAGAGGATCATTACCGTATGGTTCTAGAACAATAGCACAAAATGTTTACGCAGGTGAGGAGAAGGATTCGAAGAGCCCAGAAGAGACGAAACGATAGAATAAACAAGAGCAGATCCAAAGTTTCCTTCCAGATCGGGGACCCAGTGTATTATAAAATACACTAGAGAGAAAGTAAATTGGACCAGAGATGGAGCCCATATTATAGAATAGTAGAGCAGACGGGTCCGGTTTCCTTTGTGATATGGGACCAATTGACCGGGAAGGTAAAGAGGGTGCATGCGAATGATATAAAACTAGTGGAAATAGGGGAATTGGAAGGAGCCGAAACAAGAACTAAACAGAAAAGGCTGAGGAGAACTACGTTAGTAGAACCCGAAGAGTTGAAGACGGGAAGTGAAAGCGAAGGGAGTGAAGAGATTGAAATTAGCCCAACTACCCTTCGAAGGCTGAGGGAGATAAAGTGGACCCCAGCGGGACCTTCTGAGGAGGCAGTAATTGACCCTAACCTTAGGGAAGAAGAACTGAGGATGAAATTCCGTTAGCACAATTGCAGAGTAAATTGCGGGCTGAAGAAGCGCCTGGTGTTAATGAGGAATTACCATTGAAGTTGCGATTAAGGGGGTGGGGCGGTGCAGCCCGAGCCCAAAGAGTAAGTGGAATCAGTACAATGGTTGTGCCGAATGAGTAACGGTCTGGAACTGACCGGGCAATTATACTCGGTGTTGTGGGTTGCGTGGAAGGGCCCCCATGCATGCACGGCACTGGTAGTGGTGCAGGTCAGTGCTTCATATGTTACTCTAAGATATAACCACCCATTCGAAACCAAAACAGAATGATAGAGTAAGAAGAATTATTCTCTCCATATCCTTGCAGACATGGACGAGAGGAGGCTCGCGGTTACTGATGATGCTAGTTCTGGTAGTTTATACCTGGGAACACAGTGAGAATAGTGCATTTAAGAAGACTAGCGAAGTGATTATAACTAGATCAAAGTGGTTGATAACTTTGGTGATAGACCTGCAGCCATATGAGAAGTTACTGGGTCAGTTGAAGACTGAAGTGGACAAACTAGATACAGCCAGGACACAAGTCGCCGGAGACTATTTACAGACTCCGGAATACCACCGTATATTATAGCTCAGAAATCCCTAATACTTGAGACAATGGAAGGATATGAGTTACTATATGAAGGGAATAAAGTGGTTACGGACCAGGCAAAGGACGGCAGTACTACCTATAACGGGAAAGGCATTGAGCGTGTTGTTTGGCAGTCTCCGAATACGAAGTGAGGGTAATTAAGAGGAAATTAAAAGTGGTAGAGCAGAGGGAACAAGTTATGGCTCAGTCGGTTAAAGAGAGCGTATCTATACTCAATGTTACTAGGCTGGAATTGGCTAAGAATAGAGGGAGTATCAACTGGTTGATTTCTCATCTACGGGTTTTTAGAAAAGAAGTAATAAATGTAACCACGTCTATAACAACCGAATTACAGCAATTAGAAGGGTTTTTGCAAAGGTATTTTCAGTTGTTAGCTATAATGAGCAAGGTACGTCAAACAAGTCATTCTTTACCGGTGTTGGAGCATGTGAGGGCACAATTAGACATGTTGTCGCTGGGACACCTGTCGCCGAGTATAATAACTCCGGAACGATTAAGGGAGGCACTGCTGGAGATACAAGCCAAGCTACCCCATCACCTTTGATTACCGGTAGACCCCACTCAGCAGTTATGGAAGTTAGTGCCTTGGGATGTGCTACCTTGCTGGAAGATGATAAATTGCTAGTGCTCGCGCCGGTGCCATTACTGGACAGAGATAGCACCTTTGAAATTTACCAGGTGATGAATCTCCCCCTTCCCTATCCAAAGTTAGAGCCGGATAAGAGCAGTGGCAAGGTACAAAGTAGAGACGGAATTTGTCGCCCTAAATCTGGCCAGAACGAAGTTTATGCTATTGACACAGGGAGAAGCAGAAAAATGCAAGAATGACGCCTTAGGTACCTGTGGGTCTGTGAGTCCAATTTATGTGACAGGTAGCCACGATCTGTGCGTACTAGAATTATTTCAGAAAAATAAGAAGGGAATTAGGGATCAATGTCAGGTAGAGGTATTAGCCAGGGTAATGTTGCCTAAAGCCATCGGTGTCTGCGACGGAATTTGGGCGGTGGCCACACAAGAAGAGATTGAATTATCCAAGTTGTGTGCGGGGGAGCCCACTACTACAATAAGGGTTACTCCCCACTTGTTTTTTGTAGATCTACCCTTCGGCTGTGGAGCTCATGGTCCATCTATCTCCGTACCCCCCTACTACCGGGCGGAAGAGACATTTGAAGAGAATGTGGCTTTATTAGAGCTAGTAGGAACGAATGCCAGTGGATGGACGGAATTGTGGGAGCCCATTATAAGAGAGATTCCTAAGATGTCCCTAGAAAAGATGCCAGCGTTGTTAAAACCAATCGATAAGATTGATCTTGGACGATTGAAGTCACAGTTAGATAAGTTGGGTATACCAAATTCGGGATGGAGAGGGAACTTGGTTGATATAATAACCTGGCCGACCGTTGTGGGAATTATACTAATAATAGTCGTGGCCTTGCTAGTTTGGCGGTGGATGAAGAGACGTACGGTATCGTCGACCAGGCAGAATAAACTGGCAGGGGAATTCAGGAGTGAGGAGGGGATTCCGGTTAGTACACTTTACCAAGGTGGGTCCGACCAGGGTGCATCAGAACCCCTAACGGATATTGAGAACCAATGAACTAGGTGAAACGGTTCTATTACATGAGATTGCCAAACCCATGAACTTTTACATAAGTATCGTAAGGACAATGAAAATGTAAATGGGCATAATGAGCCCTAAGAAGAACTGAGGACTCTACTCTTGCATGCTGGAAGAGACGTATAATTAGACCCCAGTCAGAAGCATGTTGGACTGAGTTTTCTTGCATTTTTGGTGACATGAAAACTCGTGTCATTTACTAGTAAATGACAGATGGGTAAGGAAGGAATGTAACAGAGAGAGGTATACACAACCACATGAACGCACACACGCAAATATAACTTTTATTGACTGGAAATGGAAACAGTGTTTATATATCAAAGTACAATTTGGGTTAAGATGCGTGTTTACCGATGAGGGTCAATTGTGATCAGCTGATCCTTTTTCTATATTAACTCGAGATTTTGCTAATAAAGCAGAGTTGGGGAAAGAGACTGTTAGTCGAGAGAGTCACGAGACTATCGTTGCAGTGAGTCAAGAGATTTGCGGGAGAATTTGAGGAGAGAGAGAAGACTAACCCCTGTTCTGAGAAGTCTGTATGAGACTGGACTATTATTCATAAACCTACCCCAGGCGGTTCAATACGCGTTTATCACACACAAACACTCTCTCTGTCGGGAATTCGCTGGATGCATTTTGTCTTTTTCTTTTCTCATTTATTTTAAATGTTTTTATTCTCCCTGTAACCTCTGTTCTGATGTTATCTTCTTATATAAAAGAAGTCAATATTTCCTCCATTGTTGTCTGGCTTCTGCAGATATTATTTCTTGTTTTATTTTGCCACATTCTAAAACTTCCTAGCACTAACTCTCACAGCCGTGTTCACATCCCCAGTAGACCATGAACGTATGGACAACACCCTGTTTACTGGATCTAAAAAATAACACAGCGTGGGCAGCAATCAGGACTTGACCAGTTGAAATAATCTGCAGGTATTCAGGGAGCATATGGCCAGTTACTCCTAAGTTCGGTTCGGACTGAGTGGACACCTCAAACCAAAGAGGAAGATGCCGGAGGTTGAGGGGCTGGGGACAAAGTGGTAGAGTCATAAAGCAATCACAAGTGCATATGTTTTGTATTCATTATAATATAGAAAACAAAAACCATTTCAATAACAGAATCATTTTTATTTCATCTAGTATCATTTAAAACTGTACAAAATGATTACATTTCTATGATCTGTAAATGTTGAAACAGATGCCTCTGATTTATACAATCAGGAATCAGAAAAACTAAGAGAACATTGACACATTAGAGGAAAGTAAAAAACAGAACAATAATTTCATTGATAGTATGAGTCACAAAATGGCAAATTCAGATTGGGCAGAATAAAACTAGCAATGGATTTGGTGGGAATTGTTTGTGGGTATTTTATCTTTTATGAGTATTATTGGAATATTTTCTACTTTGGACCTTTCAAATGATTTCCAAACACCAAGAACATTTACAAACAAGATTTATCCTACAGTTGATTTACTTTGCACATAAATCTGGAATAGCAGTAACAAATAAAAGAAATAAAAAAAAAATAATTTAAAAACAAGATATAAACATTCTCATGACTAAGTTTTAACAATAATCCAGACAAGAGTTAAAACAATTTTGTAGTTTGAATTGATTTTTTCTTTTTGTTGATTGGTAGAAAATGGAAGTAATTTATGAAGCATCTTCAATATTTAAAGTAAGATTCAAGACTGACCTTTTGCATTCAATGAAGTCACCTCAACATTTGTTGTTCTTTTTCTCTGTGGCATGAAAATAACAAAAATTTTAACAAAAATAGTTTTCCATAACATTTGAGAGAAAAAAATAACAGGAATAGTTTAAAAACTTTTAAAATTAAAAAATATATATAAATAAAAAATATTTACTAGGAAATTTAATTATAAATTTATAATTCTTAGGTTTATTACACAACATGTATTTTAGTGAGATTGAAATCTTATTTTATGATTTGCAAATGTAATAGCTGCATACTGAAAAAAATCAATGGCATTATTATTAGAAGTTGTCAGTTGAGAAATTGGTTACAAAGTGTATGATCAAATAAAAGGCATTTTCAGGTAATTCCTTTTTTACTCTATTTCACTATATATTTATTACTGTTGGTAGTTTTCTGGAAGTTAGTGTATTGCAGAATCAATGTTGAATGTGACATGCTTTCAGAAGGAATTTCTCTAATGCAGTGATAGTGGGTAAATACAATAAAATACTTTATCAAAAAGATCTTACACCATAAATATTTTGCCAAAACAAGTCAATGATCCTTTTTATAGTTTCAGACAATGGAAACTAAATTAAATTTTAGAATAAATGAACTTTTTGCTTTTAATTAAAAAGAATTTGATTGATATAAAATTAAATAAATTTTAGCCTTAAAATAAATTAATTTTAATCCTTTGAACAATATTTTTGAAGTTCCTAAGTATTTTAAATGTGATAGTTGAAAGCATTTGATTAAAATAGTTTTTAGAGTTAAGTTACAATAGCATGGAAATTGAAAGGAAAATGGTAAAGAAAATTGTCTAATTGCTCTAAGTTTTATTTTATGCTGTTTAAAAATAAAATTATTCTGAGAAGAATGAAAATTATTGCTATGTCAGAAAATGAGATAAGGGGAAGTGTAAATGGATTTCAGCGAATAAAGATGAAAAAGTTGTTCTAGCTTAAAAACTAAAAGTCATTAAAAATGATACAATTTAAAATTTTTACAGTAACTGGAATTTGGAGGTAATAGTAGCATTCTGTAAGTTTCAAAGTAAACAACAAGGGCATACAAAACACATACTTATTCCTTTTTGCTCAGTGATTATATGGATTGCTGAAAAGTTTTTCAATTCAACACATTTACCTAAATTTAACCAAATGAATGAAACAAAAGTTTTTTTAATCCCTTCTTTGTCAGGTTGAGTACTTTTCAGCACCTGCTTCATAAAATGCTTTTAATGTTCTAAAGGCAGAAACTTGTTGAGAGATTTGGTTTCATGCAGACACAAAATGTTTAATTAGAAAAAAAATATTAACTATAAAAAATGATCACAATACATTTTTGTTGGAAACATACCAAAAGGATGAGCAAGGCTTTCATTTTTGTTTGCGGTTTAACTGATAAACTATTTGGAAAAGTAAATCAATATTTGGGATTTTAAGACACAATGTTAACACTAGATAATTACTTATTTTTGTAGGACAAGCATATCACACAAGGCCAACTAAATATAACCCATGTCTATAAAGAATTCTTGTAAAAAATATTCTACTTCAAATAATTGGAGAATTAAAAATAAAATTACATAGCAATATAAAAATAGTATCTTTATTACCTTCATCACAAAAGTTCATTTGTTTTTATAAGAACTATATTTAATTGCTGTTTTACAAAACAGAAGAAAATTGCAATCACATTTCGACATAATTTTGCACAACTGAGTAAATCAAATTTAACAATTTGATAGCACAAATTTTTTTCAATATTGCAATGGAAAATGAAAATGGCAGTAAAATACATGATTTTATAATAAAGCCAAAGAAACACTGAATCTGGATTGAGAAATTTCACTAGACTGGCATTCTAACAATTTATAAAGTAGCCAATGATCATGATTATCAGGAGGATAAGATGGTCAGCTTAAGACACTGGGGTAGTAAACAATGGATTATTCTGAAGGCTTATTGACAATTTACATTTAAACAAAATGAAAATTGGTATTTTTACAGAAAGGCTATGCAGATAATTTTATAAATTATTCAACAAATATAAAATCAAAATTTGTTTTATATTGAATCTCTGTAGAGATACAAACTTTTGTGGAAACTTTATTGTTACAAGCAAATATTGAGGTGACTTTAATTAAAGTTAGCAAATAAAAAAATAATTCATAAGAAAACAAAAGTAGTAATATCAATAAATTATTAAAAGTTGCAGGTGGAATATCACTGAGTTTGGAATAAAAAAAAAACTTTGGCAATAACAAGTAATCAAGTCAGTTTTGAAAAAAATTCTCTGGTTGCCACAGCAACAGAAAAAAACAAAAAGACAAATGCAAATAGAATTTAAAAACTGTTTAGAAAAAGCCAGGAGGTATTTATCAGGTAATGGGAAACATGCTTCTAAAATTTCATCATTAATAAAGAAAGAAGCATTAAAGAATGTGACATGGAATTATTTGATACACTTCTCTTTGAAGTTTAAGTGTTAAAGTGATGCAATTGTTGGTTTATAAAGAACCCCTGAAGGAGTTAAAGATATGGAATAATGTTTGGAATTTTGGTCCCATTGCAATGAAAAATTCATGTAAAATATTGATGAGCATAAAATTAGAAGTAACTTAAAAGATGTTAAGATAGAAGCTAAAATCAGATGTAAAACGGTTTATACAAATATAGACTAATGAGAACACTAAGTAAATAACTATGAGAAAATTAACTCCAATATTGCTGTTTATTTTTAAAAAATCTGCAAAATGAAAAAATGCAACCATAAGAGAATGCTGGATGAGAAATTAGAATCAAGAATTTTTTTAAACAATTTCAAGCAAAGAATATATTCTTATATGAGAAGAAAAAAAAGAAAAAGAGAAACAAAAACAAATTAAAAATATACAAAAATGGATGAAATGTATGTGAAATTGAAATCACTATGATATAAATGTTACACAATGTAGTTACTAGAAAACAATCATGTAAACATAAATCTAGGAAGATCAGTTGGCTAAGTATCTTGTTCTATCAACAAACCTCTAGTCATGACAATCAGAAAGATGGAAATAACAACAGAAACACCTAATTATTTCCAAATTCTTACTAAAATCTTCATGGCATTAGATTTGAAGAAATTTCTCTGCAGAAACAAGAAAAAGTATTTTTTTCAGCAGTGGCATAGTTAGATTGTAATGTCAAGAATCGTGGATACACACAAAAAGGAAACCATTGTAAATAAAATAGATAATTGTTTTGTTGCATTTTGTATAACCGAACTTAAAAGAAAAAGGACGTGTAATTTAATTTTGAGTTTAAATGTAGTTCAGGAAATAATATTTATAAAAAAGAAAACATCAGCCTTTCAAATATGTCTAATATAGAACATAAAAACACATTTCTTTGAGTAAACTAGCAAGGCAGTACATAATGCTCTGCACTTTAAAGATCTTATTTAACATCAGCAATCTTTGTTGTCAATTTCCTGTGCAAATCATTTAAACTTAAGCTTAAATAATGAAGATATAGTGGGAGAATTTTTGTTCTCATTAGTAATTGTGGAACTTCTCTTTTTAGAGTTTGAAAACAGTAACTATCTCATTGGAAATCATTTAATGTAGTTAGAAAAATGTATACTTTTTAAAAATATGTAAATGCATTTTTCCTATCCAATATATGTGCTATATCTGCATTACAAAATTAAATGCAATATAACAAATAATATAAGCATCATAAATTTAATCATAAAATTAATTTATTATGAGAAAGATAACATGTTGAAAAAGAATATCTATTTTTAATTCTTAGGTATACCACTGTTTCTTGGCTTTTATTAATGAACTGGAGCAAAAAAAAAAAAAACCCAAACAAAAAACACAAGATTGGATAAAAAAAAAACTTCTTTGATGTATATGAGCAAAATGATGCCAGAGATAAACAGTTATTTCTTAGCATAAAGTGTGTCTTCATAAGTATTCTCAATTGCCAACTTTGGTTCACACATTGTGTTCAAGTTTGGATTTTCCTTTGTAACATCTTCTTGTGGCATCTTTGCATGTAATTCTGTGTTCATAACTTTCACCTTCATTGTGGCTGCTTTGAGATTGACTTTATCAAATTTCTCCAAAGCTGCAGCTCCTTCTTCAGCATCACATGACTTGTCCAAATTATTGCAGTTTGAAACAAAATGTGTGTCTATATCATTCACTCCATGGTTTACTTGTTTGTTTACTTTTTCATACAGCATATTCACCTTATTTGTATTCCAGTAACTATTATTAGCAGCTAAAGTGCTGCTTGTACTTCCATCAGCAGCAGTAGCAGCAGCATTATGGATTTGAGCATAAGAAGTATTTTGAAACAAAACGGCTGGTTCTTTGGCAACATATTTCTTCTTTAACCTTAAAGATAAAAAAAAGCATTTTAAAACATTTTAGAATACATTCATTTAAAAACAGACATGATAGTTTTTCATCATTTTATGATAATTTTTTTCTGTCAAAGAACACATTTAGAAAACTTAGAGAGTAAATTTCTCAATGAGAAGAGTTTATTTTTAATAGAGTTTGAATTTTTCTGAGTAATTAATAAGTATTCACAAAATTAATAAACTTGGAAAGGTTGTGTCTCTACATGAATACAATGAGAAGAGATGATGACAGCTGGATAGACCATTGTTTCTTCATATCTTGCTTATTTTAAATTAAAACCAAAACAGAATGTGTAGTGATCTTTGATAATGATCAAGAATTCTGCTATATATAATGGTTTTAGATATCTTTTGGATACTATCATTATTTTGTTTGCACAATACTTAGTAACAATATTATAAAACAATGGGATGATCTTAAGAAAAATAATAATGAAAATGGCTATCAAAAGCAAGAATTGTTTCAATAAAAAAAAAAAAAAAAAATGGAATCTAAATTGGTTAACAATTCATTTTGAAAAAGTTAGAAATTCATTTTAAATATTGAAAACTTTGACACACTTGATGACAAAAGAATAATGGATCTCAAATAAAACTGAAAGTGAGAAATTCTTTCAAGTAGGTAATCAATTCATAACTAAGATGTTTTAATACTAGTAGACAGTATAATTCTGAAAGTACTGAACTGAACACTAAGTTACTCTTTATATTTAAAAAAGCAAACAGTTCTTCTGAAGAGCCATAACTTTCATGAGCTTGTGATCTGAAAAAAAAATGTTTCTGAAAATAAATAACTAAAGTATGTTTTCAGTTTTTCAGCTAGAGCAGCATATTTGCAACGTTTACATAGAACATGTGGAAATTGTGTTATTTGTTAAGGTTCATTTCAGTGTTAAGATTTGTGAAATTGAAAACAACTTTTTGATATTAATGTCAATATTCTTTTATTTAAAAATATCTCTTTTATATGTTTATAGCAACACTATAAAAATGGAATAACATCTTCAAACAATTAAAACAACTACTATCTACTCTGTTCCTACTTAAAACTAAAATGTTTATATGTGGTTATGGAAATGACAACATGCTTATTTTTCAATGGAGATATATATATATATAGATAGATAGATAGATAATATTAGTGGTAAATATACACATAAATATGCAAAATATATAAATATATACACATACATGTATATTTTGTATAAAAAAAAAAAAATTCCAAGAGGATAGAATCCAATGTCCAGGACAGAATAAGGATATAATAAAAAGGCTTAAAAACTAATATTCCAAGGTCATAATTTATTCCATTGGAATCGTAAATACGATCCAATTCATCAGATCTACAAATTCAAAAAGAAAACAGAAAAAACAACTCCGGAAATAAAATTTAAAATTTAGAGAGAGTGTAAGTATGAGAGTGTGGGACGAATGTTAGAGCTATAGAGAGGGGTAACAGACGAGAGAAGGTGGGGGATTAAAATTTAACAGAGAGAAGTTTTAGAGAGGGGAGTCAAAGACGGTTTAAGTGAGAGAAATATGAATGTTGTTGGATGTCTAATACATTAAAGATGTAACCGGAAAGGATACATTTTGTGGTGACATACACAATAGACGATCTAATCTTAAAGATCAGAAGAGGGAGGGAGAGGAAAAGAAAAGAAAAAGAGGTGGGGGAGAGAGATGAGGCGGGGAAAACTAAAACTGAAGGGCATTTATAAAAAGGGCCGCTGTGTAATTAAGAAAATTTGACAAAATTAATATCGACTACAGGTTACAAATCAAATATAAACATATAAAAACTAAATATAACGATTATCTAATCTAGCAAGGACCTATATTTCTATGTTCAAAAACACATGCATATACACACATACACAATAACATATACACGTACATACATACATATAGGCGTGTACTCTTGATATAGTCATCAAGTGACTTGCAATGCTTATTACATATGTGACAAACTAAGTTGTTTTGTACAAGGCCTGGCCTATTTTGTAACATCTGTTCAGCTTGATTGTGGGTTTTCATGTGATGGGAGAGACAGAAGTAGTTTCTGCAGGGTTTTCTAATACACTCTGCATATTAAGTTATTTCCAGAATAGTACTGAGTGTAATTTGTGAAAGGTCTACCAATATGGCTCTTCGTATGGCTAATGAGGCTTGCATTGAAGAGGCATACTCTACTCAATTCATCAAATGTAAATTGCTGAATTAAAGACTTCCCTTTTCCTAGTGGCACGCTTGACATTTGCCTAATTCACTGTATGTTCATGGAAAATCTTAGTCCTTTTATGAATTGTACACCTCCACTTGTTTTGATCATAAACAGTGGCTTCCACAACAGTATCTTCTCTATGGTAGACTGCAAGAGACACTTTTAAACAATCCTTGAAGTGCTTCCTTGTTTAAATGCTGAGGTTAAATGCCATAAAGTATTTGTTTGGGTATTCTATTGTTGTCAGGCCAACTGACATGGCTTGACCAATGAAGCTTGTGGTGATGATGCTGCCTGCATCGACTTTTTTTCAAAAAAACCATGTAGGTTAACCAATGGATACCAACAATCATTAAACAGCATTGGTAGAATTTCTTCAGAGTGTTTAAATGCTTGCAGTCTCACAGGAGTATAGTAGGTATGTCAGCACACAGGAATGTCACCTGTGCATTTCTTAAGTCCTCTCTGAAAACAAATTCACCCTTTTAGAGCTTCAAAAGCACCAAATGTTTTCTTCACATTAACAGACATTTCTATTGTTCATAGTGTTCCCATATACTGACATATGAACAGCAGAAAACAGGTTAATATGTTATTTCCGATCAAATCTAAAGTTAAAAAATGAAGAGATTTGTTGCAGAATGTAGGGTGGATGAATAATGGACGATGCCTATCATGCCTGTCAATAAAATTTGGTCTACTTATGATCTTTGACTCATCCTAACAAGGTAAAAAGCTTACTGTCCTTTTTAAGCATAAAGGAGGAAATGTCATATCTTCATTTAAGTGATAAAACTTTTCATAAAATCATCTACACACATTGACAATTATTTTATATTTTTATATATATATATATATTTTAAAAAAATAAATTATTTATTACATAAGAAAGGAACATTCATATATATTGATTGGGTTTTTATATATTTTAAAGACATTTTTATGTTTATACATTCTTTTTATAGGTACACATATTTAAGTAAATGCTATGTTTATAATAAACAGTATTAAACAACATTTACCGGCCTGAATGTCCGAGAAATTTTCATAGAAAATATTTGTTCTGCAACAGTAAATTCAACCTTGCTAATCTCTGTGATTTAATTGGTTAAGAGCATGTCAGGCTAAATGACGGTTCCGTATAGGATACAGGTTTGAATCCTGTCGGAGAACGAATATTTTCTATGAAAATTTCTTGGACATTCAGGCCAGTAAATGTTGTTTAATACTGTTTATTATAAAAACAGCATTTACTTAAATATTTGTCTATAAAAAGAATGTATAAACATAAAAATGTCTTAAAAATAATTGTTGAACTTTGTCCATTTCATAATATATATTTACATTGGGTAATTGTATAATGATCAAGATGAAAACAGTACTTCAAACAAATTAAAGTATATTGCCAATTCGTCATTTCTAAAATAAAAAATAAAATGAAAATACATACCAGCGTCTATAATAAAGCATAATGAGAGCCATAATAATCATAACTGCAGCTGCAAGACTGATCACAATTCCAAGCACATTTCCTGGAAAATATATAAATATGTAACAATAGATTTGTACACTTATAAAATGTGGTATGAACAATAACCAAGGCAAATTATTTCCTTGACATTCAAAATTTTTCCAAAGAAAATATATTAAGTGTTTAAACAAATAAAAAAAAAGTTACTGCTATATATAATTGAGCAATATTAGATAGACTTAAAACTATGATTGAATATCAAACTATTGATCTCTATTTTCTAAAATAGGTTTAAATAAATAAATTTAAATGTTTTCTGATTCTTAATTTAAGTTTGTTGGCCAACAACTTCGACTCGTTACAGTATGAAGATTATTTTTATATTATAATAACAACATTGGTATCAACCTAAAAGAATTAGGTCACTTTTAATGTCAGGAAAGCAGACTGAACAAGTCTGACTGCATTTTTTTTTTTTTTTTTCGTTCTGCAAATGGAATGATGGCAATGACAAAAAATGAGAAAAACTATCTTTATAATAATTACACTGTAAAAAAAAAATGAAAGATTAAAGAGAAAATCTGCTGGCTTGAATTTTTGTAAAATCTTAACAGGAATTTCTTTGGAAAGATCAAAATCAAATCACTTTGGCCAACATTTCCCTCCATTTCTTTCCCATCAAAACGTTCTGAATCTTCAACGCTGTTTGTTGTCTTTGGGTGGAATCTAAGTTCTGATGACTTTTTTTGATAGTGTTTGGATAGGGTTCATTTTCATGACAAATGTGTTTTCTTTCACAAATGTTTCTTAAATGTCAATGTGGCTAGTCCACTGCTTTCATTCTGATGCAGAGGCATTCAATCCCTGTCTATAATAGAGGGATCAATGCCCAAATTTTTAATAAAATATTGTTGTACATTCTATATATTTATCAAATAATCTTCAACATTGATCTTTTGAGATTAGGAAGTGTTTATTCTGAAATCTTAGTCATGCTTTTTGCCATCTTTTCATCCCCAATTTAGAAAATCAAAGTTTTTCTTGCGTTTTACTTCGACTACTCTTCAGATAATCAAGCATGAAAAAGGAAATGTCCTCTTGAGTAATCTTGTATCCACAGATGCGTGTACATCAACAAACCATTCAAAAAATGTTATTTGTGGCTTGAATTTATGACCAAAACCAGCAGCACAAAATCTTTAAATTTTTTTATCAGAACTATCTAATTCTTCTTCTTCAAACTTTGAACATTTAGTCATTTTCATAGTGGAAATAAATAATCCATCATTGTTTTTTGCTATACTCAAATTGGAATAAAATGAGTGATATATTTTGACAAAATATCTTTGTTTTAAAGTGTCAGGAACATTTTTTTCTTTTTTTTTTTAAATTTAGCATCTCAATGTGTTTTACCTTTTAATCATTCTGATTCCTGTTCATATTCAGTTTTACATTTCTATACAACAGCTGAAAGGACTTTCTTTTCTTCAATAGATTATTTCTTAAAAGAGCCACCGCCAAATGTTCTTTTCTCAGCCATATCTTTGAAATTATTTTTAAAATAATGAAGGTAGACAGCATATTACATGATAAAAAATTATTTTAATTTATTATAGTCATAGTCTAATTTAAATATGTCTCTCCTAGAGAGTCCATATTCATTGTGTGTGATGAGTATTAATCCCTGTTGTTGATGCTTGCTCAGACACATTTGTATTTGTTCAAGAGCCACAGATCCCAATTATGATTTATACTGCAACTATGCTGAGCAAACCTTAGTAACAGATTCTTAGAGTAAGCCTATGATACAGCATGATCAACTGTTTGAACAAAGATGGTATACCCTTGGTCCCTATGGTTTGTGACATTGTGCTAGCACAACCATCAATGGCTTCCAAACAGTTCCCAATTTTACTCACAAGGCTTGAATGAAGCCATCGTATAGTTTTTATTGTAACCTAAGGAAGGTTACTGAATAGAACAATCAAACAAAGGTTGGTAATGAACCATAATATTTAGGAAAAGAACAACACATATAAGATTCGTCAGCGGCACATAGAAGTAGTCAACAGCTGGAAGTCAAGTGAATTCCACAATGAATCTCTAACTGCAGACCACCATACAGTATTTACTACTGTATTTATGTGAATGGGGACATACCCATTATCGTTTGTAGGTATGCTACAACAGTTTTCATGCACTTTGTAGTGCTGCAAACTGGGATCACCTCAGGCCAATAAGAGTGAGAAGTTACCTCCCTGCCAAATTGATGATGGTAAGATTTGAACTCAGGACTTATGGACAGAATGCAAACATTCAAACCACTTGTCCTCTAGTATATATAACTAGAGTTATATATACAAAACAGTTATGATTTGAATTATTTTTTTATAAAGTGAATAGATTATAATTTGAAAAAAGTTTTACAATTTGTACCAAACAAGTTTTGCATTTTTAAATGAGTGTCAGAACTAAAATATTTTTGTTGGAATAAAAGTGGCTGAGGTTCAGGGGTTATATGAAATTTTAAAAAAATTAACTATGTGTGTGGGGATGACTCACAAGTAAGTGGCATGCAAATCACTCTAGAATATATTAAAATTAATTTGAAAAAATGAAATTAAAAAATACAATAAATAAAATGATTTACCTTCTGAAATAACTGTTTCTTCACTTGGTGCTGATTGTGGAGCAGGTTTTCCCCAACTGCTACCTTTCAGAGCTAAAAAAAAGAAAAAGTAAACATTCAGTTTCTAAGTTTTGCATCATTGTGTAAAAAAGTTGAGTAGGTGTTTAATATCTCATAAAATTCTTCAAATAGCCTTAAATTCCAATGGTTCAAGGTTTATCCACATTTTTCAATATTGTAAAAAATTATATTAGTACAAATAAAAAGCAATGCTTATTTTCCTTTGCAAAATGAATTCCTGTTTAAATTACACTTACCTGAAAATGAATTGTAAAATTCTTACAAAAATATGAAGTATTAAAAATCAAGTCTATACATTTTTTGGTTTTACTATGAATGAAAAACTTCAATGTGCATGATATCAATATTTCATGTTCATCTAATAATTACCCAAAAATTACATTCTATTGAATTATTTACTTTTGTGATGTAAGAAAATTAGCACTATTTTTAAAATACATGTTCATTCAGGATATAGGTGATCATGGCTTTCCAAACATCTCTTTTCTTTATTCTCATAATTGCTTTCTTGGGAAAGATAATGAAGTTGTTTCTTCTTGTTTTTTCCATGGTTTTGAATTCAGAGTTGTCTTTCTTCTAGATGGGTTGATATCAAAAACTATAGAGCTCACTACTCTGCTATTTAATCCATAACTGTGGGGAAGAGATAGATTCAGGCCTTTCCCAAGAACATCAATGTATGCAACTGACATAGACAAAATCTGAACTTGGCTTACCTAGTCTAATTTCCACATTAATAACCATTACACTACCTGCATATCCTATATACGTATATAGACATAAAATAGTTTGAAAACATAAATTTGTTTTCCTTTTATTAACAAATATGTATAATGCATTCATCACTGGAAATAATTACATGATAGTAAAATATTTCTCTATTAAAAGAATAATAATTTGTTGTGAAGGTAATAAGAAGGCAAAGACTGATTTCTGAAACAGTCAAAATAAAGGATTACTGGAATATTTAAATCAGTGACTTCCAAACTGGGATTCTTAAGACACTCAAAACTTGTTAAATCAAGACTGCATTTTCAGAAACTCATCTAAATACAAAATGTATAAATATAAAGCAGCATAGATATGTGGTGATAATAATAGAATAATGTATCTCCAAAACAGAGAAATTTTACTGAATATTTCCAGTATTCTTTTTTTTTCTATTTAATTTGCACAACTCATATTTTTCACAAAAACTATAAAAAAATGCTATCAATATAGATATTTAAATGGAGAAATTTAAATTCACAGAGATTTTGTAGTCCTTACATATTAAAAGATCTTTTCTGATTCTTTTTTACTGAACCTGCTAACTTTGACACTCAAGCAAGTAGATTTTATGTATTTTAAATTGCTATGTTTCAGTAGACTGGCTAGTGGTTAAGAAAAAAAATGTCAAGAATTATATTTCAGCAAAGTAAATAGAGAAATCACTTAAATGGTCACAATATGAAATGACATCTAACATATTACTGGCATTTTAAACCTTTTATATATGAAATTCTATTTGAAATTGTCTTTTTTGTTTAGACATTTTAGGTATTTAAAATTAGGGTTGAAAGATACCTGATTTCTTTCTGCTAAATTCTGTACAAGTCAACACACTGCATTTGTAAAGTCTGAACCATGTTGTAGATCAAAATATGCCCAATTATTATATCCTTGGCTGTTATATTTTTGTTATCTGCTGCTGGGTTTCTGTCAGTGTTATAATTTTGTGATACAGGTTAATTTTTTAGATTTTATATGCTACTAACTCAACCATAGGTGACTGACTTACCAATAGAAAGATTTGACGAAAACAGAAAATGAGAAATCATGTTCAAAAACTTTAAATTTAATTCTACTGGTATTAATAGATTTGTTACATTTTTATGTTTTTATACATACAGAAATATTTGATAGCACAATAGCCAAAATTTGTCTGTCTGAGGAAAGCCAGATGCTACAATGATAAGCAACAATGAAATACTCTAAGTATAATCTAGGTTCCCTGATGATGAAGACAGAACAGACTTCACATCTCTATTCTGATTATTTGTATTCTTCTCACAAGATTTCATACAGTCAATCAAATGATTTCTTTTTTAATCATTTCAACCCAAGCAAGGTAATAAAGCCACCAAGATGCAAGGGGTTACTGAGTGTAAGAGAATATGAGAAGAAAAAAAAAAAAAAAAAACACTGTTAGAGAGAGAGAGAGAGAGAGAGAGTGAACAATAACAGTACAGGAATTAAGGAGACAAAAGATAATGATTGATATTGTACTTAAATTTTTGAAGATCAAAGTTGACTTGGAAGCAAGAAAGTTTCACAAGCAAAAGGTGTGAGATAAGAAACTGTTTGCATAGAATTTATGGTCACATCTAGTCAATTCATCTGTAAAATTATGAGACCTTACTGCCAATCTAGTATTATGCTTAAATTTATGCTTCACTGGGAAAGTGACTGAAACTGAGATGTCAGGACCAACATTGCAGATTCTTCCTTGGATTTTATCAAGAATCTCTAAATATATAGCAGGAGCACCTGACCAGATGTGGCCACAATATTTAAAGCATGGATGAATGGTAGACTTATAAATATGTGAGATAGATTCTGGCGCAAAAAATTTGTCTAGCACAGCAGTGAACCTATTTTCTTTGCAGCAGACCGAGCAATTGATTCAATATAATATTTTCACTTCATGTCAGTGGAAAACAGCCTGATAAGGCACAATAAGTTATTCTCCTGGAGGTTAGCTTTTTTATCAATCGAAGGGGCATCTCAAAGAAAATCACAGAATGAATCTCATCCATGCTGATAGAAGGCAAAAAGGGTTTTCTCAGATGATTAAAAGAGAGCAGTTTTGTTTTGGATGCATTAAAATTAACAAGCCATTTCTTGTCCCAGTTAATAACAGATTGTAGATCATTTTTGAGATCAGCTGCTAATTTGACCTTATTGAACTGATCCAATTTCCTATTAATATAGGAGTAAATAGTTATGTCATCAGTATAGATTTTGAGTTGAGAACTGATGATATCAGGAAATTTGCTGATGAAAATTAGGAACAACATATAGGATAGAGCCCTGTGGATACCTGCATTAATACAAAAAGAGTGCCCAGTCAAGATAGCTTTCATTTTGTGATTTGATAAGAAAGACTAAATCAGTTAAAAAATTTGTCCAGAAATACCATAACCTTTCAATTTATGAAGAAGTCCAATATGCCAAACCCTGTCAAATGCTTTTGAGATATCCAAAACAACAGCCAGAGCCTCATCATTCTTAGCTTAATAGACTCTTCAACAATAATTGTTAATACATCAGCAGTTAACCTAAGAAAGTGAAAGCCATATTGCTTATCTGAAACAAAAGCTTGTGAGGTGAGATGCTTAAGCAATTCAAAGTTGATTAGAGTCTCTAGTACTTTGTCAAAAAGAGGTAGAAAGCTAATAGGTTGATAGAATGATCAGACAGTTTGCGAAGTTCTTGAAGACTGGAACTACAGAAGAGAATTTCTAACAAGCAGGAAGGTAGTTATTGTAAAGTTTAGAGAGAGCAGGAGCCAGTTCTGGAGCAGATTTCCCAAGGACGATTGCAGAGATACCATCATGTCCACAAGCTTTGTTGGGATCTAGCTTAGAGAGAAGAGCAGAAATCATAGTCAGAGTTATTGTTGTAGCATACATACGGATGATAATGGATATGTCCTCATACATATAAATACAGTAGTAAATACTCTGTGTTGGTTTGCAGTTGAAGATTCATTGTGGAATTCCCTTGACTCACTTCTAGCAGTTGACTATTTCTTCTACATGCCACTGGCAAATCTTATGTGTGTTGTTTGTGTCCTAAATATTATCATTCATTACAAACCTTTGTTTGATTATTCTATTCTGTAACCTTTCCTAGGTTACAACAGTTATGTGCATATCACTCAATAGGGACTCTGTTCTAAGTGGAAATTCAGGTAAAGATAATCCAAATGAATCAAGAGTAGAATTTGAAGAGAATTTATGAGAAAAACATTCTGCTTTAATAGCAGAAAATGTTAACACCTCAAATCGAGTGAAGAGAAAATGGATAAGAAACTTACTTTTATTTAACACACTATTACAGAGCTGCCAGTAATCACGAGAACCAAACTTGTTAGAGGCTATACGGTGACTCATTCTATCAGCAAACAAAGATTTACCCTCTTTGAGGATACATTTACAATTATTATGAGATGACACAAAGAGGTATCTTGTGTTTGGAACTATTATGTTGGTACAGCCAGAAAAAGTGATTCCTGTGAGTTATAGCAGCTGAACAGGCTGGTATGAGCCAAGGAGAAGATTGTGATTGCACTTGGTAATTCCGAGAAGGTAGAAAATCATCGATGCCAATTTTAATCCAAGAAGAAACTTCTGTGGCACAATTCTCAGTAGGAAGGTTAAAAATATCAATCTAAAGGGCATCTTGAAGATAATCACAGAATGAATCCCAATCAGTAAGCTGGTAACAGAAAAAAGTCTTGTGAATAAGAGGTTCCTGTCTAATAGACAACTACAAAGAAATATAAACAGAAACTACAGTGTGATCCGAATTGCCAAGAGGACAGAGTTGTGATGCTTGGTAAAAGCTAAGAAACAAATCTAGTAAAGAATAATATTGATCAGATTATTTGGAAAATGAGTATTTAACTGAAGGACTGAGCAATGAAAAGATTGAAAGTGAATACCAGCAAACTTAAAATGCTTAAGATATTTAGGGGTGGGGAGAAAGAGAGAGAATCTATATTGTCAAAAAGTTTATTTCTCAGTTGCCATCTTTCTACCAGGTGAGTGCGGGTAGGCATTCCAAGATTCTTAGATTAAATAAATGTTTCAGTTCAAAATTTCCTGAAGGTAACTCAGATCAACAGAGACCTGAAGAAAGATGGATAACTTATATTGTTTTGAAAAGCACGGATTATGATGAAGTACCAAAAAGTTCTTGACCTGATGTATCATTTCAAATCTAACCAAATCATCCACAGAATATTTTTAAGTCTTTAGTCAGGTTGAAAACTTCCCAGCATTCCCTTGTAAAATATTGTAACAAAATAAATTAATTTAGTATATTATTAAACACCAGAGTACATAATTGCTTTGACTCGGCAAAAGTCAATTGACATGATATCAATTTTTGCAACATTTAAATTTAAGCTTCCAGATATCCCAACACAAAAATACAAGAAATTGAGTTTACTTTTACCACAAGTTCATCAAGATTCATTAAATGTAATTTGAAAAATATTTTCTGATAAAAAGAAAAAAAAAAAAAAGCTGTAATTTTAAAGACAATTTTAAACAATCAAAAATTGGTTATTTTTTCAAAATTTTAATTATCAGAGCAGAAGTAATGTCTGATTTTATAAAACATACAAGAGTTTTTTTTTTTCATTTCTTATTTTCTCAATGCCATTAGTTGAATGTTCAGTTGTTGAAATGAATAGCTGTACGTAAAACTTTACTGTTTTTGGTTGACAAGTTTTTATTCTTCTTTTTGTTGTTATCTGCATTATTTCTTAAAAATACAACAAAACAACTGTATGGAGATTGTATGGATGAAATAAAAGAGGTCTATTGATTGAGTTTACTGCTGTCAGTATAGACAAGAGTTCATAAAGAAAAAAATTGTCTTCTCAATCAATAAATAATTCTCTTGCCAGCACCCATTGTTTGAACAGGTATTAATAGAAATACCTATCTACTACCAGCTATCCTATCTGCAAATTGCTTAAATTAATGCTCACGCATTGTTAAGGGAACAAGTAAATCTCTTTAATTTTATTTATAAAATTAGTGAAAATTTTGTATATATTTTTTATTCATAACACAATCATTGACATTTCTTGAAGAAATTCATATTAAGTTTAAAATATATTTATTTGACTTGTTTAAATGATTTACTTTCTCAATTTTTAAAAGCTTCATTAATCCCAAATCAATGTTAGTCAAACATTCAATTAGACAAAAAAAGTATTAAAATAATTTTAGATTTCTAGAAAGATTAAAATAAAATTTTATTGAATAGTAATCAAAAACTAAAGTTGATATTTCTTTTAAATCAAGTGATTAAATATATTTTCTTGAGTGAGATTATAGCCATTAATTTTTTTTAATTCAAGACCTCTAGAAGATAATTAAGACAGTAGTTTATTAATTCTAGTCAATCAATGGAGTAATTTTCAAGCTAATCTTCAAGAAAAAGTGAATGTGAATTTATCAATGGCAATTGAATATACACACATATTGTAAATATTAGCATATCAACTGGGCTAGAACACACAAAAGCAACTAATAATTGCATTCAAAGAAATTCATCATGCTGCAATGTACTTGGGAGTGTGAATTGCATATGCATACAACTAATGACTGTATACAAAACATATTATACATACACATTGTTACCATCCAATAATTTTTTTAGTAGGAAAATATACATATAACATAATGAACTCATGTAACAAACATATATTGTAACCAATGAATACATTTTACAGATTTAGTAGATATTGAAGCCATTGAAGCTTTTGTTAGTGTGCAATACCAACCTACATAAACATATTTAAACATTGATAAACAAAAAAAAGCAAAATATATGACAACCAATAAATATTGTATTGTAACTAATGAACATCTTTGCAAATCTGGGATACATCAATGACTGAATATATTTGAAAGCATAAAAATGCAAATATAGCAATTAGAGAAGTATGTAAAGTATTTCCATAAATATTTACTAAAAGTTTTTTTAATTGACTATTACAATCATCTTATCTTTAAAATATCCAAAGACAGTTCAACTTGAATTAAAATTGCTATTGTACAAAACTTGCAGATGAAATTATCATAAATTAAAGTTAGGATGAATTATCTAATGGTTTTGAGAATCAATATTGAATACATGATTGGAAAAGGAAATCACAAAGCTCCCTAACTTTTGTTTTTAATATAAGATAGTCCAGCAAACTTAAAAAAAAAAAATTAAAATCAGTAACCAAGTAACATGAGTATTATTAAAAGGATTTTATAGCAACTTTAGCATTTGATATATAAACAAAGGACAAGTAGTCATTTCAAATGTGCTTTTAGTATGGATTTTTTGTATCTATCAAATGTATGTGCGTATTAGTAAATAAATTATTAAAACAATTATTATTAAAATATTATTTTATTGTTTGGCTGCTATTTCTTTTCACAATTTCTATGTACAGTTTACATTTTGAGTGACAGGAAAGACAAGTGTATTTTGAAAAGTACAATTATATCTATAACTATAAAATAAATCAAATTACATAAAACAGAGAAAATAACATTTTAAATGACAATAATAACAAGAAAACGTGTTTTGAGAATCTTGATCAAAATTAGTAACCAATTTTTTAAAGTAATTAACAGATTCAGCATTATGAACATATAACAAAATTTATAAATGTTTCCCTTCAGTTTATGCACTAGGAGTGAATATGATAAAAAAATGATGGTGGGGGAAAGTATTACTACGAAGAGTAACAGTTAAACTTTAAATGTTTATATTTCAAAATTATGAAGACAAATCTAATAAAAAACATCAATTATTGCATCACATAATAAAAATGTAACATTTCATGAAGATATATAAAAAATGGAAAATTTCTTACCACTTTGATGCATATATATATATATATATATATATATATATATATATATATATATATATATATAAAATTATATTAATAGTTAATGGCAGCATTATTAATAATATCAACTATTAATTAGCATTGGTTTAAAAAAACTGCATTCAATATCAAACAGATAGAACAGGCTTTGATGTCACCATGGAGACTTTCAATGGAATGTAAGTAAGTGAAATAGTTGAGAGCTACCTAATATCTAAATCTGCAGAAATAGTTATTGAAAGAGATTTCTATTGTGATGATGACTTAATGATTCTCAGAATTAATCTTTGACATTGAAATTAAGACTAATTTAAAAGCGGTGAACTTCCTTGATGTCACATTTGATACATGACTGGCGAGGCAGATTTTTTCCTGCAGTAGGTTGCCATTTCTTTCTACAGTAGAACAGTTGCCATCCAAGGCTATAGAACCCAGTCTGTCCTGCTATTTACCTATAGCTGGGGGGAGAAGGACAGGATTCATACCTTTTCCCAAGGGTATTAGCACAATATAATGGATTCAGCTGGAATTTGGACTCAGCTCTCAGATTCCTCAATCTGAGATGCTATCCATTACTCCACTGTAAATATATCAACACATTATTAAACCACTCACCAACCATTTTTAAATATATTTTGAGGTCTGTGTAATAGAATGTCCACAAATTTTAGCAATAGAAGTATTTTTGAGTATGTGAAGTCAGAATATCAAATGACATTAAAGAAAAGTGCTAATTTTGATTTAAAGAATTGTACAATCAGTAAAAAAGAAACAGAAAAACTAAGATTATTTAGTTCACTTCCATTTCAATACAACATAAAAAGGACAACAAAAGACGGAAGTATATTTTTTAAGCTTATTGATAAACATTTCCCTGATACTAATAAGTTCTATACAATAGTCAATGGGGGACTAATTAAACTGAGCTGTTGTTGTATGGACAACATAATCCATCTAATAAAAACAATATGAAGACACTATGTATGTGATACAAATTCAACCTCCTCTTGTAACTGCAGGAACTGAAATAACTACTCCTTATTGGAAAATGTGTAACTACTAATATAGTCTACTAGGCAATTGTAAAGATGAAAAGTGTTTTATATTAGTATTTCTGAAGGGCAGTAGAAACAAAAATTCTATAACCATAAAATTTCTTTCACAAGAAGGTAGTATTCTAGAATTCTAGGTAGTATTCTATGCCTAGAAGAAAAGTTAAGTATTACAGAATTCCTTAACCAGGAGAGATTATTGAATAAAAAGTTAGAATTACTTTCAAAGTATCGGCATGACAATAAGCACAGGCCCTGCTATTCCTTGACAAAATGGTCAAGTGCTTTTCTATATTTGTATGGAAGAGCCCATAATCATATTCTGAGATTTACTATGCACTTGAAGATCACCTAAATATGAAATTGACAGTTGCACTTAAGTGTTTTCTTTTAATTGATTTTTACTATTGTGTTGATCCTCTTTTTGTGTGACTTTTTGACATGCCTCTGAAATCATTACATTAATTTAATTATCAAATTTGGAATATTAATAATAATTGTATAGAGATTTTTATATAAGCAAATAACTTGGAATTTTTTTTTAATTATTAAAATAGTGAAAATATTTTTTCCAAGTTATTTGTTTTCTTAAAGATAATTTCTTTGAATTATTTGAAATTTTGTGATTATTTGTTTTCATGATTACTGAAATTAATCAACTTGTTTGAATTGCATGTATTATCAACTGGTTACCATAAAATATCATTGTTTGAAATATTTTCTACAGAATCTTTTTTTTATTAGGGTAAACATACTTTTATTTACAAATGTTTTGACATAAGGTTTCAATCTGTTCATAGATACTTGATTATGCATTTTATCATTCATTTCAATGAAGAAATGTTTTGCTAAACACTATAGATCATTTTGAAGCCTTCTATAAGTTACTTGCAAAGGTTTCCTAATATGATACCGCAAAAAACATATTATATATGTTATGTTATCTTCTAGTCTGATGTAGAAGTTTTACTCTTGTGCCAAGTGATGACCAACTTATTAGTAGTCACTTGGACATGAAAAATAGGGCAAGTCCATTTTGCCTATTTCACTACATCTCCTGGAAATTAAAAGTTTTTTTTTATGCCCTGTGTTGATCTTAGACTTTTCCAAACTATAGTACAAAATTTTATCTCTCTCTCTCTTGAGGTGTGTACCTGGTTCTTTTTATTGGGGATCTAGGTCTGGACTCATCTTCCTCCTTATCTGACTCCATGTCAGATTTGTGTATACTATCCTTCATAGTTTCTTTTCTACTACGTTCACTTTCTCCATCAGAATCACTCATACTTTCAGGTTTCTCCTCTTCCATCTAAACTTTTTTGTTGTAAATTCTAGGTTTTATTTGATCAGAGTGAGCCAGTAAATTCTGTCCATTTGTTGCTATTATAGCCATATATTGCCCCTTTTGTACAATAAAGCTAGCTTTTTCAAGATTTGATTGTTTTGTATCCACTTTCAAAACATTTATTCACACGAGTCAATGACTTTTTTCACATTTCACTGTGATGGGAATAATTTTGAAGTGCGAGTCAGTCTCAAAAGTTCCTTCAAAATAACCAAGCATTTTAATAAAAAAGCCATCAAGCTTGTCTTAGTTTCAGTCAACTTTTCTTAAATTTGGATTTGTCCATTTGTTCCCCCCAAATTTATTAGGATTAGAATGAAATCACACTCCCAGTATTCAATTGCATAGGAAACATACCATTTAATTTTCTCTATGACTGTATTACATATAGAGCTGTATTTTTCTGAGAGATGTAGGGTTAAATTTGACACCATTTTTACTTTTCCTTTTATACAAATATAATTATTTTTCTTTTCACAATACAACATATGTGTCCTAAAGCAGGACATTTTTCTTGTGCCATTCATTTTTATTGCAGTCTTGCATTGCACAAGGTAATTGGATATGCTGTATGTTTCGGCATTACTCTTGGATATATTGAATGTCTCAAGTAATTGCTCCATAACTCTACAGATGTATCCAAGGACATTTTAGTCAATTGTAACTGTTCTAAAATTTTGTGTTTGTATGAAGCATCATGTGATGCTTCATACAAACACAAATCTTCAATTAATCTCAGCTGTATCAACTCATCTTCGATGCCCATTTCTCCAGTGCTAAGTTTTTCAAACTCACAGAATCTGGAAGCCTCTCTTAGTTTAAGTACATACTGTATAATTGTTTCTTTGGCTCTTGTTTGTTTGAAAGAAACTTTGTCCTTTCTGCAATAACCAACTTCTTTTTTGGACATAAATTTCTCTTTATAGTATCCAAAATTTACAAAAAGGTCACATCCTCCAGTTTTCTGGTATATGCCATGATGGAGATCTTTCTGATGGCCTCACATCTTGCTGAAGCCAAAAAGAGATTTGTAATCTTGTTCTCATCTCCTTCAACTTTGTAGTTTTTTTAACTTCTTGGCCTGTGCATGGGCAGCAAAACAATGAATCCATATTTCAACAAAGTTTGGCTCATCCAACAGTGTTAGAGATTATATCAGCAATAACATATTGTTGTGTTGTCTTCTAATCTGTGACATAGAAGTTCTATCATTGTGCCAAGTGATTTATTAGAAGTCACACAACTATGCAAAATAGGCAAAATGAATTTGCTCTGTGTCACTATATTATAAGATAAAAGTTCACTTGGAATGTGAATTTCATTTAAAGTAAGAGAATTTCCTTTTGAAAAGTTACTGACAACAAATTTTAGTAAACTTACTATTTAATGAATTGTCTTTCCTTTTATCACATAGTTCAAAAATTAGAGAATTAATATTGATGGACCAGTTCCAACACAAAAATATGAAAAGCCCAATTCATTAGGTGTATTGTATATACAGAGGAGTACAATGCTGGTAATGCTGAAAGCCAGGTTATAACTGTTGCTCTGCATGCTCTTATTAAAAACAGTAGCACTGTAGCTGGCAAGTAATTGTTGGTAATCTATGAAAACCAACAATTTTTGATAATTACAAAACAATTTGTTTTCAAATTGACTTTCTCTGTCATGGCAAGAAGTGGAACTCCAAATCTTCTAATCCATTTCTTTTACAAAAGTTTCACCTGCTGATTATATAGTAATTTCAATTAATGGTTAAGCATCAATGCAACAAGTTGAATAGTTTATACACATAAAACAATAAGAGTTTAAATATGAATTTTAATCCTTACAGATTGACAATATCTGTACAGATTGTTTACAAACATGAAGGTAATTAAAGATTTTAACTAGGAGCTCTTGTTTGCTGGTTCTCTGTAAAAAAACTTTTTACATAGATTTACTCATACTTCAATCAACTGGATTTAACTAACTTTATAGATAATCTAGCATGAGACAATGAATAGAAACCATAGAAAATAGATTTATACAAACTTTTGGTATAAAAGGTCTAAAGTGATAAGTGAATGCATCATATATCTTAGTAATTACTGGACACTGAAAGCTCTTTAAGATTAGTAAAAGATTTGATTTCTTCATAGGGTTATGTATAAATTTTTACAATTCACAAACCGTGCAAAAGATGGTTGCAATATACAATCAGCTACTATATTCTGACTATGTTTATGTAAGAAATGTGCTCAGTAAGTTGCTGGTGTTGTTGCTGGTGACCCAATTTTGATGGGTTTAAATTGTGAAAAACACTACATAGCAGTTTATGATCTGTCAGTAAAATCACATGACTGTTCAATGAGGCAATGAAAGTGAAGTACTGCTAAATAGGCTGCCAGTAACATTGTCAAAAGAAGAAGAATTTGTCCAAGTTTGTATCAGCATTTGAAAAACAAAGCATTAGGAATAGCTATCCTATTCACTACTTATGTAATGCTGTACCAACAGTGACCAATTTTGTAGTCAAAAACTCTGGAGAGTGAGATTGGATAGTTAGATTACAGCTATTATTATGTATTGCACAATATTATTAGTTCTTTTTTTTAGCTCAAATAATTTGAAAGAACAGTTAAGAACTAATCTCATATACTCAGATTGAGGTAGTACAATTTTGGCACAAATTTTATTTGCAATAAAAACTATTCATACCCTCAAATTCACCTGATCTCTTAGAATTCTTTTGGAATGAAAATTAAAATTTTATGTTATCAATTACTTGGACAGAACAGTTACTTGAGTGAACAAAAAGTAAATGTTACCAATTTATCAGAGTTGAGAAAGAAACCTTACAAAAAGTTGAATAATTATGAATTTGATTTCCATTAGCTTGGATTTTAATTGTAATTTGTTTACTATATTGAAGAGAGTTTAATAAATATCAATATAAATTTAAGTTGTGAAAAAAAGAAAAAGAGAAACATCAAGGTAAGAGAAGCAGATATTTTTAGACATATTTTGTTAACAATTTTGTCAACTCACAAATATAAAGCATCTGATAACATTACAAAAATAGAGGAAAGTGTGCTTAAACTTTTTATATATAACAACTCCTCATTTAACTACCTTAATGACCTCTGACTTATAGCCAGCTATAAAATCTCATAAAATAAAAAATCTATTGGTATTGTATGTTGTATGAAAATTTTGATTGCAATTGTTTTTTCTTCAGAATGAATCAAATAAATGAATAACTAAAATAAAAAATAAATAAAATTTACTTGTATTGTACTTACAATATGTAAATTGAAGTAATGAATATAGAGCTGATCTTTTAATTTGTTGTTGTAATGGAATGTCCCACACTTCCTATCACATATGTGGACTGACTATATCAGTAGAGATATATATATAGTAAGCACAGGATATACCTAGCTGACTTGCTTTGGGAATTACTAGATTGTTAACAGATTCCCTGTCTTACAATAAACCTCTCTTTCTTCCATCTACACCTGGGTTGCTGTTTCTTTCACTCAAGTAGCACTTTTGTCTGTTTGTAACCTCTTTAAGGATATAACATTTGTTTATTATGTTTACTGTTCATATTTTCACTATTTACATTGTTTGGACCATTATCCTCATTTTTATTGCTATATTCACTTTTCGGATGTTGTATGCTGTGGCCTTCTTCAGGTGATATTTCTTGGAATTTTGAACTGAACCTTTTATTTAGTCTATGGGGATAGATTGTTCTAATTCCATGTGTTATGCCTTTGGATATATCAGTTTCAGTTGATTTCTCTTGATAAATCATCTCTCCAAGTTTTTATTCCCTCTGCTGTGACCAGGTATTGTACTCACAATTCTTTGGGTCAAGTCATTTTTTGATCAATCTACTAATGCTTTTATCCACATGGCCTAAAAAGTGTTGGTTGACTGATCAAAAAGTGACTTGCTTTTGCAGCTTGACAATTCTGCCACATTCAAACTGTTAACTTTTTAACCTAACCCTTGCCATGCTTTTACCTAATTTAATGCAGGAGATACTAGTGAGAGATGCTGACTGTGCTAATGCTTGAACACAAATGCCTAAATTTTGTGATGTGTTTACCAATTAAAGCTACATTTAAATATGGTCTTAAACTAGATGGTCAAAGGTAATTCTACTTCTAAATTCTGCTTTGATTAGATCAATATTTGGCCTGAACCCTTTGGTATGTGACTGGAAGATGAAATCATCAAATCTGCTTCCTTTGACCTTGCTACTATTCAGATATGTAAATAAACGTGTAACCTGACACCCAAAATGTGTTTTCATAAATTCAGGCACCTACTGTAATTCCAGCCAGAGAGCCACAGGAAAAATTGTTTTAGCCTGAATAGAATAATGTTGATCACTGTAGGCCAACAGGACTGCTGCTTCTGACTAGCCAATTATTTAGCTAGACTGTTTTACTTCATGTATCTAAGAAGAACTTGGGTGTTACCTTCTGGTCATTTAGTTCCTAATAATGTTGTTATAATAGTCACGTGATAAGTAGTTTTTCTGCAAGAAGCTAAATACATGTGTAGAAAACAGAAACTCCAAGTGGCAAGGCCAGGCCATTGATATCCTGTCAAGAAAGTATTTTGTCAGTCAGGATTGTAAAGAGGAAAGTGAACAGAGTATAATAATAAAGATAGAGTGTGCGTCTTGGCTATTCTTTGATAAGCAGACAGTTCGGCATGAAAAGTAGAGGATTTGAATCACTACAACCAACTCTAAGTCAGCTTGTAAAATGGAAAATACACAGATTTGAACAAATACAGTAGAGAAGATATACAAGATTGTATGTCTTGGTTATTCTTTAACAGCTTGACAACCTGAGGGATTAGAATGCTTCAACCAACCCCAGAGAATAAAGATAAAAATAGCTGGGCTTTTTAGTCATGCAAACAAACAAGAGGAAGAAGAAATTTGAATAGGAAGAAAGTTTGCTCAGATCAATAATCACAATGTGGGTAAATAGGTAGGTTTTGTCTTGTTGAATTCCTCATCACTTTCGCCTGCCAGTTTATACTAGCAGTAAGCAGTGGTAGAAATAAGTATTTTAAAACTAAATCTAAATTAGAATAAAATTGATAGATGGCATGTATTTAAATGAGCTAAAATATTTTATGTGTGAACTTTCATTCAGATATATTTGCAAATAATAAAGCAAAATCATTATATTACATAGCAGCATTTTTTTAGCAATTAAAATTATATTATCAATAATTATTAGTATTTATTAACCTACAGGTCCAAGGTTTAAGTGTAATTATAATTATAAAAGAAACTTAGAATGATAATGATTTTAGAATTGTTAGTGTTGTATAGATCATCTAAAATGAAAATTACTTTTATTATATTTTTTAAAAATATATATTTTAATATAAATCTGAAACTTTGCAGGTCATGAACCTTTGTGACAATATGGATAAAGAAGGTGGTAAAGAATTTAAAATATTTAGTTTGTACTTTTATTAAGTTTCAACATACACAGGTAATGCATAAATAGAAATATGGCAATGAATTAATGTTGAGATCATTTTCCTTTTTTTAAGTATTGAGTTTTATTAATGTTGCAATTGTTTTTAATAATGCACCTTTCTTTATCAGATATAAATAATCCAGATTTAATGTTAGTGGAAAAATGAAGCGTAGAAGTATTTTTAACCCTTTGCTTGTTCAGGGCATTTTCATGTGTATTATCCAAACATCAGGCTTGTTTTCAGATTCATAACTATTGTAAGGCCACTCAGCTTATTTGGAAAATAGAATGTGCAGATATATAGTGTTTCACAATAAAAACCTGTGCATCACATGTGATGTACAAATCATAAGTTATTTACACTATGGTCTACACATCACGGCGATGCAAAGTTTATAATCATTTCTATAAAGTGGAAAAATAGATGTCGTCTTTCATTTGAGATCTTACATTATCAGTCAAGCATCCTGTAGTCATATATGATGCACAAAATATTAGATTAGACCTTTCCTCAGACGTCCTGATCTATAGCAGACTCTTTTCAAATCATGGCTCGTATGCACCACATATGATGCACAGGACAGGCAAAGGGTTAACAGTGCAGAGATCATTTTAATAAATAGGAAATGTAATAAAATTTCCAAAAATCAATTATTTTTACAGATGCAATCTAGCAAATGCAGATTAGCTGTTAGATATACAGAATAACTTTTTTTTTTTAATCATTTCACCCATAAGAAAGGAAAAAAGGCACTAAGATGCAAGGATTCACTAAGTATGAAAGAAAAATAAAAACATTATTAGGGAGTGAGAAGAATAAAAGAACAAGAATTAAGAAGATAATTGATATTGCATTTAAACTTTTGGAGATCAAAAGTTTGGAGATTAAATTCATAAAATCTAGCTACCATAGAGGGAATTTCATCAGAACAATAACAATAAAGATATTTATAGAAAAGGCACAGAGAAGCCATGATACAGTGGTAGGAAAATGGCTGAAATTGAGATGTCAGATCAGGACCAATAACACTACAGATTCTTTGTATTTCATCAAGAATCTCTAAATACATATCAGAACCACCAGACCAGATGTGGCAGCAATATTCAATGCAAGGATAAGTAGTAGATTATAAATAGATTCTGGCAAGAAAAATTGTCTAGTATGACAGTGAACCAACTTTCCTAGCAACTGATCCAATATAATCTTCCTACTTTATGTCAGCAGGAAATGTTAGCCTGAGAAAGTACAATCAGTAACTCTCTGGGAGGTTAGCATCAGCCATAAAAGGGTTCTCTCAGATGATTAAAAGAGAGAAGTTTTGTTTTGGATGTATTAAAATTAACAAGCCATTTCTTGTCCCAATAGATTGTAGGTAATTTTTGAGATTAACTGCCAATTTGACCTTATCAAATCTATCAGACTTACAGGAGTAAATAATTGTGTCATCAGTATAGATACAGAGTTGAGAACTGATGACATCAGGAAGGTTGTTGATGAAAATGAGGAACAACATAGATCCAAGGATAGAGTGCTGAGAAATATGATAAACTTTCAATTTGGGAAGAAGAACAATATGCCAAACCCTGTCAAATGCCTTTGAGATATCTAAAGCAACAGCCCAAGCACCATCATTCTTATCTAAAGCTTGATAAACTCTTTCAGCAATAGTTGTTAATACATCAGCAGTTGACCTTGAAAAGTGAAAGCCATATTGTTACTTATTTGAAAGAAGCTCTGCGAGGTGAGATGCTTAACCAATTTGGAGTTGATTAGAGTCTCTAGTATTTTTTCAAAAAGAGATAGAAAACTAATAGGCCAAATACTTAGAAGGACCAGATGGTTTGCTGAGGTCTTAGAGACAGGAACACCAGAAGAGAATTCCCAACAAGCAGGAAAGTAAGAAGTAACAAGACATTTATTGTAGAGTTTAGAGAAAACAGGAGCCAGTTCAGGAACACATTTCCTAACGATATTTCCTATTGAAGGGATATCATCAAATCCACATGCTTTGTGGGAATCTAGTTTAGAGATGAGAGCAGAACTCATGTCCAGAGTTATATGCATATCACTCAATAGATACTCAGTTCTAAGCAGAAAGATAGGCAAAGATATTCAAGAAGAGTCAAACAGTAGAATTTGAAGAGAATTTATGAGCAAAATATCCTGATTTATTTGCAGAAAATGTTAACACCTCAGATTGAGTGAAGAGATAAGAAACTTACTCTTATTTAACACACTATTACATAGCTGTCAGATATCATGAGAACCAAACTTGTTAGGTGATACAGTGCCCCATTCTATCAGAAAACAATGGCTTAGCTTCTTTGAGAATATGTTTGCAATTATTGCATGATGACACAAAGAGGCATCTGTTGTGATTGGAACTATTATGCCAGTATACCCAGAAAAAGTGATTCCTGTGGACTATAAGAGAACAGAGAATAAATTAGCAGAAGATAGGTTGTAAAGAGAACAGTTATAGTCATCATGATCATGAATCCTGTAACACTTTAAGGTCATTGTAGTACCACATCTACTGCAGCCATAACAACAGTGGTGTTTCCTGGGCAAAACAACATGACAGAACCGAGCCTTCTCCAGTCTGGTTTGAATTCAGAGTTTTCTTTCTAGACTGGTTGCTAACCAAGGCTATAGGGCTCAATCTGTCCTGCTATTTATTCATAGCTGGGGGAAGAGATGGATTCATACCTTTTCCAAGGGTATTAGCATGTAATCACTCACTCACTTACGTTGATTAGAACCTCTAGTATTTTGAAGTAATAAGTAAACTAAAACTTGGCACAAATTTAAAAAGACGAAATAGATGATCTCTCACTTTTCCTTTATACAACAAAGAATATTGCAAATGTGACATCAGATGTTAAATCATGACAATTTTATTAGAAGCTTTGTTGGCAATAGCGTAAGATATATACCCTAAACCATTTAAGAAGCTAAAATGAAGAAAGAGATAGAAAGAATCATAAAAGAAAGTGAAGGATATTGACTTACCAAACAGGTCTAAAAGAAAGAAAATAAATTTTATAACAAGAAAGAAATCCAGTCTGATGGGTGATGAAAAATCCTAGTAGTCCTGTATATCTTTCACTCCAATGTGTAACAGTGAGGAAAGACACATCAGCTTGTTGGTCAGTAATTAGACTGTTGTATGTCCAGAAATTGCTGTCGCTTTCTGTCTGCAATCTGTCTAGTCTCGCCGAAGCCTAGAAAAGCAGTGGCCTTCCACGTCCACTCGCCGGGTTTTTAATCGGTAGCGTGGTTCTCTTATGCAAATAAGTCTGCTGCATAAAAATGGCAGAGGCGCATCGCCAACAACCGACTCTCTCAGAGAATGGTTCGACACGTGAGGCAACGAATTCGCTTTGCTCCTGGTAAGTCACTGTCACTCCTATTATACCCCCCTGATTGTATGATCACATAAGTGACAGTGAGGGCTGGTCGTTTCACCCTTGCACTTCTTCGCGGTGGTATAACCATGATTTCCTCCCGGCTGAATCGTCAGATGTCCTGGTCTGAATCATATTCTGGGGGATCATTAAGGTTCAAGTCTACTTCTTTCTCGCTTTCAGATGAGGTGTCGCTGCTGCTTGCACTGGAGCTTGGTTCTTGCCATTCATTACTCCCTGACGTTGTGTCACCGCCATCATCCGTTGGTAACAATGAAGTGAGCCGTGGACGTACATCTCCCACGGTCGCGGGTATCCCGCTGATGACTACCGATCGCGGACTGTTTATTCCCGTGACACGACCTTTCACAAACTTTCACGCGCAGCGTCCGTGCGGATTTTTACCCAAACTGCGTCTCCTTCTTTATACCGAGTCGAAGTCGCCCGGTTAGGGCGAGGGCAAAATGTCAATTCCTTTTATTCAATTTTGTACTTAATGCAGCAGATTGGCAGGCGCAGAAGAGGCAGACACATCATCCCTGGGTGTAAAGTTATACCAATACACGGCCTCCATAATAGAGCAGCTCTTTTCAAGCAGCAATCCGTTTGATTGTCCGATGACACCTCTCTACAATACCATTTTCAGATGGTTTGTATGCGGCGCCGGTCGAAATCAGACGCCCCATTCTTCCATGAATTGTTTGAATTGCTGACTGCGAATGCAGTGTCATTATCAGCCAGGATTTCTACCGGGCACCACGTTCGAAAAACACCGACTCCAATTGCCGGATTACATGTGCAGCATCTTGTCAACTAGTGGTCGCCAGATCGAAAACCATGTGGGGCCATAATCGATCAGAGTCAAAAAATGGCGACCGTTATAGTGTGTAATGTCCATTCCCAGACGACTCCAAGTTTCACGACACTGAGCTCTCCCTTCTGCCATCGCACAGAAGCTGGATCAATTGAATGACATTGTTCACAACTTTGAGCGACCGATCTTGCTGCTGCTTTCGACACGGACGGGTTGATCCACGCGTGAAATATAGTGTCCGTTTAACTCCAGGGTGCCCGCTGTGTCGATGAATCTCAGTTAACTGAGCAAGGCTCGGGTTTCCTACAGCAGAAGCACATACTGGTTGAACAGGTTGAATTCCTTCACATTGTTGAACCACCTCTGGGGAACTCTAGTCAGCAAGTCAGCTCGGTTCTGGTCGGATCTAACTAGCACTATGTCAACGGAAAGTTTATACTCTTTCACAAGAGACGTTAGAGTTTCAAGTCGTCGCCTTATGAGCATCTCGCTAGCGGCCTTGGTGTTCAGCCGAGACTTTTCCGTAAGGGCATTAGTCACCCAATGGTACACGCAGAGGGAGTCTGTGTTCACATGTAATACCGTAGCCTGCCATTTTAGCGCGAGGTTGATTCCCTTCAGTACGGCATCCAGTTCAGCCACATTTTATCGGCCGTAGCCAGCATGTGTCCTCGATGATGGCTCCCTTAGCCTCGAGCGCCACTCCGACAGCCAGCGAACCGCGCCCACCCACACGCCTAGCTCCTTCGTATTCACGCACCATTCTCCCTGTGCAGGATCCAGTTGCTGAACCGGGCAAGGGTGTCCGTTATCATACGCTCCAGGGGAGCATCACAAATTTTGTCGCCCCAGTTTTCCGTTACGGCAGTGGCTCGACGTTTGATGATGCCTGTCGCCACTCGCAGCCATCCACACACGGGAAGTGTCCCACCAGCCCGCCACACATGGAGAAAATACCTTTCCGTGTCATAGTCATAGGGCCGTCTACCATTCTACTTCCTCGCCGCCATCGCAGTCAACCCTGTTCCTTCCATACTTCTAGCCCCAGCACTCTGGCTCCGCCCTGTAACTTCTCTGGATCCTTGCTCGTCAGTCCGTGAGAGCTCGAGATGTTTCCTCACAGATTCCGCCGACGCCACATCCTCGTTGATATATATATCATCAATATATGCTGACGTTGTTCTATTTATAGTTTCATTCTGTGCTAACACAGCATTAAGCACAGCTCGCATTATCAGGGGCGCCACATTCAGGCCGAACCCCAGCCTGGTCAAACAATATCGCTTCCTTTAAACACAACTGTTTGATATGGCCACAGGATTTTTCAACACGGATCTGTAGATATGCTTTCCTGAGGTCCAGAATGGACACGTCAAGCACCCCTGCTGTCTCCAGTCTCGCAGATTTTTTCTGCGCAAACATCCGCGGCACCTGTGAATGTTTCAACGTAGGTATTTAGTTCCCCTATAGTCCATCACAGGACACACCTTATGCTTGTTGGTCTGCAGCACGGCCATCAGTGGTATCAGTCCCTTGGGCAGGCCAAACTCGTTGTTACTGTACGGCACCAACCAACCATTGTCCATCCATTTTTGTAATTCATGCTCGTACTCCTCTCACATCTCGGTGGATACTGGATACTCAGAGATCCGATTCTGAAGTTTCCCTGGTGCATGACCTGCCGACCACTTCCATGGGATACGCATAATGTTAACCCAGTTCTAAGCCAGGTTGGTCTATGATTAGAACGTCCTACCATGACATGACAATAAGTGAGCACAGAAACATGAACTCAGATTGTGGACTGGTGTAGAAATAGGAAGTCATCCATCATGGGTTGGACAGGTCAATAGAAGTGACTGCCATAAAAGCAGTTGACAGTTGCAGTTGACAACCAGCTAGCCATAAGACATTCCCAGTATAGGTTTCCAGAAATGTGCCAGTGACATAGACTTGAGATCAGAAGTAGAGAGTTGTAGATAATCCACAAAGAAAGAGAGTGATAATTTGGATGAAATAGTTCGACTCATGGAAATTAAAATGTCAGTGAAACCATCACACTCTTGTATCCAGTCTGATGGGTGATGAAAATCACTCCAATGTGTAACAGTGAGGAAAGACACATCAGCTTGTTGGCCAGTAATTAGACTAAGACTTGTCAGGCAACATTTAATATTTTGATTGAAGGAGGATTCCCCTGTCAAGACTTTAAAACAGGGGAATGAAGAAATTAGACCATAAAATAATCATAGTAGCAAACCAACTTTGAAGGAATTTATATTCTAAATAAATGCAACATTTGTTAGTTTTCTTAGAATGACTATGATGTTTTTGCTTATTGACAAAAAGTTTTCTGGTGTTTGTTGTAGAGTTGGGTAAAGATCCTGGATAATCATTGCAGTGTAGAATTTTTTTTTTTTTGTAACTGGACAACTGACCCAAGTTTTGGATGATGTTCCTGCAATGGGATGGAAACCTCTTCAAATCAAAAATTCACTATGTGGGATGAAGAGGAAAGCCAGCTCTGTGGGTTTTGTGAATCCTCTAACCAAACTATTTCATAAGTGGGTAGATAGCAGTAAAAAGCTGTTATTTTCACAGTCAACCTTGACAGAAGCCAACACACAATGAATTTTAAACTTGTTTCTGGTATCATTTGTCACTTTGTAAACAAAAAAAAATGATGTATGGGAGAGATCAAATGCAAAATATTTGGGCAAATACATGCAATAAAATGAGTTTATGACTTACAAATACAGAAACTTTTTAATTTTCTGCTTTATAAGGAAATGCTAAAATTTGTAAAAAGGTGACAGAAATATTGTTAATTAGATATTATAATTTCTAAAGTAATAATGATTGTGTTGATATAATAAAAGAAACTATTAATACTAAATTAAATGGAAATAATTGGACTGTTAAAAACATACTAATATAAATAAAGCTGTAGATAAAATTTTGCAGAAAATATAAAGTGTGGATTGTGAGGATTATTACTAGGAACAAGAGCCAGTTGCTTTTGCTTCATTAGATTTGTGATAGTATCAAGACTGGAGAAGTAAAGAATAGCTCTATATATCTTATTTAAATAGCATTTGTTGGAGAAACTTTCATGGCTTAATCAGTAAAGTACAATCAAGGTAAGACTGGCTCCTATGTAACTATCAAATTTGATTATAAAATTCTTTGGAAAATATCATTTGTATTATCAAGCTGCTCAGAATGGAAATGTAAATATTATTTGTAATGTATGATTAAGCTTTGCTTATAAGTAATGATATAAAGAATAAAAATAAAACAGAATTTCAGCTACAATTAAATATCTGTTCAAAAGTTTGAGCGAGGTTCATGCATATTATTGCAACAAGTCATGCACAACAAAGAATAAAAACACACAAAAATGCATGTGCAGAAGAAGAAAACTGCATCTTGCGAAAAGTCAAAAACACTTTGTAGTGACATAAGCAATGCATTCATTTTCTTGTCAAATATGTAATGATAACATTTGATTTTCAACATTCTTGAAAATAAAATAAAATAAATAAATGCTTCTAATAATGGTTGGTGAAATCTACTGGATGATAAAGGAAAATTAAAAAAAGCATGTTTAATAAAGAGAAAAATTATAAAATGATAAACAAAATAGTCTAGTAATCAAGAAAGCAAAGTATAAAGAACTATTTAAGATTAAAAAAAAAGAGTTACAGATTATTCTGCTCTGGCCATATTAACACCAGATACATTTTAGAATACCAGTGACATTTGACTATACTAAGTATTTCAGTACTTTGAAATCATTTTTAACTTTATTGTTAAGCTTAGAAATTATTTTTAAAGTCTCTTTAAGGCACTTGTACTTCCTAAAGTCAAAACTCTGATGGAACAAAGCAGAAACCTGTCCTTGTTTATGCTATTATTATATTATTTGTAAGTGACCTTGCGTGTGCCAAAGACTTTTCCCAAAGCTAAGAAAAATGTATATCGCAAACTTAAAACCTTATAACTTATTATACACTATTTACACTATTGTTCTCATCTTTGTCGTTATATTTATTACAACATTTCGGCCATTTTATGCTCCAGCCTTCTTCAGGTGGTTGGAATGTCGAACTGAACCCTTTATTTCGCTCACTGGGGTAGACTGTTCTAGTTCCATGCGCTATGTTTAAAGCTGTAACATGAGGGGAAGTGGAAAAATCAGGCGTGGCTGACCGCATATGAAGAGAAAAGGGAGATCACTGCCCTCTGTGGGATCAGGTTGAGATCATGGACAAAGAACACCATTGGAAAATTCATAAACTTAAGGAATCAGCACATATGTTAGGCCATAAAAATCTCCTGAGCCAACAAAGCATAGAAATGAATACAATATGGGAACCAGTAATAAGGAGTGCCAGAGAAAATCAATAATAAACAACAAAAATTGCAATATGAGCTCTGGTAAAAACATGCAATGATAACAGCAAAAATTGCAATACGAGTACTGGTAAAAAATTATTGCTGAAGACATTAGCTTTAGAATACTGTAGCTTAAATAAGTCTATTGCTGCAATGTCACTTGTACAAATCACAATATCGCTGGTTCAATTCACCGTCCTCACTTTCATCACACGTATAGCCAATGTTTCTGTCCTTTTTTTTTATCAGGCCAACACCGCGGTTCCCCAGCCAATCAGCGTTTTTCGCTGTTATTCTCGATTACACAGGCAAATTGCCTCCTCCAGTTCGACCAATCAGCACACGAATTGCTATTGGTGGAAGCATACCAAACTGTACAAAAAACCCTCATCATTGCACATACTGCTATAATGGCTGGAGGGGAGAGTAATGCCATTTTCATGAAGCAAACTTGCTGATGTCATGTGCCGCACGTTAAGGTAAGACCCTTATTTTCCTATACATCAGATGCAAGCCACTCTGGCTTGCTTGCTTCTACGGGGCTGTTCACCACATTCCCCCCTGATCTCATGATCACAAAACATACAGTCGCGAGCAAGTCTTTTTTGCCAGGTACTTCGCTGAGGGAGTGGAGCAACACAAGCTTCATCTTCAGATGAACTGTCATTAGGGGAGCTAGCAGGATGTACCACATTAGTATTTTGGATGCTAACAGTTGGGGAGTCGTCTATAACAGATTCAGTATCAAGCGAGTGATCAGTGTCTCCTAACGGGGTTGATCTCAAATTTACTAACCACTCACTCTCTTCAGAATCGCTGTCCTGTGTATCTGTCAGGACCGTTCCCATAAAGGGACGCAAGTTCTTCACATGACGTGGAACTCCATCAATGTGCACTGACTGTGGGCTATTAACCTGAGTCACGTGACCCATTCTAAATTTAGTCATGCACCTCCCATGTGGAGTTTTCACCCAAACTACGTCTCCCACTTCATATGCTCCTTGAATATTCTGCGATTCAATGGGGGACATAGCCCTGATGCCCCATACACGGGTATAGTACCTATAAAGTGCATCAGCTGGTGCAGTGCTAGGTGAATGATTATCTTTAGGCGTAACGTTATACCAGTAAACTGCCTCCGGTATAGAGCACTGCTTTCTAGCTTCAATGGTTTTGATGCTTCAGTGACTTCTTTCTACAATACCATTCCCGGCAGGTGCATAGGCACACTGGAACTGCAATCGTACACCCCAATTACTCAAAAATTTTTTTAAATGTTTGCAAGTGAATGCTGTGTCATTGTCTGTCAATATCTCGAGTGGCGGACACCATTCATAAAAAATTGCTTCTAACTGCCAAACTACGCTAGTAGAATCTTGTTGATGTAGTGGATGCCATATCGTGAACTGAGAAGGCCCACAATCAATAATTGTCAGAAAGTGCTTACCACCATGGTGAGTGATGTCCATCGCTAACCTATTCCAGTTGTCCCTCACATTCAGTTTTCCTTTTTGCCAATGCACTGGAGCCGGGTCAATGGTTTGGCACGCCTCACATTCCTTGACAACGGCTTTTACCACTTCTGATGATACTGAAGGGTCTATCAACCTAACAAAGTACAGGGTCCTTTTCATGCCCAGGTGTCCGGTTTCTCGGTGGACATTAGCCACTTGGCGTGCGTCCACCTTGGTCATTGCAGTGGCGCATACTGTCTGCACTGGCTCTGTTCCCTCCTTGTGTAGGTTTAACCACTTTTTTGGCACCCTGGTCAGCCGGTCTGCCAGATTCATGTTGGATTTGACCAGTAGTATGTCCACCGTCAAGCCATATTCAGCTACAAGCTCGTGAAGTGTGTTCAGCTGTCTCCGCACTAACATTTCCCCAGACGCCTTCGTATTTATTTGAACCTTGCCAGTTAAGGTGTTTGAAATCCACCAATGAACACATGCTGAATCAGTAAAAAGATGTATTGTTGACACCTGCCATTGAAGAGCCAAATTGACACCCTCTATCGTTGCGTCTAGCTTGGCCAAATTGATGTGCTTAGCATCTTCAACCGGGCGTAGCCATGATGCATCCTCAATAACGTTTCCATCTACCTCTAATACGACACCTGTGGCTACGGAACTCGCATCCACCCATACGTTCATTTCACGGCCACTTACACACCAGTCTCCTCCTACTGGATCGGCCTCACGTATTCTGGCTATTATGTTGGTTAACATGGAATTAATAGAGGCATTCTCAACTTCATCATCCCATCCTGTGGTTAGAGCACTTGCTTGTCGTTTCACAAATGCAGTGGCCACTTGTAGCCAGCCACAAACGAGAAAGTGGCCCACAAGTTTTCCACATAATGAGAATACGCGCCAGCGAGTTATCCTCACAGGGATATCGGGGATCTCTCCACCTCGCCTCCATCGGAGAGTACCATTGTCACTCCAGGCCTGTAAGCCCAGCACCTTAGCTCCGTCTTCTAATCTTGTTGGTTCATTGCACACTAGTCCATACTTGGACAGGAGCTCTCTCACACGTGCGTCAGGAATTAGACTATCGTTGACATAAATGTCATCAATATATGCCAATGTGGCATTCGCAATGGTTTTGTCTTGCAACAATACTGCGTCAATTATGGCTTTCATAATGAGAGGTGCCACATTTAAACCGACCCAGTCGAGTGAGGCAGTATCTTTGCCCCCTTCACTATGACAATTTGATAGGGCCACAGCGCCTTCTCCACATGTATCTGCAGATATGCCCTCCACAAGTCCAACAAAGATACATTGGCCCCCAATCGTTGCCATTCTCACAACTTATGTGCACAAACCTCTGAGTTAGCAGTATATGGTTCTAGAAAACCATTCAACTCACGGTAATCCAGTACTGGACGGACCTTCTGCTTGCTCTCTTGTATCACTGCCATTAATGGGATTAAACACTTAGGTGGACCAAGTTCGTCTTCGGGGTATGGTCGCACTCTACACTAAAGTCGGGTTCAATGATAGAAATAGCAGCACATTGGGGTTTACTTTCTTCTTCAGAAAATTGAACTTCTCCTGAGGAATTGATGTGCACTCCTGCTAATTTTTTAATTGCATCAATCCCAAGAAGAAGATCGAACCCAAGTAGTGGTCCATCCACAATTAGGGCATCAATGTACACGGGTTGAGCACGACTAACATTCAACGCAATATTGCCCTGTCCACAGCATTTTAGTGCCTTACCGTCAGCAGTTAGGTCTTGCGTCTTCATTGGTCACCAACAGCTGTGAGCACCCAGAATCAACCAGGGCCATGCACTTCTTTCTGTCTATGGCCACCTCAATGATAGGTAGCACCATGTTTTTTAGTTGCTTGGAGAGAAGACCGACGCTGACATCTGTTCCCCAGATCCATTTCCCTGGCACTCTGAGGAAATGTGCCCAACCTTGTTGCACCAAAAACACCGTATCCCGTGGCGGGACCTTCGGGTCTGGGTAGCTGTCTTCTCCGAGTAGCCTTGCCTGCAATCCTTTGCCAGGTGGTTGGGACCAAAACACTTAAAGCACACAATGCCACCCGTCCGTTGAGCTGCTATATTCATCTGTTGAGCTGCTGCGGCAACTGACTCATCTGGCTCTTTGCTATCGGTCATAACAGACCGAGCGCGAGTCAGGATCTGGTCCAACGTCATAGTGTCCATTCTGGATGATGCATGGAGAAGTTGCTTGACTTGTGGCAGTTCAGAAATGAAGGCACACGTCATCCATCGTTCAGGCAGTTGGCCGCCAACCAACAAAGCTAGCCATTTCAGCTCTGCTAAAAATTTGTCTATCGTTTCCCTGTCCGAAATCGTCGTGACAAACTGATCATACGCGTTGAATGAATCCACCACATATGCAGTTATAAGGGCCTGCTTAATCTGCTCTGGATCCGACTGCTGCTCCTTTGTCAGTTGTTGATATACAGAGAGATCCCCGGCTCGCAAGCGCAGTGGCAATGCCTGCCTGACTTTCTTCATCTCGCAAAGTTCACAAACCAACTCCACATTTTCAATCCATTCCACAGTTGGTAGATCGGTAGCAGCTCCACTGAATTCAGGTATCAGCCCGATATTGAAACTTCTGTCCGCCATGATTAGAGAAAATGCCGAAATAGCTTGTAGCTTAAATAAGTCTGTATTGCTGGAATGTCACTCGTACAAATCACACTATCGCTGGTTCAATTCACTGTCCTCGCTTTCATCACACGTCACTACGTATAGCCACTGTTTCTGTCCCTTTTTTCACGGCCCCAGCACTCTTATCAGGCCAACACTGTGGTTCCCCAGCCAATCAGCATTCTTCGCTGTTATTCTCGGTTACACAGGCAAATTGCCTCCTCCAGTTCGACCAATCAGCACACGACTTGCTATGGGTGGAAGCATTCCAAACTGTACAAAAAACCCTCATCACTGCGATTACTGCTAGAATGGCTGGACGAGAGAGTAATGCCATTTTCACGAAGCAAACTTGCTGATGTCACTTGCTGCACGTTAAGGTAAGACCCTTATTTTCCTATACATTCCCTTTTCCTATACTCTGGCTTGCTTCTACGGGGCTGTTCACCACAAATACCCAGAAATTCATACACAGATGTCCTCAAGGACACATGGCACAGTGGATAAAGGTGTTAGTTAGATCCAGTGACAGGACCCAAAGAGTGTGAGTTCAATACCCGGTTAAGACAGTGGAGAGGGGAATTAACAAGAGATAACTGATAACTGACATCTATTAAACATGGCACGTGGACCTAGAACGGTCTACCCCTGTGAGTGAAATGAAGGATTCAATTCAACATTCCAACCACCTGAAGAAGGCAGCAGTGTGCAACGGACGAAACATTGTAATTTATATGGTGACAAAGATGAGGACAATAGTCTGAATAATGTAAATAGTGTACATGATACCTCATCTCAGAAATATAGACAGATACTTATAACTTATGTTCTGCTGTTTTGTGTAAATTTTTGTACACTCCAGTTCATCCAGCTTTATTATTAGTCACAACTTTAGTGCCAGATCTCCTAAGTTTGCTGATGGAAACTTCAAAAGAGAACATATGACTTAGGGAACTTACTAGTATTATCCCACCTGCTGTACCTTGAATTTAATGAGTGCCACACCCAACCATAAGAATTTCTTTTGTGATAAGGCCAAAACAACCAATTTCATAGAGAAATGACAATATCATAAGATCAGAATTTGCTCTGTATACCAGTTCTTGTGTATCTACCATATAAGTTTGTCTCTTATGAATCGCATCGATCAACAACAAACCTGCAACAGATGTGGAACTCTCCCACCTAAATTTTAATCTCAAAAACAAACCATGATCAATGATGCATGCTTTCATTTTTGCAAACCTATTTAGCACTAATAGGTCAATATACTATGTTTCAAATTTACGAAATAAACCAACCATAAATTAACTTTTAAGTGAAATCATACTGGTTAAACAATTACTCTAATTACAAAATATAATCAATAAATTACCAAAATAAGAATCTAGCTTACACTGAAAAGAGATTATCAGGAAAATATATTTTAATAAATTTTATTGGATTAGCCAAAAGGTTTGTGTTAGATGGCATTGGGCATGTTTAGTTTAATGCTTCTGAGTGTATTGTGACACCTGTCATATCAGCATACATTTCAAATAAATAATTTTGTCAAAATTGGCATACAAAATATAAAAATAAAGCACTGAAAAAAATTGTCCCAATGTTGTTTTAATGTGTGACTTCTATGCCAAGCAAAAAATCTACTGAACTTATTTCCACATGTAATTCATTAAGTCTAACAAAAGAGTTCCAGTTTTTAAACAAATACTGATGATCAATGAAAAGTGGATGCTATGTAATCACGTGAAACCTAAAAATTAAGGATCAAGTAAAATGAGCCATGACTAGCAATACCAAAGTCTAGTTTTTATACAAGGAAGCTGATTCTGTGTATATAGTGAAATTGAGAGAGTGTGTGTGTGTACTCTCTATAAAGAATGACACAATTGATTTGAACAAGTACTCCACCCAATTAGACTAAATGAAGATAGCAAATAGCAGAAAGCATTCAGGATTTGTGAAGAGTAAGAACATGATTTTTTATCAAACTAATGCTAGACAAAAGCTTTCTTTAGTAACCAGGCAAAAGTTGTTACAGCTTGGTTGACAGATGTTGACTCATTTGCTCTATTCATTACATATAGCACATTTTGATTCCTAGATTCATTTTGATTGTTATAGAATTTTTTCAATGATTTCAATAAAATTTTCAAGATTCACTTTTTTAAAAGACTGCAAAAGGTAACTAGAGCAGTTCTGAGAAAAAATAAAAATAAATTGGGAGGAGGGAATTATGAATTTGCCTGAAAGATGGCAGAAAATAGAATAAAATGGTAAATTAATAAAGTTCATATTAAAAAAGTGCTTTATTATAACTTAAATTGTATGAATATTTGTCCAACCCAATACTAAATAGTCAAAACAAATAAGAAAAAATTTTTGTACAAAATGGTATTTAATTTTGATCAAGTTCCATAATCTCATAAATTTGTTACAATAGCCATTTATTATTTGAACTCATAACAAGCAATTTTTCTTTGCATTAAAAAAAAAAAAAATCAATTTAGTTCTTTCTATGGTTACTTGTTCTTTTCATTTGACAGAAATAATGAAACATTTGCTTTTAGTGAAACTGTACATATGAAACATTCAGAAATATATAAGAAACCCTTTCCCAGTAGTTTTGGTACAGAAGATACAGAGTAAAACACACACACACAGACAGACTTAGTATTAAAATAATTGATATTTGCAAAACAAATTTACAAAATTTTATTTCATAGCTACTTAATCCATTAAATAGTTATGAAATAAATCTAATTTATGAGTTGAGTAGTGTAGAAAATTCATATGCTTTGGTTCAGTGGAAAGAAATGAACAAGTAATACAAAGGCAGAGAGAAATACTCTGTAAACAATCAGCGCCAATAGAATGAATAAAGGGTTCTATTCCAAATTCTAAAAAAGTTAGTGAGATTTGAAATTGGTTATTATTTCCAAAATGTGCACAGAAAGATTACAGAAAAGAAAAAGGATCACTTTCAAAAGAAGGCTTGATTTATGCTGTTGTAGGCCTCCATCAGTCAGGGTTGACCATGGGTAGTATCCTAGTTGTCTGCTTGGCTGGAGCATTGACGTTTGTGACTGTAGATGTCAATGTGGGAGTGACAATGTTTCCTGTCTCTGACCTGTTGGAGCCGTCATTTTGCTTTCTGCAAGCCCGCCTTTCTGTGGCAACTTGTATCAGCTTCTCCTCTCCTGACTTGAGGTGTTTGAACAGGATTCCTCTGCATTTGGATTGTATGGCTGCTAGGCTCTCCCTGGACTCTGTGTTGATGTCCACAGCTTTCATGTCGTACCTCACAACATCAAGGTATCACAGCTGTGGCTGCCCAGCAGGTCTCCTTCCAGAGGCCAGCTCTCTATACAAGGGGTCTTTTGGTGATGCGGCCGTCTGGTATGAGGTAGACGTGGTATAACCAATGAAGTTTGCACTGTCTGAGCAGTGTGAACATGCTGGGCAGACCTGCTAGAGACAGGACCTCAGTGTTAGGCACCTTGTCTTGCCATGCAGGATGCGGCGGATGCTTCTCATGTGAAAGGTATGCAGACGCCTTTCTTGCCTGGCATATGTGGTCCAAGCCTTGCTGCTATATAGCAGTGTGCTGATTATGCAGGCGTTGTACACTGCCATCTTGGTCTTCACCATCAGTTTGGGATTAGTCCACACATGTTGTGAGGTGCGCAAGGGTTGTGGCTGCCTTCTCGATTCTCTTGTCAATATCTGCCAATATCTGCATCTAAGGAGAGGTTTTCAGTGATGATGGCTGGTGATGTTTTGGTACCTTGTCCCAGGATGTTTGTCTTTTTCAGGCTGATGGTTAGCCTGAAGTCTCTGCAGGCCTGGGAGAAAAAAACGGTTCATCAGTGACTGAAGTTCACACTGAGTGTGAGTCGCTATGGTCACATTGTCAGCAAAAAGCACGTCTCTGACAAGAGCTTCATGTACTTTTGTCATGGCTCTGAGGCGGGTGAGATTAAACAGCCCGCCATCTGATTTCATACGCAGGTAAATCCCTTCTCTTGATGTGCCGAATGCATGCTTCAGAAGCAGAGCGAAGAAAATCCTGAAGAGAGTGGGAGCAAGGCAGTAGCCCTGTTTGACCCCACTGTAGATGTTGAAGGGCTTAGAGGTGTTGCCATTGAACTGCACTGTCCCTTGCATGTTGTTGTGGAAGGACTCAATCAAGCTCTGCAGCTTGGGTGGGCAGCCAATCTTGAGCATGATTATGAAGAGACCTTCTTTGCTGACGAGATCGATCACCTTGTGCTGTTCTCTGCATTTCTGATTTATGGTGACATCACTAAAACATAAAATTTTAGAACAAATCAATCTATCAAAATGGAAGTGTATGAAGTAGTATCCAGTTGAGTGATGGATCAAGGTCTGATCAGCCTTGATTGGGTCTACAGGAGAAATGGATGTGATGCTGAAAGAGCTGAAAACCATGATGATCCATGATTTCCTCTCTGCATGGAAAAAATATTTTTCAAACTAGTATTATATTTTTAGAATGATAAATGAGGAGGCTAAAATGTGTGTGTAAAAATGGTTTCTACTATCTCTAATCTGGATCCCTACAAAGCATGTTGAACCTGATGGTATCCCTATAATAATCCTTAAGAAATGTGCTCCTGAATTGGTTCTTGTTCTTTCTAAACTGTATAATAAATGCCTCACTGTTCCTTGTTTTCCTGTTTGTTGGAAATCCTCATTTGTTGTTCCAGCCATTAAGAACTCTGGTGAACTGTCTGACCCTTCCAACTGACTTACCTTCTACCTCTTTTTGCTAAACTACTAGAGATCCTAATCAATGCCAAATTAGTTAAACATCTCCCATCACAGGGCTTTCTTTCAGACAAGAAATATGTCTTATTTCTCTAGCTCAACTGCTGATGCATTAACGATTATTTCTGAAAGAGTCTATCAAGCTTTAAATATAAAAGGCGAAGCTAAGGCTGTTGCTTTGGATATCTAGAAAGCATTTGACAGGGTATGGCATACTGGGCTTCTTCACAAGTTGAAAGGTTATATTTCTGGATGAATTTTTGAACTGATTTAATCTTTTTTGCCAAATTGTAAAATGAAAGTTGTCCTGAATGGCCACATTTTTAGATCTTTTTGTATTGATGCAGGTGTCTTCAAGGTTCTATACTTTCTCCTACTTTGTTCTTAATTTCTAATCATTGACCTTCCTGATGGCATAAACTCTCAACTTTGTATCTATGCTGATGACAATCATTTACTCCTGTCTCAATAGTAAGTTTGATCAGGTCAAATTTGTGGCTGATCTCTAAACTGACATACAGTCTGTTTAATTTTAATGCATCCAAAACAAAACTGCTCTCTATTAATCATCTGAGAGACCCATTTATGTCATCTATCAGCATAGCTGATGCTAACCTCCAGGAGAGTGACTCATTGTGCCTCCTTGAGCTAATATCCTTGGCGGACATAAAGTGGAAAGATTATATTGAATCCATTGCTAGGTCTGCTGCTAAGAAATTTGGTCCACTGTGTTGTGCTAGACAATTTTTTCTCCAGAAGCCATCTTACATAGACATCACTACCACATATGGTCTGATGCTCCTGCTATATATTTAGAGATTCATGATAAAATTAAAAAAGAATCAGCAATACTATTGGTCCTAACCTGGTGTCTTGGCTTCAGTTACTTTATAAATACTTTCATGGTAATTGTTCAATAAACTCTTCACTATGGTACCTAGAATTTATGAATTTAAGCTCAGTACTAGATTGGAAACAAGATCTCATCAGTTTACAGTAACTGTAAGTTCTATGCTAACAATTTCTTTTCTTACACTTTTTATTTGTGGTACACTTTTCAGGCTCCATACTTTCCAGCCAACTTTGATCTTCAAAATTTTAAATGCAGTATCAATTGTTATCGACTGTCGTCCTGATTACTCTTTGTTTTTTATTGCTCCTTAATATTGTTTATGTTTTCTAATTATTTTACTCCCAGTAAACCCCTTTGTTATAGTGGCTTTACTGCTTTGCATGAGGTGAAAAAAAACAAAAAATACACAATATCAATGTAACTCAAGTTTAAAAATGCTCAATAAAATATAAAGCAATGATGTTACAAAAATTTCAGATGAAAATGCTAACAGTTGATCATTTGACTAAGATTTTATGTGTAAAGGTAAAAATAAATTATGTAGAACACAAAAACAGTAACAGTGACATTTAACAAACCAGCTAATAATTCAAGTGATACAAGAAAACTGATCTTCAGTAAAAGAAAGTTTTTTATACTCGATAACAAAGATATAAAGCTCACCATTCAATGAAACTGAGAAAGAATTTCAGATATTGAAAAACTGAAAAAATAGATAATTTTATAAGTACAAAATTATTTTTGTTAAAAGATTTTAAAATCTTCTATAGGAACATGTAACATTATAGTTGAAAATTTCAACTAAATGGTGCCAGACTTTTCATAAGATGCAAGTATTTCAATGATCACAACATATGATTACATTACAGATTTATGAAAGCAGATACTCTTTGTCATGACAGAATGTGTGTGTGTGTGTGTGTGTATATGAGTGGGAGGTAGAGAGAGAATGTGTGCAGCAACCAGTACAGCTGATATTTAGACAGCATTTCATTTAACAAACCTTGTCCATTAACAGCAGAATATTCAACTGATTGCTGATGCTTGGAATCACTTAAAATGGCTGGTATATGCTGCAGAATCATCCCATGTCTGTTTTTACCAGCTGAAGCTGCAGGTGTGTTGGAGAAGATAGAAATTGCAGGAAAAAGACCATGAATAGGTACAGTCCTGGTGGTTGTCCTTGCAACTGTGCTAGAAACAGTAGGGTTAGTAGTGGTGGCTGTGGTGGTGATCAAAGCTACATAATGCAACAATATAACAATTCAAACTAGCAATAAAAATGAATTGTAGAGACATTTTCAAAATGGTCACATCTTTTATTTAAATTCATGCAGTTTAATTTTAGAAATGAAATAAAGTGCATAAAATATTTTTTCTCAACTTACTTTAAAAATGTTGAGTATGTTTATCTTGGTGTTCTTTTAAAGTAAGAGAATTTAGGGAGCCCAAAATAGTATAACTGTTTTTTGCTATTATTACAATATATAAGCTATAAAAGTAAAATTAATTTATAAAACAAAGATATACTTTTATAAAAAAGGAACAATTCCAAATCCTCATACTATAATAGAAACAATGACATTTTACAAAATACTATTTTGAAGGATAAAGACAAGGTAGAATACAAATTTTATAAGAATATTTTCAAGAAAACTTCAAATGAAAGGAGCATAATTTAAGCATCAAATGTTTGTCATAACTTTTTCATTTTAGAATATATCTCAAATTGAATTTAATAACAATAACAGCATAAGATATTGCTGACCCAATGTCAGTCAAGACCTCCATCTTTCTTTTATTCAGTTTAACCCCACATGCCATTTCCACTTCAGAAATAACCTCATAAACCCTTGCTTTACATTGTCTATCTCACCTGGTAGCTTACTCACTCTTGTTAAAATTGTTTGAATACTTAGATTCACCGAGTGCTTTTTCTTCCTTCCTTAGAGGTGATGAAATTCTCTTTAAAAGTTATATCAGTGAAATAATTATTTCCTTCATTACACTAACTTTATCAGTATATATTACAATGAATTTGGCCTCTGACTTGCTACACCCACTTAGAAGAAAACTACTTCTCAGGGCCAAGTTCATCATCCGCTGAACAGAAGATTAAATATAAGTTTTATTAATCACCTGGATAGATTTCTTTGGCATGGAATGTACTAACACATAGAAAAAGGAACAAATACCCACTTAAAAAATGATGATATACTTATTTTCCATAATGCTGTTATGATAATAGCCTAAGGAAAAAAAATATTAAGAAAAGACAATGCATGTTTGCAAAATTTGAAGAACTCTAAAATTTATTCATTTCTTTAAAGAAAATGTAACAATTTCATTTTAGCTGCCATAATAGAACTTAATCACTAGAATTAGTAAGCAAATACACATTAGAAAAAAATAAAAGAAAACTGATTATATTTTGAAAATTACCAATTAATTACATTTCAATTTTTATGGACCCATGTGCCAAAGTTAAGCTTATCCTGATTATGTTTTATTTCATAAAATGTATCCAGTTTCATTTTGTGAAAAGAAAATTTAAATAAATTTTCAAGTTATTCCCTAAATCCCAAGAATTAGAGAAAATATTGCCAGCCATGAAAGTAAATGAATGACCATTAAAAGGAAAACTGGGCACTTAAAAATTTATTTTATTTTGTTATGGACAACATGAGTGGGAAATTTAAAGAACTAGCAATATATCCATATTACATATTTATTTTTCTATTTTATAATATGAATTCTGTTTAATGCCTTTTAAGAAAATGCATAAAAACAACAGCTGAGGCAAAAGTGATTCCAGTAGTTTCACAGTTTAAACAAAATACAATGAATTTAATATAATTTTAAAACTACATTATTAAAGAAATATAAGAAAAAGATTTAAACTGTAATATTGATGAAACAAGCCTGATTAAAAATGGAGTCCAGCTCTGATATTCATTCACTCAATCATCAATACAAATTTTGATGCATTGAACCCAATGATTCACATGCACTTGAAGTTGTATGGGTGTAGAGATATGAAAACAACTGATTATTAAAGATGAGACATTTCAGGAGGTATAATTTTTAGCCATTATTGAGAAAATAAAAGATCTGCTTTGAAATATCTCAACATGCACAAATCATAGAGAATTTGGTGGAATAAAGATTAATATATTATAGATGCTTTATTGTTAAAGATATTACAGGCATTAATATTTCTGAACAAAAGAATGTAAAATTTTATCCTGAACCAAGCAGGATACTTTAAAAAGCAGACTGTAAGTTGAATAAAATGCTATTGTTCAGAATTACTTTGAAAATTCAAGTGAAAAAATGTTATTTTACAGAAAAATGTCATTCTTTTTGTACAAATGCCTGCTTATCAATGTTCTGGCATTATAACATTTTCAAGTTGAAATGCTGATAGAGAATTTTTAATTTAGTTTTTTTTTCGATTTGATATCCATAAGAGACTTTTAAGTCATTAAATACTAAGCTTTATAAAAATAATAAATACTAAAAAAATAGTGAATAATATAAAACAATTTTCCTCTAAGTTATATATAACAGCTGAAAAACTAGTGTGTAATTTTTCTTTCCACTTCATATGTTCATTTTTATTGGAGATAAAATGATTTTTAAAATTTATTTTGATTTGTTAAAGGATTTAAAGTGGAAATTTTTAAAGGATTTAAATTAAAGTTGAAAGGTTTTGCAATTCAAATTAAAAGATTCCATATTTATGTACTTTTTTTCATTTCGTACTTAATTCCTAATTTAAGAATTCAGTGATGACCAGCAATATCAAACTCTGATAATTCTAATATGTAAAAGCTATTTTGAAATAGAACATTCATGACAAATGAATGTTATATTTATATAAACCACTTTTGGTTTCACAATTTTTAAATAAAAAAAAGAGAAAAATTCTTTCTTTTCTTATTATAAGAATGCAATGATGCTTGGAGAAAACTTTGGAGCTAAAGGCTTTTAGCTGTATGCTATAAAATACTTAGAAATTCTACAATAGTTTGTGTATGGTTAGAATTCAAACTGACAAATGAAAATAAAGATGTTATTTTAGAAGATAATGATAACAATTCATAAAAAGACAAGTTGAACAGAGCCAATTTATCAGTTGTTAATGTAAACTTGTACATCTTATATGATGACTCTTCTAAAGTCAGCCATATATTGCTGAATGTTTGTTTAAATTGATAAATTTAAAACCCATATAGCAGCAGTGAAGAGCTTTTACAATTTTTTTTCTATTTTACTAAGTATTTTATAAGTGGTATTCTTTAATGGTAAGTTAAGTGAGAGTAAATAGCTATTTTCTAAAAGTAGAAATAAAATGTTTCTACTTTTCCAGATTTCATAGCAGATGAAACAATACACATGAAGCTTTATAAATGTCAAAATAGAATAAGAAGATTAAGAGCTAATAATGCACAATAGAAATATTAATATTATTTTGCTATTTTGGATTGAATTCAATGTAAGAAAATTATAAATGAATCTCAGATTCGCCCAATGCACTTTCCACTATTTTTAATCTTAAGTAAACTGCATTGTTGTGGTGTAAATTTTAAGACACGCCAATCTTAAAATCAACAACTCAGATTTCTAACTTTTAGATTATCATACCTAAATCCCAGTTGGTGTCCAAATAATAGCAGCACTAACAAGCTCAAGAGATAGCTTCAGTAAGAGAGAAAGAAAGTGATAAGGAGTGAAAGTTATGTAATAAAGCAGTAAGCAAAGTATAATTCAGTGTTATTTAAACCAGGATTTGAAACAAAGAGAACTATTATAAACACACTCCTACACACTAAACCTTTTAATAAACAGGGACACTTAAACACTTTTAATGAATATTAATACATGACCTCTGCAAAGAAAACTTGAAATGAACCAACAAGAACCAGGTAAGAAAATTGAGATACCAGCAGCCAATAAATCATAAAGAAGTCAACAAATCTTTTGAAATTATGTCCGTCTATATTTCTGCCTATTCTTTGCTGTTTACAGAATATTGGTGATACACCTTGGCATTTGTTGTATTAGCAATTTTTGTTACATTTAATTGCATCAGAATATGAAGAATTCTATCAAATTAGTCTTTGAGTTTTGTATCAAGATCTTGTTTACTACTACTTCTAAGTGCTGTGTCTGTTCATGACGTGGCCGATCACAGATCTCCACAACCTCCTTGAAGAAATACCTGCAGAGTAAAGACATGAAAACAATCACAATATTTCTCTCTGTGTGTTAGGAAACAATTTCTTAATGCTGTTGAAAATACATTTGCTTGCCTCAAGGCTCCATATATCTTAGTAATATTTTTAATGAAATTTAACCCCCTATAAATATAGTTGTCAGAAATTTAGCAACCTTAGAACTTCAAATTTATTCATAAATTTATAAGCATTTACTAAATTATTAAAATATGTAAAATCCTTATTTACCATTTTATAAAGTGCAAATCAATTGACAATTAGCCAATATTTTGCCAACCCTTCCAATAAACAATCTAATAAATAAATAGTGTTTATTATTTTTGCTGTAGATTCTCAAGAACAAAGAAAATGTAGAAATTCACTTTCATAAGCTTATGTTTTATTAAAATTCTAATCATTTTTAAAACAAATATTGTTGAGGTGTGAAGGTAGTTAAAATAATAGTGGTGTCAAGGGAAAAACCATCCTTTTGACACACCACTTTTTTTTTCATCCACAAAGTACAAAGATTGCCAGAAATTTGATGTTAAATACAATAGTTTTGCTGTGTTGATGAAATTGCAAGAACTGAGGCATGTGTAATCATTACTTGACAAGAATTCAACTGGAGCTGATAGACTTAACTGTTTGATAAACCAGTATAGACATAAATGATATAAAGCAAAGATGGACAAACATATCTTCAATGACATGCATACAATATATATATGTGTGTGTGTGTGTGTGTGTGTGTGTGTGTGTGCTGGTGCACAGATACACATGCTTAGAAATATGCATATCTGAAACATGAAGTCAGGCTTAGCCTCTTAAAGATGTCTAATTTCTGGAAATTTTGAACATAGACTCCTTATATTAATGTAGGAGATGGAGAATCTGGAGTATATTTTCTTTTTGTAAAACTGATTTTGTTGTGGACTTGGTTAGGTATATTGGAATATTAGAAAGGTGAAGAGATATGGTAGACAAACAGCAACATCTCTAAGTAGTATATAACAGTTATCTGGATTTGTTGTCAGAGAGGACAGCCATAAATGTATGCTTCATCATGGCACTGAGAGGCTCCACCAGAAACTACTGCATGGTCCAGATGGTAATGCAACAGCCCTGATATTATACACCTGCTGATGGGATAGCTGACTTAAGAATTACTCTATGGTTAAGATCACTACCTGGTGGAAAAGTATTTAGCTCCAGCATCTTGATGAAAAAATCCAAATATGAGAAGAAATTACAGGCAATTAATGACCATAGATATGAAGCAACCAAAGAAAAAGATGAAAGAATGAATTATGATATTATTGATGCCAAGTATTAAGTAATATTTTGTCAGATTGTTTGGGAGACAGAATGTGGTTAAAAGATATTAATGTAACACCATCTGTAAATGTGGTTCAGATTGATAGAACACTGAATAGCTTTTATAGGTTCTGGATTTTTCTGCTCAAGTCAGTTTGTTTGCTATGGGAAAAGGAAGATGCTGATTGTTAATGGAGGTGGGAGAACTCATAAGTATTGTGAAGTGGGACAAAGCTAAAATATCCTGCATCAACTTCAAGAAACCATACCTGCAAGTGTATGTTCATAAGTTATGTTTGAAGGGGAAAGAGATGTTGCCTTACAAGATTTGATCTCAATGTATCCAAATGATCATGAGGTCTAGGCTGACTAAATGAAGAGTAATGTTAGTGTATATCAATTTGCTTGTAATTGTCACAAAGTATTTATCAAATTTTGGACAAATCACAGTAAAGCATTGATTATTAAGTGGTGCTAAGAAATCTGACAGGAGAAAGTCAAATGTTGGAAGTAATGTTGAAGATGTGTTTTCCCATTTATAGAAAACTTATAGGTATTTTCCAGTGCACAGGTGGCTCCATGTTGTGACAGAAATCATAGAACATAGATTTACTGCCATCACAAAGTGCTTGAACAATGAGGCAAATGATAATTCTCTTAAAAGTATATAGGACACCATTACCAGACTACAACAAAATAGCCCTGCTTGAAAAAACTGTAAATGTGTAAGGGAAAAAGAAATGTGTAGGTGGATACAATTGTAATCTTATTTGAAACATGTTGTCCCATGTTTAAGAAGTCCAGTAGATAATGCACAGCATATTAATGTGATGGAACTGATGTCACACTGAAAGGGATTAATCTGGCTTATCAATTTTAACCAAAGATGTTATTTCAGTGGCATAGCTAGTGGGGGTGGTCTGGCCCAGGCAGCACTTTTATTTGTAATTTAGGTTGTTTTACTAATTGATTTTCAAAATCACCTATTTTTAAAATTACACAGGTATAATAATGTTGTAAATAACTAAATGCATTGAAAAGACAATTTATGAATATATTCAATTTTAAACCCTGATGATTACCATTTCCAAATCACCTCATTTTTACCTTTTCTTTCTCTCGCTTTCTTTTTCTTTCCTTTGTTCCTTTTGAAGATATTCTCTCTACCTTCTCACATCCTGTGAAAAGAGGTCAACCTGTCTGCTCTCATACATAACTGTTCGCTCCCTATATTACTCACCCTCCCCTATATAACATAAGATTTGCTTTAAAATAGTCTTAATATTAAGACTATTTTAAAGCAAATCTTACGTTTAAATATTTCTTTTTTTTGCCTGTACCTGGATGAATTTTTAAATACATTTATTGTTGAAACCGTTTAGTCTGATGAGACGAGACTGAGGAATCAGTCTTGTGAAATAAAATATAACTATGGGTTTCTAAACGCTGTTTTCATCATCATATATATATATATATATATATATATATATATATATATATATATATATATATATATATATATATTATATGTGCATTAACACTAGCTATGCCACTGTGTTATATCTATGTTCCCTTTTAGTATATCACTGGCACTGATACCCTGAGAGTTGAGGTGAGGTTGAAGATTATCAAGATGCTAATAAAGAAAAGAGCTCATTATCCTTAGAACACTAATAAAAAAGCATACTCTTTCTGTTGACATTTCACTGGTGATATCCAAACAGAACTTTGTTGCTAAGCTAACTAGCATGATGAATGAAAAACACTATCTCTAATGTCTGTATATAGTGCTGCTGTAGAAAAAGTGAGCTGTCATCAAATATGGAAAATTCATATCATTGTGAATATCAGCAAAAGAACTTTGCCCTTCTGTTTGCTAACTGAAGGACAAAATCAATGATCAAGAAATGCATGACTTGTCAATAAGTAACAGGATGGGGATTGATACCATACATATAGGCATTACTTGACACTTATTGATGGTTTTCTTGCATTGTTGCTCAATTTGGCAGAACTTTATAGGTATCTCCACAAATTTGCTAAAAAATCAGCAGACTGTGATTAAAATATGTCCCAAACATAATGAAAACAGTTTTATGGTCAAAATCTTAGTTATTATTAAGAAGAAGGATCAATGTATTTTTTGAATATTTAATGAAATTTTTTACTCCTTTTTAGAACATTCAAAGTTTTGATTAAAAAATTTGTTTTTCTTGCATCAGTGGATGTACTAACAGCATAGCAAATTTTAGTCCCTTTTTTTGCAGTGACTTTGAAAATTCTTGTAAAAATCAAATAATTACTAGATTTTAATGACATTCAGAACTCATTCACAAATGAATGAAATTATTTTTGAAAATTATTTTTATTAGAAAATCTTGGTAAAATAAATTTCTTTTTTTTTAATGTGTGTTTCACCTCCTTACTTCATTTTAGGAAAACCTGAAAAAATTAATGTGATAATTTTTAGTAACTATATTAGTTAAAAGCAGAATTCTTTAAAAAATTCAAATCACTAAATATTTTTCAAAATCAAACCCTCTCTTACTGAAAATTTGTTTTGAGTTGAAAAATAAAAATTAATAAAACTAAGACATTATTTAATTATACAAGCTTTTAATTGCTTTTATGAATAATAGATATTGAAGTCAATACTGTCTAAAGAAAAAAGTTTTCAACAGAAAAACAGTTTACTAATCATATATGGTAAAACTTATCTGACCCTGAATATTTTTAAAAAGAATTGATATTTTTGTGCTTAAATATCCTAATTTTTCTAAGTGAGTTCAGACATGACATTATCATTAAAAGTTCACATGTTTAAATAATGATTTTACTGTCAAATATATATACACACACACACATATATATATATATATATACGTCTAGAGATTATATGCAAGTTATGAATTTGTATAAAGAGTTGCGTCCTATTATGATGTTGTTTAGATTCTACTCAATATTATTAACTTAGATATATAGTGATAGAAAAAACTATTGTTTTTGGTTGGAAAAAATTTTACTAGCAGACTAATTTGACTGTCAGTAGTTTATTTGCAACTATTTATTTTGATACTTTTACATTATTATACCTTGTAAAACTAACGTAAAAAAATAATATGAAAATATTTTAAAAAATATTTTAAAACAAATTCGTCAATTTCTTAAAGGAAAAACATAAAAAAAACATTTTATTTTAAAAATAAAAGATATATTAACAAAAAATAATAAGAACCTAAAATTTATTGCACAAATGCTCCTTTCTTTTCAATAACTCTTAGCAGCCTATTGTCAACATCTGATGTTAGATTTGCAATTTTAGTGGCTGGTAAGTTGTTTGCAGCAACTTTAACTGCCTCCCAGAGGTCACACTTGCTGTTGAATTGCCTTCCATTAGAATAAATATCTCTCTTGAGGATGCTCCACAGGTTCTCAATAGAATTCAAGTCACAGCTATCTGAAGGCCAGTCCATAAGAGAATCTTCAACAAATCCCTTTTCTTTCAACCAGGATTTAGTAAACTTTGATGCATGACTTGGTGCGTTGTCTTGCACAAAGATCATAGATCTACGCTTGGCTAAAGACTGGTTACCAAGCCATTCAAAGACATATTGCTCTAGAAAATAACAGTAACTTTTGGAATTCATTATAACTCCGTCTTTCAGTTTAAATGGACCCACAAGCTCATTACCAATAATCCCAGCCCATATCATGATCTCATATCATGATCATGATCTCACCGCCGCCTTGTTGGCATTTAAAAAATTTTCTTGAGTCATGTTGCTTGCAAACCCATCCTCAAGCCCATCCATCAGGCCCATCAAGGGAGATCCTTGATTCATCTGTAAAAAGCACTTTACTGAAATCAGTTTTCATGTATTTTTTTTACCCACTGCAATCTTCTTTCCTTATGTTTTTTTGTTAAAATGGGTTTCTTTATTTGATTTTTTACATCAGCAAACTTCCTTAATGCTTTACACCTTGTTTCCTTTGACACCATAGGAGCTCCAGCGGCCTCAAATATGAACGCAGTTGATGCATTTGGGTTTCTTATTAATTCTCTTCGGATATGTGATAGATCTTGCTTTGTTAAATTCCTGAATTCAGCCTGAGACTTTTTTTTCCTTGGTTGAATTCCCATTTGACATATTTTCTTGATTGTTCGATGATCCCTTTTCAAATCCTTAGAAATTTGAAGTGAAGACTTTCCTTTGCTAATTTCTTTGATTATATAGTTCTTTTCATTGTTTTTCTCAATTTTGTCCCTTACTTTTGGACGTTCCAAATTTGAAAATAAATAAATAATTGTTATAATTCTTTTTCTATCCTTTGCAAATGATTCAAATTTTAGTATGTTATTATGGATGATAACGACTACCAGTTGTCAAAATTTCAGCTTTTCACAGTTGTTATTTCTAACAAATATTAGGTTTTAAAATTTTGTCCCTTAGTTTTGGACGCTACTGTATATATATATATATATATATATATATATATATAATAGATTATATTTAATATTTTCAAATAAGCAAAATACTTTGCTCTAATTCAAATTGACTGGAAGGAGAATTTTTTTTTTGTCAAAAAAATCCGATTTTTAGCCTATATTTATTGCAATGTAATTCTCTTTATTAAAAAAATGTTCCAAAAATAAAATATACTTTTCTGAAATTTTATTTGAGGATTTAAAATGTAATTAGCTGATTTAAAATATAATTAATCTCAAATCGAAACTAATATTATTCATTTTAAATTTAAAATATTGCAGAAATGCATTTTTTAATATGTCAGTAGCTGTTTATTTAAACTGTTGATGTGTTCACAGTTTGATGGAAGATTGATGCTTATCTAATGTTGTTCTCTTTATCCATAAAGAAATAATTGGATATAATGTGAGTACCTTTTAAATATAATTTTTAAGTATACAGTAATCTCGAAAATTTAGGAAAATATTCACTGTAGACTAATGTTTTATTGAATTTAGATATTTTGACTTTAAATTTACTGTAGTTATCACTCATATTTGCTGATAATGTCTTGTATAAACATCCATATCTACAAAAATCAGCATGTTTATACACATACAAAAAAAATTCAAAATTCTTTTAAAAATCTTGGTGCATCTTAAGTGTTTCCATTTATGATTAGTAAATATAGTTTTTCACTTTATAACAATATAATCTAAAAAGTGGAAATTAATACAGAATTTTAAAACACAAGAAAAACTTTATAAATAATTATAATAAAAAAAAATTAAAACAATTCTTGTAAAAAATCATTATACATCAAAAAATTTTTTTTCTTAAGACAATAGTGCTGTTAATATATCTTATTTGTAAAAGCAGTTAAAAGCTTTTCTAATTTAATGTCATTTATTATTTTAAGATTCAGAGCAAATTTTCATTGAATGAGTAACTGTGTGAAAAAAAAAATAGATTTAAAATCTCCAAGGAGTTAAATTAATTTAATTTATTTACATTATTTATATTATCCAGACTGTTATCCTCATCTTCATTGCCATATACACAACATTTCGGCCATTGTACATACTGGCCTTCTTCAGGTGGTTGGAATTTATTTCATCCACCAGGTAGATTGTTCTTGCTCCACATGCCATGCCTCTTCTGAATGTCCCAGTTATTTCCCTTTAACTCAACTCTCCAAGCATTTTTGGTTCACCACTACTGTAGCCTTGTATTGAACTCACAACTCTTTGGGTCTAGTCACTAGATCTAACCAATGTCTTTATCCACTGGGCCATGTGTCTTTATGGCCCAGTGGCCCAGTATGTTCGAAATTCCACTCACTTGAAGAAGGCCAGAGCATACAGCGGCTGAAACATTGTGAATATGGCAGTCAAAATAATGTAACTAATGTAAATAATCATAATACCTCATCTCAGAGATATAGACAGATAATCTAATTCAGTTTTTAAAAGTTATGTTTTAAAAATGATTCTTAATAAATTACTTTTATTTCTTTTTAAAGAGCTGAAGAAAAAATTTCATAGTTTTCATGTCATCAAGTTGTCCTCCTGCTGATTAGGTGGTGAGTTTTAATGGGGATGAGTTGGCTGGTGTTGAGTTGACAGTATTGAGTTGGCAGTGATGTGTTATCCTGCATCCCTCCACTAAAATTGCCTTGAATGCTCCCAGTGCAAGTTTTAGTCCTTGATGATGGACAGTTTTAAGTGTTTTTAGGTAAGATTTCCTGGCTGATCTACAAATGAAATAACTGTAGAATGCATTAACAGCTTACCAATGAAATAACCATAGTCTAACTTTGAGTACGTTAATGGCTTAGCAATGTTATTTTGTCTGTCGTCCAGTCATTATAGGCCACTACTCTCAGTAGCAGGATTGTCTTGTTGGATTGGATTCTCAGTGTCTTCATGTATGGTATAAATGTTACCTAAGAATTTATGCTGTTGTATCAGAGGTATTTTGGGACTATCGATTTTCAACATGGGGTCATTGTGCCTTTTCTGGAGCTGACAGAAGTGAATACACTTTGCTTTGGTTTTTGAGAACTTAAAACTTTTTCTTTGGTCCACATATTTATTTTGATAATGCATTGCTGCAGCTGTCATTCATCTGTGTATGTTTTTAGATCTATAGCAGATCAAGAAATCAACGTATAGTGAGTGGTTGATTCTAGGTTTCTAGATTTTACAATGTCATGATAGGATGTTTCCTTGTGAGACTCCCATATCTTGTTCTTTAGGATCAGATAATATGTTTCCAATCTGTGTTTTGAAAGTTCTGTTGGTTAGAAAGTTGTTTATGAAAATTGGCAGTCTGCTTTTAACACAAGTTCCTTTAGGTCTTTTATAATTTCATGCTTTATTGTATACCTTTTCCAGATCAAAAAATATTGATAGAAGATGTTCCTTCTTAATGAATGCTTTCCATATATAGGTTTCTAGTCAGACTAGGTGATCTATTGTACAATTTCCTTTTCTGAATCTGGTTGGGATTTTTAATAATAGGTTTTTGGCCTCTAAATACAATGTTAGTCTGGTATTGACCATCTTCTCAAAGGTTTTACATATGCAACTAGTGAGAGCTGTAGGTCAACATTTTATTGGGTTTGATTTTTTCCAAGAGGTGGGAACATATCATGTGATTTCTATGTTGCAGTATGTTTGTAGTAGCTACTGAAATGATATTTCAGGAATACTTTAGGAATTAGTAGTGAGTCATCTGGTCCTGTGAATGTATCATGGGCTTTGCTTTGAAAGTTTTGTACTTCGGTGATTGAGAAAGGTTGGTTGAGTTCTGGGATTAAAATTTTCTTCTCTTTCTTAGATTTTTGGGAATTTCATCTAAGTTTTTGTATGATGAGTTTTGTACAAAGATATTGGCTACATCTTTCTCATTTGTAAATTTTATACTGTTTTGGTTGATGTATTTTAATATGGTGCTGTTATTTTTCCGGGATATTTTCGTAATCATTTCCCATAATTGTTTACGTTTTAAAAATGAGCTTGCCCACATACTTTTTTCATCATTCTTTTTTGGATTCCTTTGTTTTTTAGGTTTTTGCTTTTGGTAATTTGTAAGTGATTAATTTAGAGGTTGAGGGTTGTTTTTTGAATTATTAGAGAGCTGGTCTTCTCAGCTGGATAGCTTTCTTGCAACAAGGTTTGCTATGAATTTTCTTAGTTGAAACCTTTGGTATACATTCTGTTGCTATTTGTATCAGTGTTTTTGTGAAGTAGTTAACTTGATCCCTAGTGTTGTAGTTTTGTGGTAATCTGTTCTTGCATTCTTCACTGAATTTTTCCAAGGCTACTTTTTTTGTGATTTCAGCACCAGTAGGAGCTGATTGTTTGCATTTTTGTGGGGGTGAATTCAATAGTGATTTTGATATTTGTTTTGGTTGGGTTGGGAAGGGATGCATACCTTAGGTTGTGGTGGCTGGCTATAATTTGATTTTTGTGATAGAACAGGTTCTAATTTAGAAGGGGAAGTTTGACTCTCTGAAAACAGAGGATATTTGGTCCAGTTTTAGTTCTGAGAGTTTATTCAAGAGTTGTGTGCATGTGTGGTGATCAATAATTTTTGGGTGATATCTTCATATGTTGGTTTATTGGTACCAGATTCAACCATTTTTCTAGCTTCAGGGAAGGTCAGATTTTTATTCTCATGACTTCTTTTTCTCACTTTCATACGTTACCTATTTCTGGAGTTGGCAGAGTGACTTCTACCACAGAAGTTATAATCACAGTTGATTTCCAAGTGTTCTGATTTATACACTCTGCACTTTTTGTATAGTATTTTTTAGTGTATTTGTCTTCATGATTTGTACCATCTCAGAGGATTAGGGCTGTATATTTCTACTTATGGTGTATCATATTTTCAATATTGGAAGAGTGGTGGGAGTATTAAAGGTGAGGATGTATGTGTTGGTGTAGATTGTTTTGCCATTTTTCTTGGAGATTCTGGTCATGTTGGTAATGCCTTCTTTACTGAGGTTGGTTTTTAATTCATCTAAGGTGCAAAGGGAGAGGTCTGAACTTCTCATTATCCCTTTAGAAACATTCAGTTAATTGTGGTGGTAGGTTTTATTATAAGATTGTAGAAAGATGTTTTTTTAAGGAGTAATTTTGATAAGTTTACTTAGTGACTTCTACAGGTACAGTATTAATTTTTAGTTTCTTTACAGATTTTGGTGCTGTTACACAGGAGATAACTTTTTTTAATAATAAATAAAGACAGTTTGGTGATAGGGGCATCATCAGTTGACTCCAGCATTATGAATATGGGGATTTTCATTATCTGAGTCTGTTTCAGGATATGGATGCTTGGAACATTTTAGAGGTGACATAAGTTTTGTGAATTTCATTATTTGTGTTCTTCATCCACCATGGAGTCCAACAATAGGAACAATGGGGAACCCATTTGCCTTGATATGACCAAGGCTATAGTATACTCTGTCCAAAAGAAACTCATCAGTCTATCTAAGCATAAGAATGCTACTTCTGGAAAACAGAACTGTCACTATTCCAGTAATGTAGTGGAAGAATGACATACTGTTGTACCAAGAAATATGTGTCCATGCACATATTTTTTTTTAAATGCAGCACTAACAATCACTAACAGCACTAGCATTATGCAGGCCAATTCATTTTTTTCTCTGCAGCACTATGCAGTTAATTCTATAAGAGATGTTACAATTAAAACATTTTTTACAATTAAAACATTTTGATAGTTATTTACTGTATGTGCATGTGTTGTGTAATATAATATTTGCTAAATTTTCAAAATATATTTAAAAAATATAAATGGATTTTAAAATTATCATGTCTTTATTCCAAAGGTATCATCCAAAAGATATTGAGTTGCCTTACAGTATTTACCTCAAGAGTTCTAAATGGCAAAGTGTTGTTTGTGCGAGAAATATTGTGATAAAACTTAAAAATATGATGTCGGAATAATATCATAATTTTAAGATATTTTAATAAATACTTAAAAACCTATGTAAAAAACAAAGATTATTCACATATATCAAAAAAAAAAAAAAAAAAAAAAGATCAGATACAGCTGAAAAAGTAAAAGTGCCAAATGAAGCAACTATGATTTTTGTCTCAGTTATTTATATTCATATTTGATAATCTTATTTCCAGTATTAACATACTTACGAAATTGGCAAATAGAATTATAGTGGTAAAGGGCAAGATTACAGGTGTAATCATGCCAGCGCCAACCTTCAGATCTTCTCATCTGTGCACAGTCTTCAAAAGAGATTGTAAAAGGCCAAGTTTTTGGCTGGCCTTTAGCCCAGTAACTCCAAGTAACTTCTTCACCTGTAACAAAACAAAATATGAAAAATATGAAAAATATGAAACATGAAAAAAAAAAATGAATGAAATCATTTTGTATTTTAATTTTAAAAAGGTAAGTGACAAATATTTTCAGTTTTGTTTTATTCCTAATAGCATTTTAGCTACAAATTACATATGTACAAATTCAATCCCATTGCAAAAGGTTGTGTCTGATTAGAAAATTAAGAACAAAATTTTACTCACAAAAAAAAAAAAAAAAGAACATTTATTAGTCAAGTGCATAGTTTCCATTGTTTTTAACAGCCATTTCTCATTGTTCTACAAGCTTGTTGATGCCATTTTCTTAGAAACTTTGTGGATTTTGTTGGAAGAAGGTTTTGAGGTAGTTTTCAACTGTGTACAGAGTCAAATTTTTTAAAATTGTTCTGTACAGCTCAGAACAATAAAAATCTGGAAGAGCCAAGTCAGTAGAATACAGTGGGTGGTTTTCCCAATTTCAACTCTTCTACAAGGTCTGTTCTGCAACATACAGTCTTGCAGTATTGTGGTAGAAAATGACACCTTTTCAATTTACCAAAATGCATTGAGATTAGTGAGTTGGTTGCAATACATTTTTGCAGTTATTTTTTCACCAGCTGGAAGAAGCGCAAAGTGAAATATCCCTCTGCAGTCCCACCAAATGGACAGCAACATCTTCATTACACACCTGCTTTAGCCAAGGGTTCTGCACATTTACAACATGTTTCCAGTTCTATTTGTGTTGAATGTTATCATAAATGATCCATTTTTTATCATCTGTGACAATTCTGTCCAAGAATGGCTCCTTTTAATGGTGTAACAGCAAAGAAATTACCCACAAAACATGAGTATTTTCTGTTTAGTCAGAGAATGTGGCAGCTGTGTGTCAAATTTGGAAACAAACCCAAGTCTCTTCAAATGGTGAAAGGCAGTTATTCTCAAGTTCTCGGCATTCTTTTTCATCAAAATCTTTGGCTTATTCTCCATGAAGCATAGTTGATTGTTTACGTTTAAATCACCCTGGTGAAATCTGCCATATTTTGACCATCTGAAGAGCTGGGGAACAATCCAAAGAAATTTTCTGAATGTTTTTTGTCAAAATTCTGCTGCTTACTCCTTTCCAAAATTTATAGCAAAAGTGCAAGTTTTTATCCTCTATTTTTAAGGTATCCATTTGTGAACAAAACATCAACATTCAAAAAAGTTTGACTAGTAACTGAACAAAGCCAAGTTTCAATCAAGAACACACCAGAAATTGGCACCAAAACAAACACTAGTATTAAATTGCAGTCATTTTATATAAAAAATAAAAATCAGACACAAACCTTTGCAATGATCTGATACATTTAAAAAATATTAAAAATATATAACGTGCCCAATACATCTAATCAAAACTGTTTATACTGATAATCTCTTTTGAGTTGTGAACTATAATGCCAAATTTAATTATTAATTTAGCTATGTGGCTTAATTTGAATGACACTTGCCTTTGTTGTTAAATTGCCTAGGCACTTTCATTGAATGTGACTCCCTAAGATAATGGGCACATGTTCAAATCTTAATGGATGCTTATTCTTTATTTCTGACCCTGCTGTTTAACAATCAGAGAATGGTGGTCTGTAAGTTGCAATAAAAAGCAAGAGAAATTAAGATGAATACGTGTCAAAAAATAAATAATAATTAGGAATTTAGTGGTTGAAACAAAGTAAAGTTTTTCAAATATAAAGGATTAAATCTCTTACAATTTCTAACAGTCTGGATGTACCTGCATAAAATACATCTTTTAATAGATGAAAATGATTATAGTTATAAAAAATAAATCTATCAATCTACATTAAGCAGCATACCCAGAATTGCATTAAAGCAAAAAGTTAACTGTTCTAAGTGATCATGTTGTAGGCACTTGGAAGTCATTTGGAACTTTCTATAGAATTTCCCAGAAATAATCTGACTGGCCAAATTAAGCCAATTTTTTACCTAAAACATATTTTTTTTTATTTCAAGTGAAGATTACATTGCTTTTAAGAGGCATTTCGATTGTTTAATGCATGTATTTGTACTCTTTGTTGCTTACTTAGCTTTATGTAATAGATGCATCTACTTTTGAGCTTAATCAGTGAAAATGTATGATTATTGAGTGTAATGCAAATCATTTATTTCTTTATGTTTGTTTACTTTCTAAATATAGATGTATATAATTTAAAAAAAAAAACAAACTGTTTAACATATTTGTTTAGTTCCATTAGTGTGTAATAGTATATGTATGTGGTGTGATAGGTAAATTGTTACCATTTTATAGTTTTAATTTCATGCATACATGTTGTTTGTTTCTGTCAACTGCACAGTATAGTAGGTTCAGTTGGGTAGAGTCTTTAAGAAGAGCACCATGACGCAATTCACTCTGCCAGCAATTTGGAAACTGCATACAACTGTACTGCTTAGTATTCACACTGGAAGCTCTATTATGATCATTTCAACGTGTCTGGGTCAATCTGAGGACAGTGAATGAAAACCAAATATCCAATCAACATTATGGTGTTTGGCATGATCACTAGTGATGATGATGTTATGCCTCCTTTCCAAAGGGCCTTGGACTCAACACAGAAGCCTACATCAAGTACCTTGAGGTGATAGTGTTGCCCTGGGTCACTAGGGTGGTTACTGGAAGACCCTATGTCTGGCAACAGGATTCTGCACCATACCACACAAGAAAGAGAACCTAGTCATGACTGCCGGACAATTTCTGTGACCATATCACTCCTTATATCTGGCCACCTAACTCCCCAGATTGGAACCCTCTTGATTATTATGTGTGGGGTACATCAACAAAACCCCTTGCAATACCAAAGATGAACTGAAGGCAAGGATTATGGCAGCATTCACCAACTTAAACAATGAGACCATTCAGAAGAGTTTCAAGAAAATTTTGAAGTCATCTGGAGATCATGGTTGAAGCCAAGGGTGACTATATTGAATAAATTTACTGTCTATATCTCCAAGATGAAGTATTATCATTATTTACATTTTTCAGACTGTTATCATCCATTGTCGTTTCAGCTCCGTCCTTCTTCAGATGATTGGAATTTTGAATTGAACCCTTCAATTTGTTCACCAGGATAGATAGTTCTAGTTCAATGTCTCTTCTGGATGTCTCAGTTATTTTCCTTTAACTCAATTCTCCAAGTATTTTTGGTTGACTGCTATAGCCTGGTATTGACCTCATAATTCTTTGGTTCTAGTCACTGGATCTAACCAACATCTTTATCCAATGGGCCATGTGTTCTTTAATAAATGATACACACACACAAACACAAGCTTACATGCTTCTTAAACTTAAAAATAAAAACACAAATGAAAAATGAAAAACTTAAATTTAGATATTTGTATTATTTATCTTTAAATGTGAAAAACCTAAAGATCTAGCTGTAAGAAAAAAATTGCAAGAAAATTATATTTTTTTTGTCAAAAACTGGAATGCATAATTAACAAATAAAATGTATGTATTACGTTTTCTGCTTTTCATAAACTAAATTGGAAAATATAAAGGAGAATTTTAAAAACAACATGAAAAATCTAGTCATAATATGAAGAAAAATTTTTGATGAAAATTTTAAAAAATATTTATGATTGTGAATAGTTGTAATGCACTAATATTCTTTACATAGAAAATGAATGCACAAACACAGTTTCATTCTTAAAGTATGATAAAAGGTAATCTGAACATGAAAATCAATCTCTCTCTCATATATATATATATATATATATATATATATATATATATAAAACATACAATCTTTCTTTTATTTTTATATATATATATATATATATATATATATATATATAAAAATAAATAAAAGAAAGTTTGTTTGTTTGTACAACAACAAAGTGCATATCTTTAATAATAGCTCCTTTACTCACACCTTTCAAATTTAGGTGAGCTGAAGAAAAAAACGGAAAGAAATTCGCTTGTCTTAGTTAAAAGCAAACTGAGTTCAAAGAGAATGACCAGTGAGTTGAAACAAAAGATGAAACAAATTTGCAACCCAATGTGAAATGTTCTTTGGACCAATGAAATACATATATATAAAATAAAGATTATGTCTGTATGTATGTTTGTGCAACATGTCTTTTTATAAAGAAAAATTGTTGAGAACAGTAAATGATATTAATAAATTAAAAAATGATAAATAAAACAAATTAATGATAATTAAGGATAAAGCATAATAAAAAAAAAAAAAACAAGATTAATAAAAACAAACAACCTAAAATCAAATGGCCAGTTACTGAAAATCAGCTCTGAATTGTAAAATAAAACCCAATTACCCTAAGACATTACTGAATTAGAAAAGCTTTTAATTGTTGATTAATCAATCATCATTTTTTGCCCAGTTATACATTTTTATGACTAAAACACAGTTAAAGATTATTAAAATAATTTTTTGCTGATTTTAAATCCCTTATAAATGATGTATAAAAAATATATATTTATTTACTTTCAAAACTACATTTAAACAGCCCTGAACCTTTATCACTTTTGAGAGAAAACATCCAATAAAACTAAAGACAATAAACTTGTTGACTCTTTTTATCAGTGGGAAATCTGCTGCTGCATCACTGACTACAGATCTTATATTGGATTCATATTTAACCTTGAGAGATACGCATGCACTACTAGTTTCATCTGTCAACTTAAAGTTCATCACTGAGAACAAAGATTCACAAGCATATGTAGATGAAAACATGGATAGTAAAGCTGTTGCAAGGTTTTTTAAAAAGAAAAAATTTCTGGAATGGTATTCCAAGTCCTTAATACTCAATTTTCCACATTTCTCTCTCATACTCCCATCTCTAATTGCTCCTTTTCAATATTTTCCAAGTCAACTCTAAGGCAACAAATTTCTGCTTCCAAATTGAGTTACTCTGAAATTAAATCAATTGCAATTCAAAATCATCCATGACTATCCATGAAGACATTTTCAAGTTTAGTTCATCCTGTTTGATACTGTTTGGAAACTTAATGAATTTTGCTGTCTCTTCCAGTTCTCTGAATTTATCAAAAGAATTGCTCAACAGTTGATTTGATGATATTTACAAACAGCTTTTGAAGACTAGCTTGTTCTGGTATCTTTTGGGAGATCATTGATGTACCTCTTTAGGTTTGGGAAGTATCTAAATCTCTCATGATCTACATCCCTTTAAAAACTTCTAGTTTCATTTGAAAAGCATTTATGTAATCAAACATCAAGTGTCTTAATAGATGCCTGTAATTTAATATCATTTAAATGTTCACAAAAAACTGCAAAAAACATCAGTTTACAAACCCACATAATGTCAGATAATTCTTGATAAGACACTTGTTAGTCATTCAAAAAGAGCTTTATCTCATCTAAGCATTCAACAAATCATTTCAGAACCAAACCTTGGCTAAGCCAACAAACATTGTTGTACATTTTCAGTTCTTTATATACAGATTCTACCTCATTCAGAAAAATTTGAAATTGCCTTCACTTAAAGCCGAGCAGACAACCTTCATAACTTTTTGCATCACTTCCTGAAGTTCCTTTAAGTCAGCTTTTGCACACAAAGCTTCCTCATGTGTGATGCAATGAAAATGAACAACATCTTTTGCAAACAGATTTACAAATCCTGCCTTCTCCCCATCTGGAGGCACCATCTGTTAGTGGCAGATACTACTTCTAAAATGTGAATTTGTTGAGTAGATAATTAGTTCAAAACTGCTTTACATATTTCAGCCCTGGTAGTACACTAGTGTTACACATACATCATCATCCCTGCAAAATCTTCACATACTTCATCATCTCTGCAAAATCGAGAAAATATAGCCACCCTAGCTGATTATGTAATGTCTGTACTTTCATCAACACAAATAGAAAAAAAAACTTACATGAAGACAAATCTTTTATCAATTGTTCAGCTGTATTCCTTTCCAACTTAAGTATCCTATCCTTAAATGTTTTTCTATTCACATACAAATCTTTAATGTGCTGAATAATCTTTTCCTTTTCTAAAAAAAAATTGTCAAAAAGGAAAGGTGCACATTCTAGTCAAGTTTTTTAATATACTCCCCATCACTCATAGGCTTTCCATGATGTGCAATAACTTTTGAAACCTCAACTAGCAGCAACTAAGTTGGAAGTTGGCCTACCTGAAATAAGTTCAAGAGAAATTAATTCTCTTTGTCCCTCCTCCATTTTTATTGTTCTTCTGAACACTTTCAAAATGTCTCTTTACAGAAGAAGTCCTACAAATGATTGTTTTGAAACAGAAAATGCATAAGGCTTTATCTTAATCATGCCAAATTTTTCAGTCCAGTATTCTTTATACTCTCTAATATCCTCTTCATTTGAATGACATCATTTCTTAGCTGATGATTGTAACATTCTGCACAATCTGTAAAGGGCAGAAAATAAAAATACATGAGATAATGATATACATGAAAGAGGAGAAAGAATAAAAGTCAGTCAAAAAGGGAATCTAATGAATCAGTTTCATGTGCCAGAAACAAGTCATCAGTGTGCCATATTTGACACATGTGCCAAGGGTTGCTCACCTTTGGTCTAGGTGATGTACAGTAACCAATGTTGTGAAAAATGATACTCTTGGAATAAGCTGTACATTATATTGACTGATGGGTCAGTATTAGCACTGAATTGAGATGTGATTTGATGCAATGTTCTACTTCATTAGGTTGTTATCATTCTTGTCAGTAGCTAGCAGTTCTGTTCTGACATCATCTGTGGGTGTCTATAGTTTTTATGTGACACTGATGTCTGTACAGAATTCCCATATCCCTGCTATTTCCTTGCTAATATTGCCTGGGAAAAATATTTTTCTGGATTCAACAATTATTCCATAGTTAAATGTTGATAAATCATGTCTGTTACTCATAACTGCCACAGCTACACTACCTCCTTATCTATGATGTCACACATATTAGATTGAGGTCATTTTTATTAATCGAAGAAGGTAAAAATTATCCACTGTAATACTGCCAGTAACTTTTGACATTTCATTTTATTTCAAGTTTACACAGGACATTTTTATTTCATAGAACAACATTCTTGCTTCTGCTATAATTAAAAATAGTAAAATTCAAATAAATTTACCTTAGGCAAATTAGATTAATTTATACCATCAAGATAGCGATAAGTTCTGTTTTCAACTTAAATTCAATAAAAATGTAAATCTCTTATATTATTTCCAAAGGAAAGTAGCGTTGAACTACACTCCCCATAATGAAAACAATTTTGACTGGGCTAGAAATAATTTCAGGTTAGATATTCAACAGGAAAACTTATATACTTAAAATAAACTATAAACAGACAACCAAACTGAGAAAAGAACTGAAAATTGTCTCTTTTTTTTGTAAAGCAAGATTGAAATGTTGAGAATATATACGATGAAGAAGAAAAGTAAAGAAAAAGAAAGAGTATTAGCATAATAATGATAAAGATGACAGGAAGGAGTAGAAAGATAATGAGAGAATAATAGGATTTTAAACATTCTTTAAAGTTTACTAAAGTCAACTTGCACAATGCTATCAAGCTAATCTCTATAGTGTGGGTTTCCTTTCATCAAAATCAGCCATTAAAGAGGAATTTTTTTTAACCATGTCTTTACACTCCTTTCTTGTCAGTAGCTACACATTTAAATTTAGATCAAAGCTTTAGGTCATATTTTATCTCATCACTATAAACTATAAAAATATAAATTATTTTGCCACATCATGAAAAACTTCATTAAATTTAACATTTAGAGAGAATGTGATATTTAGTGGGACATTAAATTATTGAAATCTATGGCTAATCACTTTTATGATTGATCTGAAACCCTATGAGGAAGTTATTGAAGCTCCACATCTCATTGGGAGATCCGATAGGATGAGCAAAGAAAGCAAGTGAAAAGATAGAAGGGGGTTACCAAAGTACTAAAGACATGGACTGTCTATGTCTATTCTTAGCTCTTGACCAAGAGAATATAATACTAGCAAAGCAATACAGGGAGATGAGTGATTATTCACAGGAAATACTTTTGCTATGGAAGAGAGAGAAATGAGCAGTAGTACCTATAGTGAGAAAAAAACATTAAACAGACTGTTTGAAACTGTGTCAAAGTGATTTAAAGATCATTAAGAGAGAATTGAAAAGTTAGAGGGTAACTAGAAAATGCTGGTGATGAAAGTGGGTGTATCAATATTGAATGTGACTAGATTTGATTTGGCTAAAAACAGAAAGTATCAATTGGCTGACAAATACTGTCCAAAATTTGGCATGAGAACTTAGAAATGTAATGGAGTTGTTAGAAGCTCGATTGACAAATGTCTTCAGCATTCCCAAACAATATTTACAGTTGTTAACTAATTGATTGCACTAGGCTTCACAATCCTTGAAGCATGTGCAGGTCCAGGTGGATATGTTGGCCTTGGGACATCTCCAAGCATAGCGACCCCAGAGTAACTGAAGAAATTATTAATTAACATCAAGGTAGAATTGTTTCATTGACTAAAGCTGCCAGTTGATATGGCAGGTACTTTGTGGCATTATTACAGTTCATTGAGATGAATTAACTTGGACAGGAGCAGATTATTAGTATTGGTCTCTTTGCCCCAGTTAGAGGGAGTACTTTTGAAGTATTTAAAGTGGTTCTATAATCAGAAATAGGAAGGAAGAGAGGAGTAGTAATCAGATATAAGTTAGAAGCTGGGAACATAGCTTTCAATGCGTCAAGAACAAGGTTTATGTTATTAATGCCAGAAGATGCTATAGAATGTAAAACCAATATGTCAGGAACATCTCCATCTGAAAGTCCCATCTATATAAGAAGTGGTCACTGATTATGCATACTGGGATTGTTTAAGGAAGATACAGAGGCAGTAATAGAAAATTGCCAGGTAGAAGTAATGAAAAGAGAAATGTTATTTCAGGCAGTGAGTGTCAGATGGAATATGGTAAAAAAATAGAATTATTAAAAGTGTGTAAGGGAGAACTGACTGGAAAAGGTTAAAGTAGAACCACCCATCACCACTGTTGAATTGCCTATAGGATATTCTGCATTTGGGGAGTCATTACTATTACCACCATATTATCAAGTGGAAGAGAATTCTTGATTGTGAGAGCCATTGACTAAAGAATTAGTGGAGATTAAGACCCTCAAAATTCCCCAATTATTTGGCCTGGTAGAAAAGTTATTCTGCAGTAACCAGTGAGTAAGCTAAAAACTATCAAAGTGAGGACCCACTAGTAATAAACTGAGAGTTGGCATAGTGGTATGGTTATCTTTATCAGGGACAGTTATTATGATAATACTAATAATGATAATCTTAGCAATAATAATACTTAAATTGAAAAAAGGGAGAAAACAAAATAAAAAAGGTGAGAGCCTTGGCAATGCATGATGTCATGTATATGGAGCAGTTGAGAGTGATGGAGACCTTAAGTGCTGGAAAAGGCAGACCCACCTGTTGAACTACTGACAGGATAGCTACCTGCAGTAAAAAAAAACAGACTAAAGACTCTTGATGTGAACTTTTGAACTATAAGATACCTATGCTTTGTATGTGCATATTTTTACAAGGGATATTTGAACATGTATGCCGAGTAGGAAAGAGTCAACTATATTTTATCAAATGAAATTTTTTTTTCTTTATATACCGTTGAGACAAAGAAGTTGGAGATAGATGAGATTTCCTTGTAATATGAACATTTGATAAAAAGGACATGTGCTTAGCATGCACCACACTTTCTTACCATTTCTGGACTGTTTTAGAATTCAGCAAGATTAGTGTGTAAATGTCTCATCACTTTGAATGGAGTGAAATGCTTAATAGTATGCATGTTCCACATATGGGTAAAGAAGGAATATAACAGGGAGCTGGCCCTGGTTCAATGTTTAGCTGCATGTAAAGCAAAATGATTGCCGAGTTGGGACAATTAAAAATTTGAAATGAATTGCAAAAACCCCAGAGAGATACCTTAAATAATTATGTGAGACCTATCTATGCACACATTAGAAATGGATGGATCAACTCCTGGTTTGTCACAAATCCCTGGAGAGAGTTAGGCTCCGTCAGTGAGTAAAGTGATTGTATGCACAACTCACAGTGTCAGCCCTTATCTATGACCTTCCCGATGTCATCAGTTCCCAAGTTGACATCTACGCGGACTATACCACTATTTACTCCTGCCTTAATAGTAAATCTAGTATTGTTGACAAAACTAAACTGGATGCTGATCTCAAAAAGGACCTCCAATCTGTAGTTGACTGGGGAAGGAAATGGCTTGTAAACTTTAATGCCTCTAAAACGAAACTGCTCTCCTTTACCCACCACAGAGATTCCTTCCTGCCTCCCATCAGAATGACTGATTTTCAACTCCTTGAGAGCGCCTCGTTACGCCTGCTTGGACTCATGCTGTCCACTGACATGGGGTGGAATAGATACATTGAATCATACATAGCTTCATCTACTGCAAGGAAAGTTGGCTCTCTGTGTTGTGTTTTTCTTGTCCGAGTCCATCCTTCAAATCTATAAATCAATCATCTGTCCTTGCATGGAATATTGCTGTCATACATGGTCTGGTGCGTCCACTGTACATTTTAAGGTCTTGACAAAATCCAGAGACGAATACACAAGATGATAGGTCCTGATCTGGCATCTAGTCTACAATCACAATCCCACAGACATGCTGTGGCCTCCCTCTGTCTCTTCTACAAATATTTTCATGACAATTGTTCTGATGAGCTACTTTAGTTAAATGTGCTACCAGGCTTTCACTGTCAAAACGGTTAAATGTAACCATCTCTTTTTCTCAAACAGCTTCTTCTCCCACACTTCCCATCAGTGGAACTCTCTTCCCCTCACTTGCTTCCCCAATGACTGTAATCTTCAAATATTCAAGTGAAATGTCAATCGACATCTGAATCCCTGAGCTTGTTCCTTGTCCTCTGTATCCTTTTCTCAAACATGCCTCTTTACTCTTGTTCTCAATCCCCTGTAACCTCTTGTATGCTAGTGGCACTTCCGCCTTGCTTGGGGTGAATTGCCTTAAAGTAAAAAAAAAAAAAAAAAACTTAGCTGGCGTTTGGCTGTTCACAACCATTCACTACTCTGTCACATGTTTTTGATCTCAGAGAGTGAGAAGATCACCAATGAAGCAAACTTGGAGTGAAGATGGGTTGATCCTTTGGGAGCTATACAAAAAAACAAGAATCCTTTGGAATAAAGAATTAACCCTGGTTAAAATGTAAAAACGATTTGGTTTATATATGATTTTGGGGGTTGGAGTGATAAATCCAACTTCCAGATGGTGCAGCAGAAGACAAAAGGGATTTTCTATCAAATTGCCCCATGTTGTGATCCCCTTGATAAATCAAACCACTCAAGAATTTGAAAAGGAAAAATCTATTTCACTCTCTTTAAAATGGAAGATTACATTTTCTTTTGTTTTACTATCAACTAGGCCACACAGCCCTCCTGCTCAGGACCATTTCAAAATTGTAATTAATCTTTTCCTTACCACTTGTATGCAAGGAAATCTGAATTAATTAATTTTCTCTGGATGAATGTTTTTATTTTATTTGACATCTCTGCAGATATCTTAATGGTCTTTTTCTTATCAGTTGGAAGTTGGGCAAGGAGGGGCAGTATTGGGTTTGTTCAATCTTACTGAATTTTCTCTAGTTAAATCTGGGTTTGATTCTCCTTGGAATGATCTCAAAACATGATTTTTCAATGCATTTCATTGTTTTTTTAATTTTCTTCTCAGTTCATCTTCCTGCAATTTCAACACTTATCATCCAATTAGTAGACTCTCTCATCTTCCTTCTTTCTCTTTTTGTTTGATCAAATTCTGGAGATCTCAGTGTCACAATTGGGGCAGACACCTCAACTCGAGAAACTCTTTCTCGAGAATCTACATTTCCAGTAACTGAAAATAAATCTCTTGTTAGACAAAACAATATATAGTCATCTTCCACTTTTGTAAAATAAAGTCCAGTATTCAGACAACCTTTAAACAAGTTAAGCTTTGGTGTACACATCACCCTTGCCAGCAGGAATGTCAAGCTAATCAATGCTATGAGTTGTGAAATTGTCTGGAATGAATGTTATATATTTATTATATTACTCAATTACTTTAGTTGATTTCTAATAAAAGTCCAGAAAATAATCCAATGTATCTGCAAGAAAAAAAAAAAAAAAAAAAAAATCACCAACCCTAATTGTTATAATTTTTTGATATCCCATTTCAAGTTAAATTAAAGCAAAGATTTCTTTTGTATTTACAACATCCTTCATTAATATATAAAATGTATCAACAAATCTTTTACATGTATTTAAATTTATAATTTTGTGTGTGGTTAATAGAGATTTTTTATTAAATGAATTTAGAAAGAATGAAAGCTTATCAATTGTCAGTTGCAAACAGTCAATTTATCATCGTTTCTAAAAAAGAAAGAAACTGATCAAATGTACCCAAACAAACCAATTAACTTTCATGTAAAATATTTGGTAAGCAACATTAACTGAACTCAAGAATTAAGGATTTTTGGTAACTGTAAAACCCAATATAAGTATATTTAACCAATTTAGTAGTAGTAATGAAGTAGCACAAGACTGTGATAAAAACAAATTTAGGTTTTATTCTACAAAGACAGAGTACATACAGTAATAGTAGTATAATGTATTTAAGGAGAAACTGAGTTCTTTATACAAACAAAAGTGGGGAAACAAGTTTACTACAATCTTCTCTGCTAGTAGTAAGAATTTTATCTGATAACAAGCAAAACTATTTCAGAAGATTTTGTTAAGTAAATATGGAATTGAATTATGAAAAATATTTTTAAGATAAAATGCCAAGTGAACTTGCACACTTGTTCAGATTGGTGAAAAGAGGCCTGGTTATTAAGACAATAAGAATTTCATATACAAGGAACTGAGGTTTCATCTACTGGTGTAATAGGTCTCAATTTGTCCTGTGCTGTATTTTCATTGAGATCTGATATATGTAAGTTTTGAGGAGGTAAGATTATGCATTTCAAAAGGCTCTTTTGTACATAACCAGCAGGTTCAAGATTCCTTGCTATTCTGAAGATGACTGTGCACATAATGCAGATTAGCTTCAATAAATTCTGCCTTTTCCATACATTGATTGTTTTATGTGATGTTTCAGAACTGTTCCAGATATGAACAGCCATGTTGAAATAAAACCGCCTTTCACAAAATGATGTGAATAATAAATAACCACTCATGAGGATAGCATTAGTTTCTTTTGAAAGTAGAGTGTATACAGGAAGTAAAGCATCTTGCAGAATATGCATCCATTGCATTGTAAATGCTTTTGCATACTGGGGTTATTGCTTTCAATGTTGTACCATTACATATAACTGTACGTCACCTTGAGAATTATATAGAGTGGTCTGGCTTATGGAAATTACATGATAATGTAGGAATCTTTTCATTTTGGGTGGCATGTAGCTGGTGTTTCTGTCCAAATGTATGTATATCAGCATACCAATGATGATGAAGAGATAAGTGAGCACCGTTTGAGATATATATCAAGCAAGAAAATTTGTCTATTATGGTAAAAATTGATTAGGAGAAGATGGTAGTGGTCTTTTGTAGTCTCAAAACTACAGAAAATGTGTGAACAACTATAGACAGAACAAGAAATAACAGATTTAATTCCTATTAAAAATAATGCACCAATGCAATAATAATAAAAGCCAAACACAAAGAATATAAACAAAACAGGAAATTATCAATCAAACCAGTTTAAAAAGAAGTATATTTGGTTAGTTATTTAAATAGATAAGTTTATAGAATTAATGAATGTTCAAAATAATTCCAATAGGCCCATAATCAAGTGTTCTCTTCAACAAAAATAAGGATGTTAGTATAAAATAATCCATAAATAATGCTGATGATATTATGTTATACATGAATATCTTGTTTACTATATAAATTAGGATAACTATTTTAGGTTTGTATCATTAAAAACCCATAAGCTTAGAAGTGAACAAATGTCAGTTTCAACAAATTTTGAAAGTGTCTGTAATCTATAAATGTAAGGTAACCGAGAAAAAAAGACAACAGAAGATTTGTGAAAGATTGCAGAGTGAAGACTCATTTTTTAAAGTTTAATCTCTAATCAATATTTCTTGGCTTCTTTTCTCTTTTAACCCTGATTCATGTCAATAATCACATGATATGAAGATATTTTTCAGTTACTTAACTACTTAATTGATGGTATTTTCAAGTACTAAATTGATTAATTTATTGATTGGTACATAGCTACAAGATCTGTGGATAATCAAAAAGGATGAATATTTATGCTGAGAAATTTACATAAAAGATTATTTTTCAGTATCAGTTTAACATATATTGTTGAGGACACACTGGGTTGTTAGCAATGATACTTTAAATTAAAAACATGCTGAACCCCAAGATTTTATTGTTGCAAGTAATGCTGTTTTTATTCAATAGTACAAGGCTGGGCTGAAAAGTTCATAGGCTGACTATGAAGGAGTTTGCTAGAGCTGTGAAATCTTGCATGCATTAATTTCAACTCTTCATATTAATAACTGCATTGTTTCTTTTCAGGTAAACTGGCATCTGACTGTTCACAGAAGACTGTTCATCCTGTTGATCAAAAAGTCATCAACAGCAGATATGACATCATCCCTGCAATATTGTTTCCCAGCCAAGTGATTTTCATGTTCAGGAACAAAGGATGGTCAAATCAGGAGAATAGGGAGGGTGATCAACCAGTTCAAAGCCAGAGTCATGCATAGCAGTCATTGAAATCAAGGCCTTGTGATGAAACAGACCCATTTTGCCTGGGTGTTTCATCCTGACAGCCTTTTGTAACTACCACAGAAAGTTGGAATAGTACTCTACATTGATGGGGTAGCTCTTTTGAAGACAGTCAATAAACACTATGTCTTTTTCATCCCCAAAAACTGAGTTCATCACATTCTCTGCAGATGAAATGAGCTTGGTCTTCTTTGGAGCAGGTGAGGATTGGCTCAAATTGAAGAACCCAACAATCATCCTGGATTAGGAAAAGTTTAAGGAAACCAGCTGCCTAAAACAATGAAAGATTTTCCCATGATGTGATCAGTCTGGTGCTTTTGATCAGGTGTTAGATAATGTAGAACCCACTGAACAGAAACTGCCCTCATGCCAAGTTCATTCTGCAGAATATTCTCAACTCTCACATGGGATATGCTAATAGCATTGACTATTTGATTTATAGTCAATTGCCTGTCATCCATCACCATGTGGTGAACACTATGAATGTTTTCCTCAGTGCTGGCAAATGTAGTACATCCAGACTTTGGGGTATGTTCAAGACTCTCCCTATCCCTCCTAAATTCACTTTAACACTGTTGATAAAGCTGGAGTGTCATCTCCTAATGAAGCAACCATATCAACATGAATGTCCTTGGGGTTTAAACCCTTTTTCTGCAGGTACTTGATAACACCACAATATCAAATTTTGTCCATTTTCAAGAGAAGTCACTACTTTTTACTTTTGGAGCCTTTTTTGAACAGTTAGATGTCATTTAACCCAGAATGAAATAATGCAGCTATTAATGAAAAAGTTGAAATTAATGCATGCAAGATTTCATAGCTCTAGCATCACTCTTTCATAGTCACCTTTTTCACCCCATCCTCATATGTATTTCTAAATGCTTTCATGCACATATACACTTGTATTGTATGTGGAGAACTTGTAGCCTTAACCAGCCTGCAGATGAGTGTTGATGCTGTTTGTCATGCTTGACTGCACTCACTGAAACTTCTTTTTGTTACAGCTGCTGCACCTTCTGTATTGTATTTATTTCTATGCTAGGCTTATTAAGGTGGTCCTCGTAGACTAGCATATGGACTGATTCTTTCAGATATCAAATTTGACAGTGGTTAATGACTGCCCTTTGTCATTTGATCAGCCTGAGTTGCTTCTCCTCTCATTATGGCATTTAAATGCTCCTCCAGCCAGTCTAGCTTCAACTTTATAGTCTTTGTTATAACTGCAAGGAATGGAGTACACAGAGTTCTTGGTTATGTTCTCAAAAATATTATATTTGATTCAGCAGAGATGTCTCCGCAGAGTGTAGCTGCTTTTAAATACTGTTCTTTTATGAATTGATGATTTTCTGAATCTTTTCCAATAAACCCCTGACGTAAAGTAGACAGATACACACACAACTGCTTATGCTTTATGGTGAATGTAGGGCTGAGAGGATGTCAATTTTAGAATGTAATGTCATTGTTGTTTAATTTATATACTGATTTGGACTGGACATAATGAAGCAACATTAGAGCATCTGTGTAAAGTTTGCAATGGAGAAATCCGAGAAATTTATTGCCTTGTTTGGGAGTAAAATGAAAAAAAGGAAATGGATATCAGTCATGCTAAGGGCTTATTCTTTGTTTCTGCTCTGGGCTTTCTACCTAACCTACAATTATCACAAAGGTATTAACAGCTGCCTTAAAAAGCAGCTGAAAGTAATATGAAAAGAATAAGAGTAAAAAAGTAATAATTATAAAATCTTTAAAAAGACTGCAGTTTGTTGTAAAAATCCCAAATGTAAGTCTGTTACATTCAACACACTTTTGTTTTAAAGCACTCTTCAAAATGATAATTTGAATTACATTTAATTTACATTACATTAAATAGACAAATAAAATGACACTTGCCTGTTGTCCACATCCAATGACCTTCCTTAGCATCATCACTAGCACCAATCCAAACACCATTTTTATTCCAACCAAGTTCTTTTGAGTCTAAAATACTTTTTAAAAATTCCATTGTCTCCATGTCATGAATGTGAACAAGTTCTCCTCCTAGCCACCAACAATAATCACGTGCTTCATTCCAAAATTTTTCTGTATTGATGAAGACATAACATGTGTTACGGAATGTGGCTAAGAAATGTCGGGTATTGAAAGCCACATCAGGACATCCAATGTTACTAACCGCTGAAAATAAACAAAAGAAGGCATTATGGTATGACTTAGTAATTGTGAAAAAAAGAAGAAATTCCTTTCAATATTAAAATTAATCAAATGGAGTCACTAAAAATGTATTTATTCTACAAAAAAATAAAGAACAAATGTATTAATATAATCTAGAAGTACTTTTTTATTTTTTATTAATTTGTGATTATCATGCCTTTCACTATGGTTGTATCATATTAAATAAACATATGCAGTATTGGTTCATCCAATCTTGTAATTAAACACAGAACAAAGTGGAAAAAAATTTTTGTGTCATGTATTTCATCCTTTAGGACTTCCTCGAAGTAAAGTGATGTTTATATTGATGCAAATACATATGCGCAATAAGGACATTGAAACTTTTTAAATGTAGTTTGTTTTTAAATATGTATTTTGTGCTTGTGTTTTGGGCTTGCAAGTCAATGCGGAGCACTACAGTGGGTTCCAATGTGATTGCACCTCTTCACAGACTGCATGTGTGCATTGTTGAGTATCTGACATGCTCACTGGAAAAAGAAAATACATATGACAAGTGAGATGTTGATCTGAAGACAGTTTAGCACTCTTGGATCAACTCATATATCTACAAATTATAGGTAATTGTGATGTGAAGTCATGTCAAATCAAATCTAGAGAGACAGGTGCATGATAGTATTGCAATGATGGTATGATGAGATAAAGGAGGTGAAACCACTACAACCTAAATGTGCTTCAATTGTGAATGAAATCTCTCCAGATCAGATAAAGGCCACACAATGCCAGAGTGGTATCAGATGGATGATGTACAACGTAATTTGTCAAACAAATCCATCCTATAGCATCAAAAGCGTTTGTTGGGGAAGTGGTTAGGGTATATACTGAATGTCATTTGATTGATCTAGTCCTAACTTCTTTGATCACAAGGTAACTTAAGTGTGAATGAAACATGGACCTGCCTAGAAATGGATGTTACCCATTATGGGAGAAAACACTACGCTACAACAGTGAGTGACCCATATGATTTATGATATGGCGACCTCTGCATCAGCAAGATTTGTAAAGAGCATCTGACAGTTGGAGAGCACATTTTTATAATGGTGAATGGGGCCCTACAAAAATACTGTTTTTCATAGCAAGTTGAAAGATTTCTTTGATGGCTGGGGGGAACCAACTTCTTTTATAGTGTGTGCATGTTCTCATAGGCTATGGCAAAGTTGAAAGATGCTATCTGAACATAAAGAGGATTGCTGCAAAGAAAACATCTGATAACAAAGATGGTGTATTGGCACAAGGTTACACTAGAATATGGCACATTGACCACTATAAGATTTACCACTACCAATTCAAAGTGAAAAAAATCAATGCAACATTACCACCAAATGGATAATTCGACAAACTTTTATTAATTCACAAACAATGATGATTGATAAAATGCCGTAGCATGTAAATGATCATTGCCCATTCATCTCAGGCACATTGATGTGCTATTCCAATGATGATTTAGCACTTGATAGTGAGCAAATAATTGGACTCCTTGAATCTGAAGGATGCAGATATCCCAGGGATGATGTTTGATGATTCCTCTGGAAATAACTCACCAACACAGGGTGAAAATTGTCCTATTATGACAAAGAACCAGGATAAAGAGATTTACACCCAGGCTATCACATTTGTGAGACAATTATGAGATCAGAGGATGAGAGTGTTGTGAAGAAAATGGTGACTTACTTCGACAAAACAAGAGACAGTGACTCATGCTAACTGCCAGCAAAAAAGGAGAAAGGAGGACTCATATGACTTCTCTCTTTATACAGTGAATATAATGTAAATTTTGTTCCACCTCAACCACTTATTGACTGCTTTAGATATAAGCAAAGTGCCTTGAGTGATAAGCAAGTTAGATTTTGTTCTTTGCTGTATGTGAAGAAACGTTTTGTGTCATATGGATTTGTAAGCTACAAACTACTGATTTTTTTTTTATTTTGCTACTTTTAGAACTCTTCAACTACAAGAACACAATTTTTTTGTTAATGCCAAAGAGACAATTTTGCACAAAGGTAGAAAAAGTGAATGACCTTGTAATCTTTTGGTCAATCTGTGCTGCACTGAACCTAGCATATAGAAAATAGGCCTTAATGGGAAATTGTCTTTGTGGGCCTTTGATAAACCATACAACTGGGGCTGTTTGATGGCCTCATTGAAGTTCACAGGAAGAACATTATCCTTTATCAATTTGAGTAAACCCTTTTGGAACTGTAGCTCAAGTCCCAATTGTATAAACTTATTGGCATCTCCCAAAATTGTAATCTTTTTGATAACACAATGTTTATAGTCTAATATCACCACACTCACACCTTTGTTGGGTTTAATAATGATGATATATCTTTACATTGAGACAAATATAAGAACATAAAACATTGCATGTTGCCAACTGAATTCAGTATGGTCAATAGGTATACCAGCTTAATGAGCAAGACCATTATGTCTTGCCTTAAGAACTGAACTTACTTTCAGATATGGGTGAAGACCTGGGCAAATAGCACCTCATTCAGTAAAAATCTTTCTGGTGAAAGATGAGGCACAAAGTGAATTATTTATTAATACCAGAACTAGAAGTATTCACAAGTGTATGCAAATTTTCACACTGCCCTCAACAAATCTTAGATGATAATCTTGAGAATTAGCCAAAGCATAATTTAGGATGAGGCCAAGTACATGACAAATTCTGAAGTAAAATAAAACTGATATAAGCGAATCATATTACTGGTATCATATTACTAAGTGTATGCATATTCATTACATCACCTCCCCCTGAGCTAAAATTTCCCATGAAATTTAGCTTCAATATATTCTCTTTTTATGGTCTGGATTAATTGATTGATTTTTTTCCTAAGTCTTTTTCATCTCAATCCTCCTTGCAGTGGTGGCGTTTGGCACACTGGTACTTCTGGCCTTGAGGTCGGGGATACCTCCATTGGCGAATGTTGACTTACTGGAACAGGAATTTCAAATTCATCATACAGGACTTCCATTGGAATCTCTTCGGTATTTTCTGTGAACACTGTAGTGTGTCTGGGTCTCAATTGAGTCCAATGTCTTTTGCACAGAAATCATTCCCCTTTTATGTCATATATGATCTGTCCAATTCTTTTGTTTATCATTTCTTCTTCCCAATACATTTTTCCAGCACTAAAGTTCTTGAAAAAAACTGTCACCTGTCTTATACGCTTTAGTCATCTGGTTTTCTTTTTTTGCAGTTTTCTTCGTCGAACACAGAGTGTATTTTTCTCACAATCATTAACTCTGTAATCGAGTCCATGGGACATCTGTCTTTGGCCATGGTTGAATCTTTACCAGTGGATCCCTTGCTGCCAGGTGACATTTTCTGCACTGTTTCAGCAAATTTTCTATGTCTTGGTCCATCCTCGGTCAATAAGTATAGCCTCTCATTAGAGATCTCATTCTTGAAATCTCTGGATGGCCAGTGTGACATTCTTTCAGAATTTTCCTTTGCAGAGTAACCAGTAGTTCTCTAATAGTGTTGCATAACAAACCCAACAATTCACTTTCATCTCTTACCACTGCTATTACTGTTTCTTCCAGTGGTTCCGTATATTTAGGTATCAATCTTGATAACTCATTGGCGTGACCTAGCTTCTTTGAAGGCATATATTCTATTTTGAAATTATAATTCAATAGAATTACACCCCAATGCTGTAGTCGATTTGCTGTGTGAGTTGGTATACCTTTTTTTGAACCAAATATTGTTAACAGCAATTTGTGGTCTGTTTGCAGAATAAATTCTCTTCTGTATAGAAACCTGTAAAATGTTTTTACAGAATAGATTATTGCTAAACTCTCTTTTTTGATTTGACTGTAACTTCGTTCTGCGGGCAGTAATGTTTTTGCGCATGTGCTATTGGCTTCGTAGATCCGTCCTCGAATTTATGAAGCAATACCGCACATAGTCCCTCATTACTGGCATCTGCTGCTACAATGATTTTCCTCTTCAGGTCGAAATGCACTAACGATAGGTCTGCTAATAGACAGCTTTTTATTTTTTTAAAAGCCTGTTCGCATTCTTTCAACCATATCCACTTTGCGCCCTTTTTCACCAAATTATTTAAAGGAGCTCTCATATACATTTTTGGGATATAAATGCTATAGTAATTTACTAATCCCAAGAAGGCCTGGAGTTTAGCCACATTATTTTTTATAGCCTCAGCCCTTTCTGGATCCGGTTTTCTTCCTTTACTGTCAATGATCTGCCCTAAATATTTTATCTTCTTTAAGAAGAACTCACATTTTTCAGCAGTCAGCTTGAACCTGTATTCTTCAATTCTCTGAAATACTGCTCTAATATATGTTTTGTGTTGGGCCTCATTTTCACTTTTAATCAAAATATCTAAATATGTGATTGCATATTCCATACCAGCCAACATTGTGTCCATTATTTGCTGGAATAGGCTTGGAGCTACCTTCAATCCAAAAGGAAGATGATTTAGTTTAAAAATCCCTTTATGCGTGTTTATTGTCAGGTACTTCGAACATTCCTCACTGACTTTAACCTGAAGGTAAGCCCCCTGACAAGTCCAACTTTGAAAACACTACCTCCATTTAATTTAGTGAATATATCCTCCGGAGACGATAGAGGGTACGCATGGTCTTTCACACAATCATTTAAGCCTGTTGAAAAATCAGCACACACTCTGATTTTTCGGTTTTTCTTTTTTATATATACGGTTGGAGACACCCAACCTGAGTAATCGATTTTTGAAATTACGCCAATTTTCTCCAAACTTTCTAATTCCTCATTTATTGTGCCTAGTGCTGAAAATGGTACTTTTCTTTTGGTTTAAAGATTGGTTTAACATTTTCTTTCAATTTGAAGTTGACTTCTGTTTTTGTGCACAGACCTAGTCCTTCTGAAAAGACGCGAGGGAATTTGCCTTTCAAATCCGTAATAAATTTTTCTGTTTGCTTCATCTTATAGTTTTCTATGACTTTAACTTTGTTATAGAAAGAATTTACCAGTAATTCCCATAAATTAAACAATACTATCCAGTCTAAACCAAAGAGGTTTACTGAATCAGGGAGCACATACACTTTCAATTTGTGAATTTTCCCCATGAACGAAATGTTATGTTTTAATTCACCTCTAAACTTAAGTCTTTTTCCTGACACTCCGCTGGCAATTTTGTCTGTGTTAGACAACCGTGGATAACCGATTTTTTTCCAGGTTTGCTGGTTTATTACTAAGATATCACTTCCTGAATTGAGTAATAATTTTACGGTCTGCCTATTTATTTTTACATTAAGGTATTTTCTTCTTTGACCCTCCTCAATTTCATTTGTAGACAAAACTACGTTGACCTTTGTTTGAGACTTTGCTTTTACTTTTCTCTATTTTGCCCAACGATGGGAACTTCTATGGCCTACACGCCCATAATTAAAACATATTTTATCCCTAAAGAAACAATCCTTCTTTATATGCTGTCCTCCACACAAACTGCATATAATTTTTCTTTCTTTATTCTGTATCCACTTCTGTTGTCTTACAGTTTAAACTCACGAAATGCTCTTCTACTCAATCTGAGTATTATCTTTTTTTTATGTTTATAAGACACTGATATTCTTTCATTATTTTTTGTAGCGTAATCTTCATATCCTGTTCCATGATAGTGAGGATTCTTGATCTAATTTCTTTGTCCTTCGGTGCTGTTAGACCTTACACAAAAATTAGACACTTGAACATGTCGCTTGACAATTCCTTTAATTTAAACACCTCACACTGTGCGTTAACCATATCTGGATACGTGACAAAATCATCATACTCTTGTTTTATGATATTTAGACATCTCTTTTATCAAAAATTTTCAACAAAATTTTTACTGTTTCGCTGAATGTAATTTTTTCTGGCTTCTTTGGGAGGATTAAATTTGTGTATTTTGTATTTTCTTCTGTTCCCAACTTCTGCAACAATAGAGTGATTTTTCCTCATCAGACCATTGTTCGCATCTTTTCGTAAATATTGTTTCAAACCTACGAAAATAAGCTGGGAACGTTGAACCACTGTCAGGATCGTATTTAAATTCAGAGAGTGAATTTGAAATTCCTTAAGCAGAAAAAAATCTAGAAACTGGTTCTTTTGTTGTCCTAGATAATACGCCTTCCCAAAGTGATTTATTGTCTTTTGCCTGTTTGAATAACTTTTCAAAACTTTTTTGTTGCTGAATAAATTGTTGTTGAAATTGTTGCTGCGAAGTGACTTGTAGCACCTTACTTAATTCTGCAATTTGTTCCATTCTGCCAATGTATCCACAAGAAAAACTTTTGCTCCAATTTATGTAGACAATAAAATTTTCCAAGTCCAAACAAGGGGTGGGGGCAATTTCTTACTTTCTGTAAGCATTGCACAAGTTTTTCCTTTCCTAACGTTCCTCATTAATAAGTGTTAAAACAAAAATGTGGGAAAAATTTCTTACTTTTTGTAAGTGTCAAACAAGTCCTTCTAACGTTCTTCGTTAGTAAGTGTTGTCAACTGTATATTTTTTTTTTCTTTTGTTTTAAATTGTGAGATCATTTCAAATCTCGTCGCCAACTGATATGTTCCAGAAAGGGATATATTTGTTCGAAGTAGCAAAGTGATTGTTGACTACTGTAACCAAGTATGACAATCTAGCAGGTAATCATAATGGACTGGTCCTCATCGCAGTGGAAGGCAATAGGCAAAGACAATAGGCGTAGTCAATAGGCGTCGTCCATGTACCTCCACATCCATCTGTATATGACACCAGCCAATCATATTAATGTGAGGGGGAACCCAGGTGTATGCATATTCATTACATTAAAAACAAATATTTGTTTTTTCTTGTAATTTTGCAATGGAGAAAAAATAATTCACTTGATGATTCATGCAAGCCCTGTTTTTAGTGAGATTTGGGGAAAAGTGAAGACAGCTCATACAACATCACTTTGCAAATTTGGGAAGGCATTCTGAAGAGGGCTGGAGAAACTTCTTTAAATTTTCAGATGGGTAGGTGAAGAAATATTTCTTACCCCTTTACCCTGCATATCTATTTTACTCCAATACTTGAACAAAACTTAGTTACCAAGATCCAAAATGCTGGCTTTAAGAAAAATAACTAGATATAAAAATATATTGCAGAAAGTACATGATTTTAAATAGAAGCAAACCTGGATGAATAGGAAAGCAAATCACTAAGATATTCATGTTGTGGTTATCCCTTCAGGTTGTGGATGATGGTCTTGTTTTGTTTGCCTCAGTCAGTTGGGTTTGCGGATTCTGAGATGACTAATGAGTGATTTTTGCTTGAAAGGTCCTTTGACATTGAAGACAGGTTGTTCGGGATGGTGGATTAGGCATAAATTGTTGTCTTTCTTTTCAACATCTTTTTTTCCTTTAGTTTGGCTGATCATTTGAATTTGAAAATTGTTGTTCTGTCTCTGAGAATGGATCTCCAATGATTCTTGTCCATTGCACTGGATTCCCAAATGTTACATTTCTTAATATTTTGTTTTAGAAGGTTCTTGAATCTCTTCTTTTGATCTCCTCTTTTCAAGGAATTTCAGATGTCATTGATAAGGTGTCCAGTTCTCAGAGGTATAAAGGACAGTTGGAATCATTACTGCCTTGAAACATTTTAGTGTCTGTTCTGATATCTATTTTGAAGGTGACCAAAAGCTGATCCAACACATTTCAGAAAATGTTGTAACTCGCCTTGAAGGTCAATGATAGAAGATAGATATCTACCAAGGTAAGGAAAGTGATCTGCATTCTCAAAGTTGGATCTTCGGTTCTGTCCGGACTATTTGAGTTGATGATGGCAGCTAGATGTCTTTTGTCAATTTTTAGTCTTGATGTATACATTGTTGAAGGCATTCAGTATTTGTTGTAGGTGTGATTCAGAAAAGTCTGAAACACTTGTCATTTGCATATTGAAATTCAATCAATGAACTCAATGATGTTTTGGTTTTGCAGCAAAGACAGACAAGGTTGAATAATCTACTGTAGACAATCTCAATTGTTGGAGGTAGACCATGTTTTATGTCAGTCACTGTTGCAATGAAAATGATGAAAAAAGTTGGAGCAACGACACATCTGTTTCATTCACTATATGGAGAAAATGTCCCATAAGAGCTCTCTTGACACTCTTAATAAAACTTAATTTTATTAAAATCTGAAAGTCTTTTTCAATAGTGTTTCTTTGGATATGGTCGCTCAGTAGTGATATAAAAATGAAACTGAAATCGTTTGGTTTCGTAAATAATTTCAATGTGGTTTTACAGTATGAAGATGAAACCGAAAAAAGTTGCTTTTTTTAAACTCATTAAATATATATATATATATATATATATATATATATATATATATATATATATATATATATATATATATATTAGTAATCAATGTGCCTCAGATCAAAAAAAGTTTGTTTGTAAAAAAAAATATAATTAAAGCAGAAAAGGAAAAACACTGGGTAAACAAGTACAGTATGGACTATCTGAAATGATAACTTTCAAGTATACTGGAACTTATTTTTGTTTCCCTATGTGGGGCCTGGTGGCTTGGGTATCATTAATTTGATTATACCGTTGATAACATCCAACTTATTTCTTTGTAGGATATGCTTAGGATAAAGTATTTCATCTCTGTGGCTTTTATCTTCTTCCTATATCTGTTGTCAAGATCCACAATTCACAGGCATACAAGAATATTATGATCATAGAGTACATTAATCTGATGTTTGAGCTGAATGAAATGTTTCTTATCATTTCACATGGCTTTCAGGTTTATTATTTCTAATATTGTCCATGCAATCCTGGACAATATTTCAAACCTTGGTTCCTTTACAATGGCTCCTAGGCAACTGAAAACATGAACTATTTCCAGTTTCAGTACTGATGCCTTTGATGTTACTGGTAATCATTTTGGTCTTCTCTGCATTGATTTCCAGACAATAGACTTTGTAAGTCATGTCCAGGCATTCTACCAAACTATCAATAAAGTCATCTAAACACAAACTGGTGACTGCCTCCAATACTGACCATTTCTTTGTGGTGCAGATTGTTTGTATATCTTTGTATATATCCAGAATAGAAAATGAAAAATAAGACAGTATTCTATAAAAAGAAAACAAGCTCTATATGATCCACTGGCAAGAATGAGGATGATATGTAACCAATAAAATGGCTATCCAGAATCAAATTCAACAATTCATGAAATAATTTTCAGCAATTTTTTTTATATATAGTAACAAATTCATATATTGAATTATTCTGAAATTACAAACTTCTTTTCTTTGTATTTTTCCTCAAATTCAGTTCAATATTGTTTTGTTCTTTTCCCTCTGAATTTAAGTTTAAATTTTATTTTTAGTTTACATTGGAAATTTAGTGTGGACATGTATATTCACACATACAGATGCAGCTCTACTCTAAACAATATTAGCATAGATAGAATTTGTGTGCAACTTTTGTTAAGAATGAATTGAATTATGGGAGAGATATTTGGGTAATGAAAGATGGATCAGAACATATTAGATAGAAAAAAAAAACAGAACAAAACTGAGATTATTGACTGGTATAAGTCTGAATAAGGTTTAATATTAATAAAATAAGTAGAGAGTTGTTTCTGTGTGCAATCAGAAAAGATGAGAAAAATTGAAGCAGATGGATCTATTTCAAGAGAATGGGCATAAAAATCAATTAAGAAAGGTTTGTGCCCAACAGAAAAAAAACATTGATTGATGATGAGACAATAGAATGAAGAAACAAAACATAGCAAAAAAAAAAAAAAAAAAAAAATTACTCCTTTCATAAAAAGAGAAAAATATCTTTATAAAACAACGATGGTTGGTATAAAAAAAATACTGAATTGGGCATCTGCAAGAGAATAATGGTAGCAAACTAGTTTCATTATCTTCCATAGTAAGTTTGGCATTCATTGGGTGACATATATTATGTGATCTGTACTTAGACATATTTACATTAGTATTGAATTCAAATGTTTTATCATTAATTTAAATATTACATCCAAAACCACAACATGACCGATTCAAAAAACATAAGTTAAGCTGTCATAATTTATATTTTCCAAATTTATAAAATAAATCTTTGTCCAAAAACAAAACCATTATTTCATTGCATTTGGCATCCAGTCAAATAAGGAATGGCATGCAATTCAGAATGAACTGATAGGAACAGTGCCTTAAGAAATGAAAAAAATCTACCATCTCTGCTAATATCTAACAAAAGTAGATACAAGATATCTAATTAATGAGATAAATAACCTATGAGCTCCACAACTCATCTACACAGAAGTATGTACTGCCCTCTAGCCAGCAAGGAGATAAAATTAAAAACAAGGGAAAAAGGCCTTAAGAAAAGTCAATTATCACATATTCTTAAGGAAAATTGTTATTGAAAGAAAAGTAATAATAGGCTACAAGTTAAAATTATTTACCTGTTAGTAATTCAAGTGAATAAAATTGTGATATTAGTATCTCCTTGAAGGCATTTGAGACTTATTTATGAAGACATTAAGAATTTAAAAACAAAGATTCAATGAGAGATTAAAACAAAGATTAAAGAAAGCACACTTCCTGCTTGTGGGCAATCACAGGTCTTAATAACTTCTTGTCTTTTGTTGATATAACTTAAGTTACATCATCATCGCTTTTTGTCCTGCCATCCATTCATATAAACTCATTAGGTAGGTTATTTGGTGTTTCCTCCAGAAGTAAATTTATACCAGGTAATGATTTGCTTGTGGGTAAGCAAGAATTGCTCAAAATAACAGCAAGTGTACTAAAATAAACAACCATACAAAATGATTACCATTATACCTGAAAAGTTTACTAAAAATAATTATTTAGCAATAAAATATAGCAATAAAATATATCGTATAAAAATAGTAACCCATTAGATTTTATGTAGAACAATAAGAGAATGGTAACTGGCTATGCAGCCTTCCTAACTGCTAAATTTAATTTCATAATTTTGTAAGTCATTAAAATCAATTTTAGATTTTATCCACCCATAAAATAAAATATATCATAAATAGATCAGTTCCTAAATCAAAAAAGAAAAACATTGTAAAATTGAAGGGAATTTCAAAATATCTGAATTTCAATTTCAGTAAATCAAACAAGAAAAATAAGATTCATAAACTTCTCTATTAACAAATGAAATTTAAAAAATAGGGTTCGGCTTTATACTACAAATGAACAGAGAGTAAAGAGAGCATATGAATCCTTTCATTTATAAATAAACTTATAAAAAATCTAACCTAACATAAATATTACCAGTTTAGCCATCCTTATAAGTAATTTTTTTAACATCATAAATACTACTAACCCTCTCTACACCCTTTTCCAAATTTATCTCTTCTCCTTTACTTATTTTCTTTCCTACTGACTGTGATGCAAGACTTTTCAATGACTCAGTCTTTTCACTTTGCTTGCTGGTCATTCAATAAGACTAGTGAGTGCTACTAAACTAGCCATTAAATTAGGAGAGAAGAAAGAAAAGTAAGTTACAATGGTGCTCTGAAAAATGCAGATTTCTTATATAACATTTTAGCTACTAGGTAAGGTGCTGCATGATACTTTCGTTTATCATTGTGCTGCAGATTTTGAGAGAAGTGTCTGCTAACAAGCAATAAATATAGTTAAGGTAGAAGGAATAACCAACAGTTTTCATTCAGGTATAAGTTTATTATTTGAATATAACTACTTATGGATAAATGTGGTTATGTTTCTATAATTTAAATTCTCCAAAGTTCATTGCTTCTTAAGATATGTTCAAAAACCCTGAAGAAGTATGTTTACATTGCATGATGGAAATCTTCTCCAGTAAGTATATAGATTTCAAATGGTGTTGCTTATTCTCATAAAAGTTTGTAAATGATTACTGATATAGCTAAATTAAAGATTCTATTATTAGATAATAGAATAATAACTGAAGCTGGATTAGAACTTGTCCTTTATTTCCTACAATTCTATACTTCAAGTGATATGATGTTGTTGGTTCCAATCTAATAGTTTTCATTAACTATCCTAAATCTAGTTAATCTGATTCACAACCCATTCATTCATTCACCACAAGAATTCATCCATCACTATTCAGTCTAACACATACCACAATACCGCATACTCACAGTGATCTTACTAAAACACCCATGGTATAAAAATTTCATCATATGTACAATTACCTTTTTTGTCTCCCTTTTTTCTTTTTCTTACAAAAATAAGCAAAAGTATGAAATCATGAAATGAGGGTGGAGGGGATGAACACAAAAATGAAAACAAAGTACAACAAAACATTCAAACTAAAATAAAATATGTTAGTAGGATGAATGATTTTATAAGCGTAGCTTAGATACAGCACAAGGCCGAAAGTGTGGACACCCAATAAAGATTGAATTCACTACTCAGTTGTAATTGTTCTAGCAAGACAACTTTCACACCATGTTGAAGTGCCCAATCTAATAGGGAATGAATATTTATTGTATATAAAATATACAAATGTGGCACAAACCCAAAAACAGGAATGGAGTAGGCTGGTAATCACTGGTTTAACTTAACTAGTCACATTCTAAGACCCAAGCATACATAAATCCTTCCACCACAATACCACATTTATACAAAAATATATCCATACCACAATCACCAAAACAATGCATGTCCTCCATGGGATCCTAAATTAATTTACCATATTTACAAGCATGTGAGGATGGAGATAAAAAGTATAAATGATTTCTTATTTACAAAATAATAAAAAATAACACCATGAAAAGATGAAAAATTATGGCAATGAAAATATAAGTATGGGACCCTCCCCACAGATTAATGTGGCAGAAAAGCAAGTTAAAAGTACAGTGGGAATGTGTAGAAAAATAATATAAAAATAAAAACATGAAATGATTCCATTGCTTCAGAGAATTATGCCTTCTGTCACAAAAGAATGAGTGGGAGTGTGGAATGAAAACGGAAAATGATGAGGACTAAAAAAATAAAATTAGGCTAATGATCATTCACTTTCTAGTTAACCAATCTTGGGAAAAAAAAAAGACACAAAAAACTTCTACACTAGCCTAAGTGGGTAGGGTGAGCATGTTTTTCAGAAAGCTTCTTCTGGGTATGGTACGAGCCAGCCGTTGCTCATCCACGTGCGGAGCTCCTGCTCATAGTCCTTCCTCATCTCTGCTGTTACCGGGTACTCAGAAACTCCATTGTGCAGTCTTTCAAGCGTGCAGTTCTCATGCTGCAGTCCAGGATCGGTTGAAGGTGACAGTGAAGTCGGGTTCATCAATAGTAATGGCTGCACACTTGGCTGCTTGCCCATTGCCAATCTGTACTCATCCTGTTGGCTCAACAGCAACACCTCCCAATGAGGTTATTGCATCAATCCCCAATAGCAGGTCAAATCCCTGTGGTTTACCACACACCACCAACACATTGATCTTGGCAGAACCACCTTCCTTTGTGGATATGGTCATCATTCCTACACCGCAACATGGACGGGACATGCCTCCAATAGTCATGACGTCCACCGTCACTCTCTTCCAAGACCGGCACCAATCTGCGTCCACAATCGTCCATGAACAGCCGGTATCAATCAGCACTGAACACCAAGTTCCATTGACAAAGATGTTTGCCACCGGGAGTGCTGTATTTACATCTTGATCGAGAAAAAGTCTGGCGCTGATGCTTTGTTCTCTGTTCCCCGAACAGTCTCAAGCCCAGTGTCCAACCTCCCCACATTGATAGCAGCGCGTTCTATGCTTCCGGCGGTCTTTTGCTATGTGGCCTTTCTTACTGCACCTGAAGCATGTCACACCAGTGATCAGGCCACTCTTGGTGGGAGACTCATTGTCAATGTGGGGTGGGCACACAGCTGCAAATACATCCTGGCTTTCATCCCTGGTTGTCAGCACTCTCGCTCTTGCTAATAACTCCCCCCACAGTCAACTTCAACATTTGGTGTCTGTCTGTTTTCAATGGAGATCATATCCTTGACGAAGGATAATTTGGTGAGCATTTCCATCTCAGCTCTCTCGAACCCGGCCAATCAAACTAGCTACCTGATTTTGTTCGCGTAGATGTCTACACGTTCGCCGGTCCACCTGACCATGGTCAGTTTTCTGTACGCTGAAAACGCGTTGTCTGTAAATGCCTCCTTCAGCCTGGCTTCAATCTGATCAACATCTCTCTGGTCTTTATCCTCTATTTCCATGTAGAGGGCTAGTGCGTCCCCCTCCAGGTACAATAGCAGCAGGCTAACCACATCATCCCCCTGCTGAAGTCTTGCCACCAGCCTGACCTTTTTTTAGCCACGCCACCACATTGCGCTGGCTGGAAAATGGTTTTATAATATCGCTGCTTATGCAAATCTTCGCTGAAATAGCTTGTAGAAAAAAAAATGGTGATGAGGTGTGTGTGTGGGGGGGAGGGGGTTAAAAAATGCAGTGTGGTGCACGTATAAATTGTGTCTTCAATAGCGGCCATATTTCTTTTTATCATCACTTTGCAGGCAAGACACGTTCACGCTCGTTTCGAATTCTGAGGTAAGTCAAGTCTTTCGTCTCATGGGCTGTATCTGAGAAAGAACCTTCAGCACGTGACAGCACTTGCGATAGGAGAGCTTGTCTCCCCTTCAGGGAGAGTTTCCTTCACAGCCACTGGTTAATTGCGGCTAAATCCTTCTCCAGACTGAACCAGACACTGAGTATATTCACGGCCCATCCATCCAACTGAAGAGACCCAGGAAAGGCAAACATTTTCATGAATCCAACCACAAGACAACAGACTTATTGTGGTTAATCTTGGCCCGTGTCATGGTCTTATACATATGGATTTCTTTTTTGATTTTGTCACTCAACACTGCTTGTTACAAACATGGAAATATTGTCATATTGTACCTAGCTGAAGTGGTGGCATCATGTAACATGATCCTGCCAAGAACTGTTTGCTCTCAACCTGCACAGGACAGGCTGCAGTGCAAGCAAATAGAGCAAGGGTGGAAAGGGGGAGCACTAATGAATGGATCTGGACAAGCAGAAGGGCTTCAATCTTACTCCATTCACTTCCACCATAGCACCAGGGCTTTGCATACAAGAGACAAATCCATGAGTGAAAGTTTAGCTTGAATCCGGCTGTGGACAAGAAAGCTGTTTTCTATGTGAAGTGATTATCAGAGAAAATACAAAAGATCTGAGTTCCATATAACAACAGGACAATCTTCAAAAGTTGTTCAACACTTCGCAGGCACCTCTTCTGAATAAGACATCACATAGTGGAGAACATGACTAAGGACCGTGTGTACACCATCTTGTGCAGCTGTGGTAAGAAATATAAAGGAGAAGTAGGCTGCCCTTTTAAGATAAGACTGCAAGAACATTGTAAAGTGGAAATAAAAAAGTCAGTTGTAGCTGACCACATATGGAGGGAAAATAGAGATCACTGTCCCCTGTAGGATGAGTTTGAAATAATAGAGAACATCACTGGAAAATACGAAAACTTAAAGAATCAGCACATATGCTAGACCACAAAAATCTCCTGAGCTGATCAAGCATAGAAATGAATATAATATGAGAACCAGTAATAAGGAGTGCTAGAGAAAAGCAATGAATAACAACAAAAAATTGCAATATAAGCTCTGGTAAAAATGGTTGCCGAGACATTAGGTTTATAAGTTCCAGAAATTTATACACAGATGTACTCAATGACACATGGTACAGTGGATAAAAGCATTGGTTAAATCCAGTGACTAGACCGAAATAGTTGTGACTTCAATACCAGTCTACAACAGTGGGCACGGTGGAGTAATGGATAGTGGCTTCAATTGAGGAATTGGAGAGCCAAGTTCAAATTCCAGTCGAATCCATTACATTCACTTACGTGCTAATACCCTTGGGAAAGGTGTGAATCCTCTTCTCCCTCCACCTCTTCTGAATAAGCTGGGTTCTATAGCCTTGGATGGCAACTGGTCTAGGAGAAGGAAAACTCTGAATTCAAAACCTCAAGTGGAGGGTCCCGTTTGGGGACCTTGTGGCACGAGTGCACCAGGTCTCTGTAATCGGCCCTTCAAAAAGTGTGGATGGTCCTGCACGAAACCTTCACCACTATAATCAAATCTCATGTGCTATACATGCAGGTTGGGGACCGCTTGTGAATTCCAAATTCCATGAAACTCCAATATTGGAGCTGGCTCAACCCACCCCGGGTGAATGCCGTTACAGGTACAGGTACAACAGTGGTGAACCAAAACGCAAACAAAATAAGAAAAATAACTGAAATGTCTGGAAGAGGCATGGTATGTGGAATTTGGGCACCCTGGTGGACGAAATAAAGGGTTCGGTTCTGAAACGTTGTGAATATGGAAATAAAGATGAGGATAACAGTCTGAATAATGTAAGTAATCATAAAACTCATCTCAGAGATATAGATACTGAAAGGTGGTGTGGACCCATTTTATAGACTGTATCATTTTTCATGGACTTGCTTTGTGGAATGAATATTTTGATTTAAAGATCTATTGTCTGTGTATACATTAATGGGTATTTATTTGTAGTATAGTTACAGTATATCTCTGTTGGGAGACTGTCCAGGTAGATGGCTTCATCAACTGCATCAAACATTGAAAGCGTTTCAGATGTTAAAGAGCTAGACACCTTGTGTTTAATTTTGTTGGATGTTCAAGATAGTAGACAACTTCTCTTCTCTTTACCAGTTAGAAATATAGAACATGAGACCTCATCTGGAAGATTATCCCATGATGCATCACAGAAGACTTTTCCATTCTCTAAAGCTAGCATGATTGGAGAAGCAAGTATTTATTTGAGCTTGCTTTGCTTGGCAGATTGCATTGTTGGCTCTCAGCAACTGTTCAACTGTTGGAGGCTGCTTTGACATATTGAGATCCAATGCATTGAAACTCAATTCTGGTTGTGTTTATGTTGCTAACTAATTTAGCTGACCTGCTTCCATTTCATTTCTGTTCAATGGGATGTTCTATCATTTTTTTCTGCTTGCAGAAATTGGAATTTATTTAATTTCTGCTGCATACTCATTTTGGCTTACTTGAATGGCATTGCTTTTGTGACACATTCAAACCAACATAGCAGAAATTTTATATGGATCTTTTTCCAACTTTATATTTTCTGGCAATGGGATCAATGACACTTGGTAAAATCATTAATTCCTGCAAATAAGAAATTATCCACATTATCACAAATATTCCTTCTAATTTCTTATTGTTATACTACCTAAAGAAGGCTTTGTTCAACCCAGATTGCTTTCAAGCCAATTGCTAAGATCATCTTTGACACTGAAGTACCAATTTTGAGATGCATCATCAAGGCCATATGCTGTTTTGTTTAACTGCTATATTACACCAACTTCTTTTATTTCTATAGGTGGCATAATAAATATATGTCTATTGAGTTGTCTTCTGCAAAAATGCCACTTTGATGTCAATTGTTTCACATTTTCATCACTTGCTTGCTGCTACTGCCATGCCTATTCTAAGTGTAGACTTACTAGCAGATGAAGAATCTTCTTTGAAACCTCTCACAACCAATCTGGCTTTCACTTGTTTCTTTCCTACAGTTAAAAGCTTTTGTCATTACTCAGTGTTGATAGTATCTTCTGGTCCCTGTCCTGTACCTCTTTGTAGACATCAAAAACACTCCAATTTTCCAGTTCCTGTTCCTTGATGAGTTCAGGCTTCCAGTGACTGCCACTTGACACAAAAATCACATTTGCTTATCCTGATCACTTTCTCTCACACTACTTTCTCTCATCATCTTTTCTACTGTCATCAATTTCTTCTTTATCATTTTTCACTATTTCATATTCAAATTTATTCAAATGTACTCCCAATATTTCTTTATCTTTTTCATTCATTACATTCACATAATATTTGTTTCTTCCTGTGGACTTTCCTTCTCTACTTAGCATTTTAACATGAATCCACTCCTCACTTTCTGCTAAGTGATATTAGATTGTTTCATCGACTCTAGGTTTTTCTGTGATCTTATGTTTTCACTTTCATTTTGTATGGTGCACATTCTTGGTTCTCAAACTTTCTCTTCCTGTCTGATTATCATCTTTGCCACATAATTCTGGCATATATTCTTCCAAACTTATTAGCTCATCATCCTTATCTTCTTCAGGATGGTTGATATCTTTTTCTTCACCATGAGTCCTATCAATTTCTATTTTTGTCAGTCCTTAATTCTGTCCCATTTGCCTTAATCACTCTTACATGCTGCAACTTGGACTTCTGTGCCTAATGAAAACAACTTTTTGTGATCTTTCTCCATCATTTTCAGTATGCACACATCTATGACATAGTGGTTTCTCTCACATATACCAACTGACCATGGTGAGTAAGCAGCAGTAGCACAAATCTTTAAATTGTTCAGGTAGTTCTCTATATTTACCACTATTGTCAACTTGAAATTTATTTGAAAGTCCAAAATCAGCAGCTATTCACTCAATTGCAACATTGTCTATAATCACTTTAGGAGTTTTTCTTCCAATCACTTTACTTTTTTCAATCTACTGAAGAGTTCAATAAAATGTAAAAATTAAACATCTTTATATTGCTTTAGATCTATTGCCACTACATCATTAAATTTCCTAGCCAAGGAAAGACATACCGTGTCATGCAGGAATCTTCTAGCATCTTTACTGTGAAGTCTACTAATGCGGTACATTCTGCTAGCTCCCTTGGTGACAGTTCATCTGAGGATGAAGCTCATGTTGCTCCACCTCCTTGGCAAAGTACCTGGCAAAAGTGACCTGCTCGCGACTGTATTTTTTATGATCAAGGGGGAGTGTGGTGAACAGTCACATAGAAGAAAGTGAGCCAGAGTGGCTTGCATATGGTGCAAAGGAAAATAAGGGTCTTACCTCAATGTACTGCATGTAGTATCAGCAGTTTTACTCCTTGAAAATGGCATTAGTCTCGCGTGTAACTATTCCAGTAGCATGTGTGGTAACAGAGGTTTTCTGTACAGTTTGGAGTACTTTGACAAATAGCAAGTCATATGCCGATTGGTCGGACTGGAGGATGCTATTTGCCTGTGTAACTGAGAATAAATGTGAAGAACGCTGATTGGTTGGTTGGCCGTGGTGTTGGCATAATAAAAGAGGGTTGAAGCAGTGAGAAGGGGAGAACAGGTTTATGTTTTGAAGTGTGCGGAAAGCAAGAACAGTGGATTGAACCAGTGGTATATTGAATTGTATGAATGACGTCCAAGTAATAGAGACTCATTTAAACTACAGATGCCTGGAAAAATGACTATAAGACAGTATTAAGGAATGGTAAAAGTGTTCAGAAAAAAAAAAAAACTCTTGTACTCTGTAACCTGAAAGAGGCATACCAATTATTTAAATAAAAAACAAAAAAACAAACAGAATTAATTTTTCAAAATTTGTTGAGCTCAGGTCTTGAACCCACTGTGTCTGTACAATACATCAAAATATGAATGATGATTGTGGGTGCTCACCTTGATATACTGACTAAAGATGAACAATATTATTTAACAGATTACCACCAATGCATAGCTGCTGTTACATGCAATGAAGCAACCTCTAACTGCTATTTGGGTGTCTGCTCAACTTGTAGAAATATGTAAAAGAAATTTTAAATAAAACTTTACAAATAAAAACCACACTGCAAACTGTATCATAATCTACAGAAGAATTTATTGTAACTTTTTGTGTAGGCCTTTAAACTTTAGAAAAGTATGATCTCATTGTCAAAGAACAATCAAAATTTTGTTCTAATAAGAAAAGTTCTTTGATGGATGGTAAATTTATTTATTGCACATTTTGCTGAGAATTATTGATTTATTTTCCTGGATGTTGCATAAGGCTTCCACTGGAATAATTCTCAAGTCATATTACATCCATTTGTCTGTTATTACAGAAATGACAAAGAGCTTGAGCATATTATCAAATTGTCCCAAGCATCACACAGCTGTTCATTTGTTCAAAAGAAAATTTATAGAAATACTGAAAAAAATCTTAATTTTAAAATAAAAAATCTGATCCATTTCTCTGATGGTGCCACTTCTAATTATAAAAATTTTATCAATTTGTGCAATCATAAGGCTGACTTTGGTATTGATAGAAAAGAGCACTTTTTTGCTACATCGCATGGGAAAGGATCATGTTATGGGTTAGATTAAGAGATTAGCAGCAAAAGCAAGCCAGAAGTGACCCCATAATGAACAAATAATGACACCAAGAAAGTTGTTTGATTATACAAGAAAAAATATTTCAGGCATAAATATTTTGTATTCCTCAACAAATGAATGGACAAATGAGGCAGAAATCTTAGAAAATAGATTAAAAAATGCCTCAACAATTACATAGTTTTTATTCCTGTGTCTCAGGAAGTGGTAGAAGTAAAAACAGTGTCAACTCAGGATGAAAGAAAAATAGTTAAAATTATAAAACCAAACAATATAAAGCTTGATAACATTAAGGGATTTGTTACAGCAATCTATGATAGGATTGGTGGTTAGGAAGTAGGCTTAAAAAATATCCTGGTAATGAAGGGGTAAAATTGTCATTTTTACAACTGAAGAGTCCTTCCCCAGCTTTCTGTTATCCATTACATCCATATACATTAATTTTAAATTATTCTCATATTTTTAGTTTAGTTGTGACACTAGAAGAATTTATAAACTTTCAAAAATTGAGATGGAAAAAGCTTCAAATATTATAGAAAAGAGAATTTCTTGAAATAATCTTAAAGATACAATCAAGATTGGTCATCACAAAACTGAGTGAAAAAGTAAGTGGTTTACATATTCAAATTTTTATTTTGTACTTAAACATGTATTTCAACAAGGAAAATAAATTTGCTTGTTAATCTCTTTGTAAATATAATGAATTTTTTTAAATATTCATTTTAATATACCACTTTTTCAGATCAAAACTTGATTTTTTAAATATATATATAAAAAAAAAAAAGTGAAAATTTGATTGTTTTATGCATTTAGGGTACTATGTCAAATGCCAACAAAAATTTGTTACCATTAACATCATTTGTAGCATATATTCATATTATATTGCTATTTTAACATTAAATCATGACACTTTTTTAAAATAATTATTTCATCACATCACTTTTTCATATAAAAATCTATTTGTTGAATAATAAAAATGTAATAACAAATGTAATAATAAAAACCAAAAATAAGATTGTTTATTTTCAACTTAACTGATCAACATTTTAACCAAATAACAAAAATTCTGTTGATTTTATGATCATATTAATCAACATTCAAAAAACTTTCTAAAGATATTCAACTTGAGAATATTGGGAAATATGAAAATATTAGTGGCAAATACTAAAATCCGTCATCTTGAATTTGGCCCAACTCAAAAACCCTTGTCACTCAGGCCACAGTCAAAACCCCACCATGAAATTTTGTACATATCTTGCCATAAAGCAGACAAATTTGTTGTCAAAATTTTTTTAAAAATTTAAAGATATGAAGGTGAATAGAATATTGTTTACTTAAATAGTAAACAATATTCTATTCGCCATTAAGTACTTATGAAAGTAAAAAAGAAAATGTAAAAAACGTTTTCCATAGCTTATAAGTACAATGCAAATGCTAAATTACATTGCTGTCAATTTTAAGGGTAAACTTGCAAGACACATGCCCAGAAGATTTTGAGAAGAAGGACTTGATAATTGTTAAAACATTTCTCTTTCAGGCAGTGGTTAAACTTTACCAAGATTGGAGATAACTCTAGGTCAAAAACGATCTGAGAAATTTTATCTGGACCAGTAATCTTCATAGAATCAAAGCTTTTGATATATCTGGAAACCTCCCTATTTGAGCTAGAGAAATCACAAAGTTTGTACCTGATGAGAGTGGAGAGGCATCAAGTAGGAGAAGATCTTTATCATCTAAGTGGATTTTAAGGTATTGATTTCAACATTCCTGGGAATAACTGCAGAACACTTGCTCTTCCACTTTTATAGGCAAAAGCACACAAATGCATGCTGTGATTTTTTTCTTAGTCAATAAAATGGGCCAGTTTTCAATTTGATATTACTCAATCTTGATCTCCATTGTCTAGAACACAAAACACTGTTTGTCCGAACTTGCTTTTGCATGTTGATGCCAATTCTTAGTTTGTGAACTCTTTGCCTTATTACTGTTAATTTGCCTTGCATATATTGTTTGCTTGCTTGATATTATTTTTTGCCTTGTTCTTTTTTCTTTTTATTGCAAACTTGCATTTGACCATGGCTACTCACTCCACAGGTTACGAGCTCAGGAATAGACTGTTTCAATGGTAATGAATCAAAATACAAACTATGGGAGGTAAGATTTTTGGGTTACATGTGAATCTGAAAATGACAAAAAACAATCTTGGCATCATTTATCCCAATGAAGAAGAATACTGTGTAAAGAATGTAAACGCATTTGCCAAATTAATTCAATTTCTCAATGATTGAAGTCTGTCTCTTATTAGAAAAGCCTCTGATGATGGGATAAAAGAGCTTCAAATTTTGAGAACTATTTATTGAAAGGAAAACCAAAAATAATTTTCTTGTATACTGACTTAAATATGCAAAGAAAAACTATCATTGATTCTATTATTAGAACCAAGAATGCAGCCACTTTATTAAAAAGTCAGGGTAATACTTTACTAATAGCTATGGTCCTAAAACGCCTCCCATCTGATTTCAAGCCATTCACAACTGTTATTATTCAGAAAGATAAACTAATAACATTTAGTGAATTCAAAGAAACTGAAAAGTTAATTCAGGAGAATAACAGTGAAAATACACTAATGACTCTCCGAATGCCAAGACCAAAGCCACAAATTAATGTTCCTACCTGTTTTACTTGTAGTAAACTTGGACATAAAAGTCCTGATTGCTGAAGTAAATTTCAAAATTATCCAGTAAATAATTCCCCCTCAAAATGATATAATTCCAAGCCAGCAAACAAATATTATCTGCCATGCTTGCTGCAAACCTAACCTTGCCAATATGCATACATTTGGCACAATTTTTTGTGTACATACATACAAGATAGAAAGAAATTGGACAGTGAAAGGTAAAAAAGTAACTTTCAGAGGCTATGATAAATCAAGGCTTAACATATAACTAAGAAACTTGAATAAGAATATCAAAAGGTGTCAGGTGTGTAAAATTTACTGGAAACTTTGAAAATCATACATCTGACAATTCTTTACTTTGGTTGAACAAAATGATGCAATACCTTCCAACTATTTGCAAAAAAAAAAAATCCTTGTGGGAAGACCCACTAATTATAATGAAGTTATTACTGCAAATGACTCTATAAAGTGGTGAGATGCTGTGGAAAAAGAGATAACTGCCCTAAAAAACAATTGACAGACCTTTCACCTGGTAAAACTGTTGTAGGCAGTTGGTGGGTCAACATTATTAAAACAAATAACACTAGTAATGAACAGTTCAAAGCAAGATTCATTGCAAAAGGCTACTTACAAAAACCTGGAATAGTTTATCACAAAACTTTCTCCATCACAGAACATTTATTAATTAGCTCTTCAACATCATTTATTTGTCCACCAAATGGATGTGAAAACTGTGTATTTAAATGCACCAAAGGACTGCGAAGTTCAACAACCCAAGGGTTATTCCATTACCATCAAAAACAATGACAAACTTGTACAGAGACTAAAAAACAACCTTATGTAGACTTAAAAAAGCAGACAAAATTGGAATCAAGTCTTACACATTGATCAAGGTTTCTCTTGATCATTGGCAGACCCTTGTATTTACATAAAACACTTCAAATACAATACTGATTATGATTGTTTGGGTTGATATACTCATTGCTGCAAGTTGCAATTCTGCATTAATTAATGTAAAAACACATTTAAACAAACAATTCAAAATGACTGATCTTGGAAAGCTTTCTTTCTGAGTATACAATATACATTTAAAAATAACTGTATAGAGATGAATCAAACAAAATATATTGAAAAGATTCTAACCAAATTTGGAATGCAACTTTGATCAACACCTTGTTAAATATATATCAATCTACTGTATGATGTCTACTCTGGCTGTTCCATATTCAAGCTCGATCCTCTTGGCTGATTGTAGAGTTGATTGCTTTGGCTCAAGTTTTATCTTGCTCCATGTTGTGATTAATTGATCACAAGACTGACTTGGTCTGAATGGTTGACTGGAATTGATGACTTGGTTTGGTCCAGTCAGTGTAAAGTCATACGAAAGAGAAAAAAAAGGAAAGATAAAAGAAAAGAAATATTTATATGCCATTCCTCGATACAAAGTTGATGGTACAGTCATTGAAGGCTTAAGCAGGCTATATTCTCTATGCATTAACTATCTACCCTTCCCAATTATTGTGGGCTGGGGTGGGACATGATGTGCTCTGGGTATGCCAGTTCTCCCAAAACAACCAATCAGGGTGCTCCCTGCAAATGTCCAAATATGGGGGAGCCATTCCTCCCTCCTTGAAATTCTACCTGGGCCTTCTTTCTTTGTGTGAGTGCCTCTCACCATCACCACCTGAGGGGTGTGGAAAATCCTCTGCCTTCCCTGAAATTTCACCTGGGCCCTATCCTCTTTGATCACCTGACCAAACCTGTCTCCTAAGGGCCAGGCACGTTCTAGCCCAATGGCCAAATTTTAATTATCATTCAAAATTCTTTCTCATCGTGCTTTTGTGTGTGGTCGTTTTTGCATCTGGAGTTTATCATTTTTATCCCCTCATGAACCTTTTGGTCAACAAGTGGCAAGTAAGGGACAACCCCTTGATTTGGGAAATTTTATCATGTTTCGGCAGACAAAAAAAAAATTGTCATTCTCCACATATGTTCATTTGGGAACTGGTATTCTTTTAAAAGTTAATCCTTAGCAAACAACTGAATTCGTGGACAGGGGCCTGTCTTTTGCTCTGTTGCTCAATGGTTATAAAAATATTATCTATTTCTTTCTGGGAGGTCTTCGGACCTCCAGAATAGTTCACCACTTAGTCTCAGTTCTTAATCAAAATCAGATGGTCTCTTTGTTTTACCTCTGGTGTATGAGAAATATAATTAACTTCTAGTTTTTTTTCTGATAAAAAAAAAAAAAAAAAAAAAAAAACAAACATCCTTTTCTTTCATTTTCCCTCGTCTGGTCTATCAGAATTTAGTGTTTTTCGGCCTTCTAGTTTTTTTTTCAATTAAAAACAAATATCCTTTTCTTCCATTTTCCTTTGTCTGGTCATTTGTATATCTTCAGTTTATTAGAATTTAGTGTCTTTCAATTTACTAGCGCCTTTCCAACAGTGTCACATCTGTATGAAAGCAATGCTGAACTAGCAGACGGAAAATATTATTGAGAGATAGATGGGCAGCCCGATATACATTATGACTGCCATGACTGTTGCAATATCCTGCTAATCTGACCATAGAACACTTGATAAGAGCAAACCAAGTCTTAGGCTATTTGAAAGGCACAAAATCACACTGTTTAGGTTTTAAGAAATCAAATAAGCCCTTACCTTTAAGGGGGATTTATAATGCTGATTGGGGAAATTCAAAAGACCACCGTTGTACCACAGAATATGGTTTCCAATTATCACTAAACAGTTCAAAGATTTTGTGGAAAACAAACAACATTACCTAGAGTAATGTTGTCAACATGCGAGTTGAATACATGAAATATTAAAGCAAAAAAAAGTTTTGTTATATAAGCAAATTATATATATGCAAATGTTTACAATTGTGTTTGTATTTATTGGCCCTATAGAAAGGCAGATAAATCTGAGTGCACTCATCCATTGAGATTGAGAGAGGGGTGTCGATTTAAATCTTCCTGGGACTTATTATTTATTGTGTTGATAGTACACAATTGTGGCACAAAGCCGCAGGAGAAGTGGGGTAATTATCCTAGACAATCAGATTCACAACCCATTTATTCATTAAAAATCTTCCTGGGAATGAATATTTATTATTTGTTATTTTTACAAATAATTGTGGCTCAAGACCGAGGGGGAAGCAAAATAGGGCTGGTCAACAGTAACTATCTGTTATGGAGTGGTTTCACAGTGGAGGCTTGTATTTCTACTAAGTCGGTCCTAAAATAGGTTCGATGTACAAAACGTTAGGAACTTGATATAATAGGTAATGACGCAGAGTAATCTAGTTGCGGTCACTGATGCTTTAGTATCCGACTAACGGTCGTCTGACTGACCCACTGAGCGACTCCTCGTTACTCTTACTACTCTATTTTATTATAGGTGGGAGAGTCTATTAACTATAGAATAGGTGTGTTCCACTATAACATCCCACCCTAAAACTTTACTCCGTAGGAGTAAACAGTTTTCTTTATTTATTTTTCATTTTTTACAGGAAATATGAAGAAAATACAAAACAAAAAATTTTTTTTTTTTTAGCAACATCTATGTTTTTTTTGTGTATCTCCTATGTTTTTTTGATCCACTTTTAAATGATCAGTTGCCTTTCTTTTTTCTACTGGATTGACGTACCTCAGGTAAAATTGTTGCAGGCGTTGTTAGATCAAACATATTGAAAATCACCTCCATTGGTGTTTCTTCCGCGGGACAGCTGTCACCCACGTTCGAAAAACGTAGTCTGATCTGGTTATTGCACGTGAATTTTTTGCCTTTCACCAAGTACATGATATAGCCAATCTGCTTTTCTATTTTTTGGTACCTCCATAGTGTTACCAGAAACAACCTTCCGCTTTGAGCTTCTTAAGGATGGAGTCAGTTTCTGTAGGTTCTTCTTGTTCAGCCTCTAGCTTTACTTCTGTTGATCTTGTGCTTCTTAACGTTTTCAGTGGTGACTTCAGTTGACTTAAATCATTTAATAATACTGCATGTCCTTGGCTGCGGGTAACTCGCTCGCCAGTTTTTCTCGGTGTCGGCTTCATCTTTACTTTTTGGAGCTTATTTTTCACATATATCGTCGATGTTACCTGAGCGTTTTCTTTTATCTGGAATTTTGCCTCCATCTTGGTACACGTTCCCAAACCTGGAGAAAAAACAATAGGAAATGTACCCTTAAGTTTCTCTACTAAACTAATTTTTGGGCTTCGTAGTTTAAGAAATCTACCTTGTAACAGAAAGAATTTATCGGTAGATTCCATAATTGGAATTCTGTTATCCAATTCGTACCAAGTAAGTCAGTGGTATTTTCTATGACAAATAGTTTAACTTTTCGCGTTTTTTTATTTAACATGACATTTGTAACAAATTCTCCAATAAATTGTATTTTTTCTCCCGTCACTGACCTCGTGATTTTATTTGTTTTTATTAAAGTTGGTTTCCCCAACTACTTCCACGTATGCAAATTTATGATAGATAGGGCGGAACCAGTGTTGAGTTGCATTTTTATTTTTTTATTACTTATTTCGACGGTAACAAATTTTCTGGTTATTCCATTGTTCACCTTGTCGGACTTTAATTTTCTTATTTTATTGTCTTTATTTTTTGACCTGCAGTGCGAGCTTTTATGACCCACTCTTTTACAGTTGAAACATTTTTTATTCCTAAAATTGCAATATCTGTACCAGTAAAGTTCACCGCAAGCAACACATGGCTTCGGGAGTTTGTTTATTTTTCTCTGGTATTTCACTTTTTGTTTGATAATCTGCAATTTTAGAATTCTTTTTCGTAGACTGACTTTCTTTTTTGTAGCGTATTTTCCTTACATGCGAAATGCCAGACTGTTTTATCTTTTTCGAATCTTTCTTTATGCTAACATATCTTGTGCAGTCATCTGTCAACTTCTGTATCATAATCCTTGGTTCGTCTTCTAATTTTGACAGCACTAATTTTCTCAACTCTGCGTCTCTTTCTGATACCAGGCCTTGAACAAACACTAAGCACTTAAAATTGTCAGCGCTTAACTCTGCTAGCTTGAATTCTTCACAATGCTTATTCACATTGGCTGCGTACGTTATATAGTCTTGTTCATCATCTTTCATCAGATTCAAACATTTCCACCTCTTGTGAAACAAAGATGTCTTTTTACTAAATAATTTTTACTAAATTTAATATATTTACCGCCTAGGTAAATGTCAACTCGCTAGTTTTTTTTTTGGTAAAATGTAGTTTACCAATTTGTTATGCTCAGCAGTTCCTAACTTGCTTAAAAGAAGCCTAACCTTCCTTTTTTCAGACCACGAGTGGCAGTCCTCGTTATACACGTCCATATATTTTTTATAATACTCTTCAAAAGTTATCTCTTCATCTGGACTGTACGTGAATATTTCAATCGAATTCCATATTGTATTCTCTGGGAAAATCATTTTGTAGATTTTTCTCTTTCCTCTTCTCAGTTATTTTCAGAATTTTGTTTTGAAACTCCTTATGCATCTGTTCCATTTCTTGTTGAAACTGCATTTGTCTATTAAAAGTTTCCTCCTGTAGTTGCATCTGGAATGTCTTCTGTTGCTCTAATATTGTCATCCGTTGTTCCGTCTGGAACTTAAAAAATTCCTGGAATATATTTTTGCATTCCTCGATCTTTGCAAAAAGTTTACACAATGCTTAAATATTGTAGAGGGAAGGGGGGGTCCTACGAACTTGCAATTTGTGACCTATTTGAGCAAACTTTATCGAGAAAAAAAAATTCTTTTCTCAGTTGAGAATATGACAGATTTTTTCGTCACTAAGTTGACGTCTTTTCTTTCGAAAAACTTTGCCAAGTTTTTTTTTTTTTTTTTAAATGTGAATCCGAGATTTTGTCGCTGAAATAATTGTGACAAGCAAATTTTTTTTTTCCTCCATATGAGTACAAATTTTGTCACCAAATGTTGTGGCGAGCGAATTTTTTTTTTCTTCCAACATATGAGTCCGAAACCCTTCGCCAAATTAAATTTCCCCAAGCCCAATAATGCTGGTGGCGGGTAGGAATGGTCGCTGACCCCCCCCCCCGCAACACTGCGTTATCTGTAACCTGATGCTTGGGCACTGAGATAGGGTTGGCTGTATACTCACTGGTGTCCATCAGAATGCAAGCGGACAATCACTTTCTGCCATGTGTGAGTATAATTTTGTTCTACCAGAGACGCATCCAAAAGCATCTCTCTCTCTCTCTATATATATATATATATATATATATATATATATATATATATATATATATATATATATATATTTTATATATTTTGTTGATAGCTCTATCTCTGATATTGAGCGCTTTCTAATAAGTACCGACATATAATATATAAATAATTATACATATATATATTTATTTATATTTATATACACTTTTCACATTTTTATATATATATATATATATATATATATATTCCATATTATTGTAATTATTTATGTATTTATTTTATTTATTTATCCATTTTTTCTTTTGTTCTCTCTGCCCCTACTCTGTGTGACTAATTTAACATTGATACTTGGTCTAACCATTCTAACCTAACTTATAACACTGTATGTTTGTGTAGTTGGAAATTCCCCCACCCCTCGAAAGAAGTGAAAAAATGTCTCTTCACCAGGCGTTAGTATGTCTTCAGTATTCTTATGATCCAGTGGCCTTGTCTTGTGCTAGATAAAATGTACTAATGTGGAACACTCACTGGTGACCATCAGAATGCATGCGGACTACCAATATCAGCTACTGCCACAAGTGAGCTAGCATTTATGCCATATCTGCAAAAAGGTGGATAATCATATTTTTTCGTTTCTCTCTTTAGAATAGAACAATGGGACTTATACGAAGTTAAAACTTAGTGCTGTGTAAGGATAAAATACTAATAAATTCCATCCTATCCCCCTGAACATACAATTAGTATCAGCCTGGGCACTATGTCAACTACTTCTCCACCCTTATCCCTCTGTTTGTTTTTTGTCGTTGTTGTATGTGTTATATGTAATAGGAGTAGGTAGGCCCTTCCTATCGCCCGATCAACACTCCTCCCCCTTCTCCTGGACACGAGCAGAGGCTCACACCTTGTTTCTTGTCTAAGAAGGGGTTCCCAGAACTCTCTCTCTCTCTGGCCTCTGTACTAGTGCTGATGTGTTTCTCCCGTGACGTGTGCAGTCTGTGGCATTGCCTCTTCATTTTGAGGGTACATGGTTGACACTAGTTGCTGTTTCCGACTGGTAGTTCAGAGCCCTAACTCTTGCGTTGCGTCTTGAGTGGCCACTCTGATCATCAGTTGTATAATACCGGGGTATTTGTAGTGCCATGATGCGCATGGAAAGGTGTCCCTGCAGTCACCTCCGGTGGGCAACCCTGAGGCCACATTATGATGCAGGCTGTGCCAACTCCTCTCTGCTCCTGTCGCGGTCGATAACCATCTGCTTCTCTTACTTCAGGCCTTCTCATCATCCAACAATTACTCCACATGAAGACTCAAAAGAACCAAAAAAGTAAACCTAAACCAGCCCCACAAAAATCACCTAAACCCCTCAACATTTCGTTCTCCAACATCCGTGGCATTAGAATAAATTTCTGCAGTATGGAATCTTTCCTCACTGTAAACTGCCCGGATATACTGGCTCTGTGTGAGACAAACCTTGTCTTGTCTATTCCCTCCTCTGATCTCTTGATTCTCGGTTACCTTCCTCTCCTCAGGAAAGACTGTCAAACTCACATGCACGGCCTTGGTGTCTATGTCAAGGACCATCTCCCTCTGGCCAGAGAGTTGTCTCTCGAATCGCCAGACCATTCGTATATGTGTCTCCGACTATTTCTCCTCAATGCCGTAAGCTATCTCTTCTTCCTCTACTGCTCTCCATCCTCTCAAGACTGTGGGATACTCGATAGCATATCTGACAGCATAGACAAGGCTCTCTCTCTCCATCCATTTGCTCACATATTCGTGTTTGGTGACTTTAACGCCCATCATACCAAGTGGCTCGAGAATGCTACGACTGACCGAGCAGGCATTCAAACACTTAATTTCACAATTTTCTCAATCCCTTAGTTAACTTCCCCATGCGTTTTGCCCTGAACCTGGTAGGTAAGGCCTCTCTTCTCGATCTGTGTTTTACCTCCATCCCCGAATCTTGTAGCGCCACACAGCTCTGCCCTCTTGGTAACTCCGATCATGCTGTAGTATCTGCTAACATTTCCTTCAACTCCACACCCTGCAAAGAACCTCTCATCACTAGAACCTCGTTCTACTATCAACGAGTGGATTGGGACTAGTTCCGTGACTTCCTCCGTGATGTCCCCTCTCAAGATTGTGGGATACTCGATAGCATTTCTGACAGCATAGAGAAGGCTCTCTCCTGCCACCCATTTGCCCACATATTTGTGTTTGGCGACTTTAACGCCCATCATACCATGTAGCTTAAGAATGCTACTACTGACCACGCAGGCATTCAAACGCTCAATTTTTCAGTCTCTCAATCCCTCATGCAGATAGTTAACTTCCCCACTCGTTTTGCTTTCAACCGGGAAGGTAAAACCTCTCTTCTCGATCTGTGTTTTACCTCCATCCCCGAGTCCTGTAGCGCCACGCAACTCTGTCCTATTGATAGTATGCGGTAGTATCTGTTAACATCTCCAACTCCACCCCCTGCAAAGAACCTCCTACCACTAGAACTTTGTTCTACTATCAACAAGCTGACTGGGACGAGTTCCGTGATTTCCTCCACAATGTCCCCTGGGATGGTGTCTTTACGCTCCCCGTCCAAAAATGATCTGCTCTCAGACAAGCAATATGGTTTCCGCTACACCCGATCTACAGCTGATGTGTTTACAGCCATCACTGAAACCGTCTACCAAGCCCTTCAAAATAACGGTGAGGCTCGTGCCATGGCCCTAGACATCTCCAAAGCGTTTGATAGGGTTTGGCATGCTGGCCTTCTTCACAAGCTCCAGGGTATTACAGGTCGATTGTATTAGGTCAAACAATCATTCCTGTCAAACCGTGAATTGAAGGTCGTTCTCAACGAATTCTCCTCCAGTTCCTATCCAACGAACGCAGGTGTTACCCAAGGCTCCATCCTTGGCCCCACTATTCCTTATTTTCATCAACGACCTTCCTGACGCCATAGATTCCCAAATTGCTCTGATGAGCTGATTTCACTGGTTCCCAGACTCCATGAATTCAAGTGCCCTACAAGGCTGGCATCCCGCTCCCACCCTTACACTGTAGAACCTTTTAAATGTAACTGTTTTCTACTCCAATAGCTTCATACCTCGCACCTCTCGCCTGTGGAACACCCTTCCCAATTACTGTTTCCCTGAGAGCTATAATCTCCAACTATTCAAATGTAATGTCAATCAACGTCTCCAGTTACCTTGATCTATCCACTATCCCTCTCCTCATCCTTTCTTCTATCACTCCTATCTGCTCTTGCTCCAAATCTTCTGCAACCCCCTGCATCCTAGTGGCTTTATGCCTTGCTTGGGGCATAATGCTTAAAAAAAAAAAAAAAAAAAAAAAACTGTGGCGAACGACCCCCCCCCTCCGTATGAGTACGATTTCCTAGTCGCCAAATTTGTTACATGGCGAACGAATTTTTTTTTTTCCCTCCGTATGAGTTCAAATCCGCGTGGCCAAATTTGTTATGGAGTGTGAATTTCTTTTTTTTTTTCTCTTCCACCGTATGAAACCGAATACCTTGTCGCCAAGTTTGTTATGGAGTGGTTTCACAGTGGAGGCTTGTATTTGTACTAAGTCGGTCCTAAAATAGGTTCAACATACAAAACGTTAGGAACTTGATATAATAGGTAATGACGCAGAGTAATCTAGTTGCGGTCACTGATACTTTAGTATCCGACTAACGGCCATCTGGCATCGACTGACTGGCTCACTAAGCGACTCCTCATTACTCTTACTCCTCCTACTTATTATAGGTGGGAGAGTCTATTAACTATAGAATAGGTGTGTTCCACTATAACACTATCCTAACTAGCAAATCAGATTCATGACCCATTCATTCATTACAATTTACTCATTCACCACAAGTACTCATCCGTCACCATTCAATAAATATACAATACCACATATTCACAGAGAAGCTACAAAACACTGCATCACATAAAAATTTGCCAAGTTCAAAATGTCATTTTTTAAAAATTTTTTCTTATAAAAATATATAACATTTTTTTCCATGAACATAAAATGATGGGGTGGGAGGGGGGAAGAACCCAAAACCAAACTAAAATAAAACAAAACATTCAAACTAAAATATAACATGTTAGTATATAAAATAATAAGAGTGGCTACTATATTCTGCCTATAGACAGAATCAATAAGTACACTCACTAATGGAGTGGGAAGGAAAAATAAATGACCCAGTCAAAATAAAAAAGAGGGAACAATAACAAACTGGGAGTTTGGGAATCTTGACATGGATCAAACAAAAGTGAAGGCCCAGGAACAACACTTACTCATATTAACTAGGTAAACAAATAGTGCCTAACTTAACCAGGGAAGGGTTCACAGGAAATCCACACTGTTGGACTTAAATCAAGTGCCAAACTGCCGGAGTATATCAGACATAATTCACCTGTCCAGGAGAATTTGGCCAATATCTGTAGGGAACGTTAACTGAAGAGCCCTATATACTGAGGGATGGAGTAATACAGGGACCCTCCCTGCACATAATTTGGCCATTTTTTTTTTTTAATTTACCAGACTCCACCAGAGTCATTTTTATCTTAGGAAACAACTTTTGGACAGCATTCAGCAGGTCCCATACTTTCAGTTTGCCACCCACACACCGAATCAAGTTATTACTCCAGGAGCCTGTGATAGAGGTGAACTTAAACAATGGCCTCAAGAGGCCTTCCTGAGAAAAATCCTTCTCTAGTGCCTTTCAGTCAACTTGGCAGATGGCCTGCTTCTTGGGGGAAGGGCTTTTTTGTGGGTAGTGGTGGTGGTTGGAAGGTTGTTACAGGGGAAGGGGGATAATGAATTCTTAGTGGGAGAGGGAGAGGGGAGGCTCCTAGCCTTGTTGGCATACAAAATTTAATTTCTATCTCACAAAACAGGGGCTGATTGGGACTTGGCATGTTCCATGGTCGTCTCTGCCCTGCCTCGGCCAGCCTTTCTTTCTTTTTTTTTTCCTCCCCTCAACATTCTTGTCCTCCTCTACCTCCTCCTTCCTTCCCTTTTTCAAAGAAGAAAAACTCGATGGAGGCATATCCTCTACCTCCATATTGCACTCTAGTTGCCACTGCATTAGCTGCCCCAGCTGTTGCTGTTGTTCTTTGTCTTGTTGTTGTTCCTGTGTTTGCAGCACTTGTCGTTGCTCCTGCTGCTCTTGTTGTTGCTGTGGTGACTATTGCTACTCCTGTTGTTGTTTTTGATTTTCCTGCTGATGTTGCTTCTGTGGTTGCTGCTGCCTTCCACTCTGCTTCAGTTGTAGGTGTTGATGCCATTGCTTCTGCCCCTATGGGACTTTCTACTAGGGAGGAGAGGTTTCAAATTTTTGCCCCTTACTCATTGCCTTCTGCCATTATCTGAGGCCAATTGGGACCTGGTTGGATTTGTCTGGCTCCACTGTAGCTTGCTTAGTTGGTGGTGCTGGGTTCTTGCTAGGGCAAGTGACCTGCAATACCACACACAATAATGAATCTTGAGAGTTAAAGTGACTTGCAAGGATACCTCTTCTGTATTGATGCCTGCTTTGCTCTTGGCCTTTGCAAACTCTCCAACTTGCCCATAAGGAGCAAAGAATGACCCCCAGATGGTCCTCCTGTATAACCAAGCACACACATTGAAGAATAATTCTTGTCTTTCTAGTGCCCAAATATTCAGTTTGCAACCTCAACAACTTTGTGGTGAGGATGCTTCTTGCTAGAGCTTTCATTTTGTCACTGGTCGCCATTTCCATTGTCTCCCTGCTAACTATAATCAACCTCCTTGTTCTCACATAAGTGGTCAATGATTGGTGAAGGAGGGGCATATTCAACATTTGATAATTTTGATGCAATATGTGCTTAAAGGTTTTAGGCAGTTTTGATCAACATATCTTTTCATAATTAGCCCTAAGAAATTGTAAATGTATGGAGAAAGAGTGAAGATTGTGAGATGAGATCATTGGCTCATTGGCTGACCTTTTAGATCTTGCTCTCACTTCTTGAAGATGATTCACACAAGCAGATTGAGAACTGTTGAGTCCACTAAAACACATTGATTTCCATTCTACCAACTCCAAGGCTAAGTGCTCAAGGATGTTATGTGGTATATTGACAGCTGACAAGTTGCTTTTCAGCTTGTCTTTGTATCTTAGCCATGGGTGTCCTACATTCCTGTAGCCCTGATCTAACTGGCTGTACATTAGGATCTTGGGTATCCTGTCATCAGACATTCTCTAGACATGAATAGTCCATCGTAACCGAGACTGTATGCAAAAAGTCTTGATTCCTCCAATATTACTCCTGTTAAACAGGTCTACGTTAGATATCCTATCTTGAAGGGTAACTCCACAGATTGCACACAATCAGCTTTTACGGAAAACATCCAGCTGGCATATATGGTACCTGTATGGAGTCCATGACTTAGCCATACAAAAGGATGGCAAGGACAATAGCTCTGTAAACCTGAATTTTCGTATCCAGTCAAATACTCCGCTCATTCCACAAGCGATGGTGAAGTTTGCAGAAAGCACTGGCAGCCTTAGCAATCCGATGCATGATTTCATTATCTAATGTTCCACTTTAGTTGACTTTGTTACTAAGATTGGTGAAAGATTTTACATAGTTCAGGGCTTTGTCTTCTACTTTTAATGGTCTCTCTGGAAATTTGTAGACTGGTGGTTTTTGTTACTCACCACAGAATTGCTTCGAAGTAGGACAAGGTTAGTGCACTTCTTCAGTTTTCTTAATGCTAAGTGTAAGACCAAAGGCTTTACAAGCAGCAGAAAACCGATTTATTAGATGTTGGGCCGCCTCAAATGATGTCGCTACAAGAGCAGCAGCATCACAAATAATTTGTGTACGAAGTTGGGTCTTGGCTTTATACACACACGCACATATATATATATATATATATATATATGCATGCATGCATACATACATACATACATACATATATCAGGTCATCCCATAAGTTCTAAAAATGCGTTTTCTTTAAAGTATTTACCTGAAGAGCAGACAATTGTCAATATTCTGACTGGGTTTTGTTTCACAAAATAAAGTGCACTGACAAAGATTATATTGAAAATAAATATTTATGTAAATAAATGCTTGTTTTATGATTAAGTAATAGATTTATTAATTTTTTAACCAAAATGTTCATTCTCTTATTAGATGAAATTAGGATCATTAAATTTTTAATTACTTAATTCAATGCAAGAGATTCTGAGGAATTAAAAATGAGTAATCACTATTACAAAGGCTGTTCAAATGATAAAATCGGTAGTCTTTCTCTATGACCGCCTCCCAGGGAACCAAATGCTGGCTTCAAACTATTATTGCTCCCAAACTTAAATCTTAGCATAAGATGAGGGGTAAAAACTACTCATTACACATGAAAAAGAATTGTATCTTCAGAAAGAGAAAATATTAAATTTTGTTTACATAGTAATTTTTATAGGTCAAGAAGTCAGTGATTGCTTGTGGTGTGACCAAAAATTTGTATGAATGTTCTCATACATCAACAAGAGTCATTTATGTGCTTTCTTTCTTTTCCGATGTAGGATACACGTGACATGATGTTACTTGTTTTGACGAAGTAAGTCACCATTTTCTTCACTATGCTCCCCACTCCAATCTTGTGATGGCAAATCAGACCTGTGCTTTATTGTAATGGGACTGTCTGCATTACATATGTTTGAGAGTTGTCTCTTGGGGAGTCATCAGGTGTATCTCGAGTTTCTGGAACTTCCGATTTGTGGAAACATCAGAATTGTAGAGTTCAATTACTTTCAGATGACAAAATGTCATCAGTTTCACATTGATGTACAAGAGTATATGAAAAGACAAAGATCTTTTACATGCCAAGGCATCCCATCAACCATTATTGTTTGTGGAATATTAATGTCCATCGCGGGACCCACCTGGACGTACACTTGCTGTGTGGAGCTTTCACCCCACCACACTGTTCTCAATTCAAAAGTTATTCTTACAACGATTAGATGGTAATGTTGTACTAATTCCCTTTAATAAGTTGGTAATGGTGAATTATATTGACATGTTGCATAGTCCATTACTGGTGCAGTAGTGGACCATGTAACATTCTTTGATATTATGCCAGTACACTGCCTCAATTATCAAACAGTGCTTTCTTAATGCAATTCTTTATGCTTCCACTATTCCGTTGTCTACCCTAGCAATGTATGGTCAGGAGAGATTTTGTTCAGCATTGAAGTGCATATAGGTTGTGCTGGTTCAACCTCCTTCTTGTTAACATCATACCATCATTGCAGTAGTCTTGTAAGTTTATCCTCTTGATTCTGGTGATCAATAACTTGTACTCTTGAACCAGCTTTTCAAGAATACTCGAATGCCTCTGGATCAGCATTTCACTTGTCCCCTTAGAATTGTGGCTTTGTCAGTGAGTATGCCCGATAATCCAATGGTGCACACATGCAGAGATGCAGCCCCATGGTACCCCACTGTAGTACTAAACTGATGCCTTTCAGGCTAGTATTGATATGTTGCATGTTATTCACAGGCTGCAGCCAACATGCATCCTCTACAACACTTCTGTCAACCTTCAATGGAACCCCTGTGGCAAGAGAACTCGCTGTGTGCAGGCTCATTCTGGCATATTCTTGTTATGTCCCTAATGATATTCTTAAGAGGATCATCTGTCACTTTGTTGTCCCAGCTCAACAATGTCCAGCTTTTAACAAATGATGCACCAACACAAAGCCAACCACATACAGGAAAGTGATCCATCAGCTTTCCACACCATGAGAAAATGCTGCGTTGCATCATGACATCAGGAACTGATGGAATGTTGTTTACATGCCTCCAATTAAAGTGAGATGTTCTCCCCATCAACATGTAGACCCATAACATGAACATTGTCCGATATCTGCTCCGGATCATTGCAGGTCAGACCAAAAGCAAGTGCTCTTTTATGTGGTCTGCAAAAGTCATGCTGTCATTAATATAAATATTATCAATATACAATGAGGTTGCCTATCAAACTGACTTGTTTTATGATAGCACAATGTCTTCACCCTTTGAGGATCATGGTTTGAAAGGGCCAAAGTGATTCATGGATATGCACCTTGAGGCAAGCCTGTTATAGGTCAAGGATGGTGAAATCATGTCATTTTTGACGCCCATCCCTCAATATCTGTGCACACATGTCAGCATTGGTTATGTGTACATCTAAGCACTCATTTAATTCCCCAATATTAAAGTGCTGCCAGTATTAGACTTATTTTTCTGCACCACTGCCATCAACAGAATGAGAACTCTTGAGGCATCAAGTTCTTTTTCAGGATAAGATTGCAACCAACCATTATCCAGCCACATCTGCAGCTTGTGGTCATAGTCTTCCTCAAGACCTTTTGGTATTGAGTACTTGTGCATCCTGTTCTGCAAATTCTCCTATGTTTGACCACCTAACCACTTTCATAATGTGACCCATAGCTTCTTATTTGGGTTGAATTTGACACAGAAATTGGGTTCTTCTATTTTAATGGTGGCACAACACAGGTAATTTTTTTCTGGAGGGTTTTAAATTCTATAGTAGAATTTTGAGGGGATAAAATTCGATACAGCAGTAGCACATCACATGAAATTCTCTTTCACGCCACGTAACAATTCGTAGAACCCAACTGCTGGCCACGTGCAGCACCTGTTTATATTTAGTTCAAGAAGTCAGTGATTGGTTGAGGTGCAATCTAAAATTTGCATAATGTTCTCATATATCAACAAGAGTCATGTGCATACTTTCTTTCTTTCTCTTTCCAATGTAAGATACATGTGACATGTTGTCATGATGAAAGTCGCCATTTTCTTGTAAATTCATGTAAAAAAATTTCACGAGTTGCATTATACATGAAGTCGCCTATACATAAGTATATACAGTAGGTCTTAAAAACATTACTCTCACATTACCTTATGGCATCACCAGACTTTGTTAGTTCTTCATCATAGTGCAATATTGACTGATCTTACAGTTTTCTCATATATTTCTTCTTTTCAAACATGTACAGTGTCATATAGGAAGAAAATGAGTAACTACTGACACCGAGGTTCAAGTGTGACACTCTTGACTTATGAATATATGTTTCCTACCAGGTGTATAAATAGAGGTGTTAGGTTACTGACTGGAGTGATTATTGAATGGAACCATCCAGTCAAGTTAGTGTAAATTATCGTACATCGATGATTTGGGTTTTGATTTAGGATTTACCGGATGTTAAGCCAAGGTGTTCAGTGGAATGGTTAATTATCTTTGGCTGACTTTTACTGCTTTGTTCTTATTAAGTATTTATTTGCAGTTGTAATTAAATGCTGTTTTATCTTAATATTAAAGTCTTGAGTTATACTTAATTACTAACAGTCACCATACATCACAAAAGTGGCAGCAAGGAATTTGCGTTAAACTCACACAAGAAGGAAAAAAAAACATCTTAACAGGATATTCAGTGAATATTTACCACTTCAGAAAAGTGATGACATGTGGAACTACAAATTTCGCAGAACTACAAATGAGCAAACTGGTGAGGATACTCAAAGATCAATTTGACTATGGACTACAGAAAAATGGAAGAATTAAAGTCTGTCATGGTTCAAATGTTGGGAAAAAAAATTGCAACAATTTATTTATTATGGAATTTATTATTAAATAGAACTTAACTGGAAAGAATGTCAGATTTATTCACTTCAGATGCTGTTGCTAATTCAATTAGCGAATTTTTATACAATCCAAATGAAGGAATAACATTTACAGTGTATTATAGAAGATTCAAAGAAATCTTCAAAAAGGATTATTTGCACTGGCATGATGGAAAAAATGTTTTCTTATTATTAAGAAAACTGTCTTCTGCAGAACATGAAAAGTATGTGAATTTTATTTTGAAAAAAAAAAAAAAAAAAAAAAACAAAAAAAAAAAAACAAGTGAGATAAATTTTGATGAAATTGTATTAATTCTGTTGGAAATTTTCAGTGATAGGTGCTCACTATTTAACACATGTTGCCAATGCCTTAACTTAGTAAAGGATGACAATGAAGATTTTGTCACTTATGCTGGAGTAGTGAATATGAGAAATTTAAAGTGGATGAATTTATTCAAATGCCTACATAGTATTTGTACAGGGCTTAACTGCTAATAAGGATGCGGAAATAAGAGCTAAAATACTGTCTAAATTAGAGATGGATTCAAAATTAACTCTCCAGAAAATAGCTAAAGAGTGTCAACACATGTTTAATCTGAAACTTGATACTGCAAGGATTGAGGAAAGAGATATTTCACATGTATGTACCATCCAACCATTTAAGAAAAAGGAGTATAGACCTTCTGCAACACCCAAGAGAGCATTCAAAAAAGATTATACACCTTTGCCAATACACAATGCTTGCCATGGTTGTGGTGGTAAACATTTTAAAAGTGATTATTTTTTTCAGGAACAAAAAATGCTATGAATGTGGGAAGATTGGACACAAATTTACTCATTGTAAATATTAAAACAAAAATGGAAAAAAATAGAATGTAAGTGAACATGGTAAATACTTTGTGTAACATAAAATAACTTAAAGGCAAAACTACAAAAAAAAAAAAAAAAAAAAAAATTCCTTGAATGTGTTTTTAACTGAGCTAGAAACAACTCAAAAGAGGAAATTTGTTTTTGTTAAAATTAATAATGTAAAAATAAAACTACAACTGGATACAGATTCTGATATCACCATTATCAATGAACAGACATGAAGAAAAATGGGTAAACCCAGTTTAGCAACTTCTGAAAAAAATTGCTTGTGGAGTTACAGTAATAAATTGGACTTTATGGGTGAGTTTACCTGCAATGTTTTTTTTTTTTTGTTAGAAAAACTAAAAAAGCGGTTGTGTTTGAGATAAAGAACACAGCTAATTAATTTAAAACAGATTGGATTGCAATTTTTTCATTTGTGGTACTTTCCAATTACTTTATTCTGCAACAAAATAAATGTTACCTCTGGCACTAATACTGCAGCTGAAAAATTACAAAAAAAATTAAAGTTTCTTAAAAGTCTTCTCAGAAAAAAAATAAAATCTGTGTATGTGCTGATTTTTCAATGGGATTAAATGAACGTTTGAAAGAATGTAACTACCCATCACTAAGTCCAGAGGAAATTTTTGACGAATGGTGGTAATCTTTTTCTAAATTGAATCTTTCAGTTGCTTACTTACAGGTAGATAAAACAGATTCTAAGCTTTTAACAATTAACACTCATAAAGGACTATACAAATTTAACTGACTAACTTTTGGTATAAAGATAGCACCAAGCATATTCCAACAGATTATGGATACAATGCTTGCCGGTTTGGATTGTGCATAAGTATATTTGGATGATGTACTTATGAAAAGTAAATCCTGAAACCAGCATATGGAAGATGTGAAAAAAGTTTTGAAAAAAATAAAGACTACAGTCTTCACATCAGTGAAGAAAAGTGTGAACTATTTATGAATAGAGTGAAATATCTAGGACAAATTAGCAACGTGAATGGAAGATAACCAGATTCTTCAAGGGTGAGTGCAATAAGGGGCATACCCACCCCAGCAAATGTATCAAAATTACAAGCATTTTTAGGGTTAGCTAATTATTATCATGTGTATATACAAAACATGCATAAATTATCAGCACCCTTGAATAACTTGCTAAAAAAAATGTTAATTGGTCAGCTAAATGTCAAAGTGTTTTTGAAGAGATCAAAAAAGTCCTAATGTTGGACTTATTGCTAAATTAGAGACTGTGGTTGTAGCAGATTCAAGTGAGTTGGGTATTGGAGCAGTGATACTACACAAATATGAAAACGGAACAACTAAACCAATATCTCATGCTACAAGATTGTTAATAGCAGCTGAAAAAAAAAATAAAAATAAAAATAAAAACTACAGCCACATTGAAAAGGAAGCATTGGCTATCATATTTGCTGCACAAAATTTTTACAAGTTTATTCATGGTAAACAATTCACACTACGGACAACTCATCATCCATTGTTGTCCATTTATGGATAGAAAAAAAAAAGGGTGTTCCCATGCATACAGAAAATAGATTGCAGCACTGGGGAACTATCTTATTAAAGTACAATTATAAAATGGAGTTTTTACCATCCAAAAAATTGAATCATGCAGATGAACTGTCTAGATTAATACCAAAATTCTGCAAACCACCAGGGGACACAGTAATTGCAGTGATAAGGGTTGAAAAAGAAATTAAGAATGCATTATATAATACAGCAAAAGAACTGCCCCTAGCATTGGAGGAATAAGAGTTAAAGCAGAAAAAGACAACTTCATAATGAAAATGAAGTAACAACTGAGATTAAAGAAAAAAATAAAAATATTACTTGAAGCAATTCATTTTCAATATGTGACAATGTACTTATGTAAGCAGAAAGAATTGTGATATTAGTATAATTGAAAAAATGTATGCTAAAAGAGTTTCATATAGGACATCCAGGAATTTCAAGGTTGAAATCCTTAATGAGGTATTATACGTAATGGCTGAAAATGGACCAAGACATTGAAAATTTATCATATAGAGGTTGCACTCTGGCAGTGAAGAATTAAATTTCAACCGGGGCCATAAATTGATATTCCATGATCCAGAATACAAATGGACTTTTTAAATGAACATACTATCTAGTTGTGGTAGATAGTTACACTAAATTGCCAGAAATATTAAAATGTAGAAAGATGACTGCCGCAGTCACTATAACTTTCTTACGAGAGTTACACTATAACTTTCTTACACATGAATTGGGTGCCACTGTTACAAACAATGGCACCCAATTCATTTGAAGTCAATTGGTATAGAGAGGATATCATATATAGCTTTCATCAGGAACTTATTCTGTTTGGGTTTATCCTTTTGATATCACACCAAAATAGTCTTCCTTTAATGCTATACCACTTGATCTATACTGCTTGTCCTGAATATCAAAAGATACTTAGTGGTGAATCTCTTCTCCAGTTATATTTCTTTTGTTTTTCTAGGATCACTCATGTTTTGATTTGAAAGCAATTCTTATTTTTCCAGCTGTCACAGCACCAACCCAGTTTTAATGGATGGTTGTGTGCTTTACACAAATAATTTTTTAGAAGTATACACCAATACTTTGTTTACTCCTTAACAAGTTATGGTAGTTTCAGCTTTGATGTTCAGGATAATACTTCAGACTATTTTTTACAGATATTTACTGATTAAAAACACTAGTGTTTTAACTAGTCGCCATAGTATTCTAGGGATTAAATAACAATTCTGAACTTGATTTTCCTCTTTTTCTAAGTGAAGAGCACTTGATAGCATGACTGTTTAAGAGATATTTCATGAGTTTTCAACTTTAAAATGCTCTACTATCCTTTACTAGAATATTTTTCTCATTTACTATATTGTATAATACTGTTTCTAGATCTAATACAAAAATGCAAAATTATGTAACTCATCACAATAGCAAAATTAAAGTTTTACCATCTAATGAAATGCAATATTTAAAAATCAAACAAACTTGCAAGCATATTTGAAAAACATCAATGAAACTTCAGTTATTTTGGAATCCAGAAAAAATATTTTTCTATCAGCATGCATTTAACTGATCCACAAGTACTTAAAAATTTAAACAGATCAAATAGACATAAGTCAATGAGCTTTTTCTATTTTTCATCAGAAATAAAAAAAAAAATAATTAAATAAATGAACAACTTTTCAAAATGTACTTCTTGTAAAGCTCATATACTAACATGACAAAAGTAAATTTAATATATGAAACAACATGGAAATTTGTTCCTTTAAAAGTTGCTATCTTGACAAAGTTGTATAAAATCTTTTTGTTGATTTTGTTTAGGCCAAAACAGTTGTACATTCTTTTTTCGCTGAAATATTTACTGAGGTCAAACTTTAATTTATGTTAAACATTTTTAAATTTAAAAATAAACAAAAACTATTTGCTTACGTCTAATAAAATGCTGTAATATGTTTACAAGCAAAATTAAAGAAAGAAAAGTTAATTTTAAAGATTTATTAAAAAATAAGCATATATCAAATGAAAATTATCACCATAAAAGGTAGTTTGTAATATTCTTATCTCTAATGCATAGAAAAATGGAACAGTTTAAGAAATCATAAGCAATCAATAACTTCGGCATTTAGTGTAGACTCATGAAGTTTTTATTGTGATTTAAGTATTGCCTATCAGCAATATTTGATTTGATATAAATTTCTATTAGCAGAAAAAAAAAACTATCTTTGTATCTTTTATCTACCACAACTCTCACTAACAACAATTATTTGAATAAACTCAGTCTCATACTATCTCTAAGATGAGGTACACTATTAACCTTATTCAGACTATTGTCCTCATCTTTGTTGCGATATTTATCACAATGTTTCAAACTGTTGCATGCTCTGGCCTTCTTCAGGTGGTTGGAATGTCAAACTGAACCCTTTATTTTGCTCACTATGGTAGACTGTTCTAGTTCCATGTCTAATGGATGTCAGTTATCAGTTATCTCCTGTTAATTCCCTTCTCTAAGTTTTCCACTGCCTTAACTCACACTGTGTCCTGTCACTGGATCTAACCAATGCCTTTATCCACTGTGCCATGTGTCCTTGAGGACATCTGTGTATGGATTTCTAGGTATAATAAATCTAATGACTTCAGCAATCATTTTTTACCAGTGCTTATATTGCAATTATCATTGCATGTTATTTTTTATTTTTTTACCAGAGCTCATATTGCAATTTTTGTTGTTATCACTTTTTCTCTGGCACTCCTTATTACTGGTACCCATATTGTATTCATTTCTATGCTTGGTCAGCTCTGGTGATTTTTGTGGCCAAGCTGATTCCTTAAGTTTACAAATTTTCCAGTGATGTTCTTTGTCTATGATTTCGACCTGATCCCACAGAGGGTGGTGATCTCCCCTTTCTCTCCATATGTAGTCAGCCATGCTTGATTTTTCTTCTCATGTTACAGCTTTCTGGTGTTCTTGAAGCCTTACCTTAAAGGGGCAACCTGTCTCCTCTTTATATTTCTTTTCACAGCTGCATGGGATGGCATACACACAGTCTTTAGTAATGTTCTCCTCTATGGGGGGGGTCTTACTTGGGAGAGATATCTGCGAAGTGTCATCCAGCTTTTGAAGGTTGTCCTGATGTTATATGGACTTCAGATCCTTTGAATTTTTTCTGATAACCCCATCACATAAGGCAAGCTCTTCTTGTACCTGCCTATCCCAGTTTATCGGGGCAGCTGCCATGTACCCAGGGTGGTTGTTACATTGTAGGGTACTACTTATACTGACTAATTCTTGATCTAATGTCTCTGGGTCACCACTTATGACTTTTGCTCAGTGTTGTAAGCAGCGGACAATCCTTTTCTTTACACTGTATGGATGGTGGGAGTTGAAATTGAGGTACTGTCCGGTGAATGTCAGTTTACGGCATACTGAGTTCTTGAACCCATGGGAGTGTCTTGTTACTCGCTTTCTCTATCGTGAACTGTATCAAAGGTCTTACTGAGTTCACATGGTCCAGTAGAACCTGAACATCTTCCTGGTGTGGCCAGAGTATGAAGGTGTCATCTATGTACCTTAGCCATAGAATTGGCTTTAGAGATATAGATTCTAATGGCATTTCCTCAAAGTATTCCATGTATATATTCACCATTGCTGGTGATAATGATGAGCCCATTGCTAAGCCCTCATCCTGTCGCTATATGTGTGATCCCATTCCGAAGTATGTTGTTTGTGTAGAGAAAGTCAACATCTCCATCAGATTATCTATTGGAATACTGGTCCATTCTTCTAGGGATGAGTCAGAGGCCAATCTGTCTCTGACTACTGAGAGTGCCTCCTACGTGGGTACCTTGGTGTCCAAGCTCACCATCTGATTGGATAGGATGGGGGCATCTTTGATTATTTCCATGAAGTGGGCGGAGTTTTGGACATATGAAGGTGACTTTCTGATCAATGGGTCAATTATATCTACAAGGAAGCAACTCAGAGCCTTGGCAACTAACAATTGGCCTAAGTGGAATACCGTCTTTGTGAATCTTAGGGAAACCATGTATGTGAGTTAGCAATTTTAGTCACAATATGTAGTTCTAAATGTTAATTTTTTTATAAAGACTTTAAAACCTTTATTTGATAGTTGAAATGTGTTAATATTCTTTATATAAAAAATGAATACATAGAGCACAACTAGATAAAATAGAGCACAGTATAATAAAACTAAAAGTTACTCTGAACATGAAAATTAATTAGTAAGAACATTTCTGTATGTAATTATTTAAGATGATTTAACTGAAATGTTTAATAAAAATAAAGATATTACTTTTATTTAGTGCACCAAAGATTCACCTAAAAATGAGTCAAAAAAGGTGATTGTAATAATGTATAAGAAATTCGAGTCTGGTGAAAACAATACTTATTTAGAAATTTTTGCAAAAAATCAGATAATTGTCAGATTTGAACCCCTTCCCTGCCAATTATTTTGAGAAAAAAAAGTTTCATTTTCTATATTTTTTATATGTTTTTAATAAACCTAGAAGTAACCAAGTGGTGGCTAACACCTCTACCAGACATATAAGTTGATAATTGAGCCCATTTCAAGCTCAGAAGGGCATAAAATGAATCAAGATCAATACATTAACATGTCTGTAGCTGGTTTTTGAAGGTTTTGATTTAGAAATGTTTATTCGTCTGTAACTGAAAAAGACACTTTTGGTAAAACGTATATACAAGTCTATGCCAGGGATGGGCTAATGAAACATTCAGGACATTTACAAATGAATTATTTTAGAAACGTTTCCTTTTTAGAAAATCTTGGTAAAATTATATATATGTTAACCCCTCTCTATCCCACTTAAATTCATGAAATTTTGAGAAATTCATTTAAAAAAGGTAAATGTTTATATTAGTTACAAGTCCTTGGAGAATTTAAATCAATTTTTTTTGTCAAACAGGAACCCCACTCCACACACACAGTGCTCTGAATCATAAAATAAAAATGTAATAAAAGTAAAACTAAGAAATTATTTAATTCAAAATACTTAATTGATCTTATGAATAAGATATATCATGGACACTTAATTTAAGAAAAAAAGATTTTTTCATAAATAATTTTTGTAATTTTAATTATAATAATTTATGAAGTTTTAAATCTTAAAATGCTGTATTAATTTGTAGCAGTTATGTGATAATGTTATTGAGTAAAAATCATATTTACTAATCATAAATGGAGATGCTTACAATTCAGAGACCACTAGTATTCTAAAAAGATTTTATTTTTTTTTTGTGTATGCATAAACATACCATTTTTAGCAAATACAGATATCCACACACAACATTATCAGAAAATAAGAGTGGTAACTATAGTAGATTTAAAACATTTCCTCAACAAGTGTAGCCAAAGTACCTAAAATTCAATAAATATTATATTACTAAGAACATTTTCCTAAATTTCTAAGATTACTGGGTAGTAAAAAATTTATATGCAAAAGGTGTTAATGTTGTATTTGTTAAGTAATTTATACTGTTATGTGTACTTTAATTAAAAATGCTAAACTTTAAGATATAAAAAAAATCTGTCAAAGACGTTACAAAAACACTCACCTCCATGTAAAGAAAATACTTTTCAGCAATATTTTAAAGCAATATTTGTTTCAAATCAGAAATCACTTAATTTTCCTTAAATAAAGTTTTGGAAAAGTATATTTAATTTTTGAAAGACTTTAATAAAGACAATTATGTTGCGTTGACAGATTTGTCAATATAGCCAATTTTAGCAATTTAAAAAAATAATTCCAGTGAATTAGACTGGTTTGAAATAGAGCAAAGTATTTTGCTTATTGGAAATATTAAATTTAATCTATTCATTTGGAATCAAATATAAAAAGCAACAAGAAATGCTTTAATTTTAAAATACGTTTCAAATCTTAGGTATCACTGTGATACCGTATAACATTATTTTTTTTGGATATACCCAATTTTATTAAAAACATTACAATAAAATAAAACTTTGAAGGGATGATGTGCATAACCTGTTGAGATGTAAACACGAAATAAAGAATTGCAGACAAGTGAATTTCTCAGTAAAGTTTGGAAACTCTTACAAGTGACCTTTTTGTAATAATGTCATGTATACATACAAAATTGGAAACGTTTGTAAACATTCATTATTCATTGAAAAAATCTTTTTTCTTAAGACAAGTGTCCTTATATTTCAAAAATAAATAAGAACTGAAAGTTTCATTAAAATCTGAGAATTATTTAATTTTTGCAAGAAATTTCAAATCAATGTTTTTTACTTTTCCACAAGAAAAAAAAACACACACTAAATAAATCTAATGATAATCAATCATGACGTAAAGTCTAAAGATTTTTAACTGAAATTTTGAACATGTTAGAAAGGAGTAAAAAAATTTTTCAAATAATTAAAAAACACTTTGTTCTTTCCTTTTAATAATGACAAATATTTTGATGATAAAACTTTATTTTTAGTAAGTTTGGGACATTTTTTTCATCATGCCATGCAGTTTTTCAGCGAAAAGTGGAGGTTTGTTGAAAGCTGTTTTATAATTCTCAAAACATGTGAAGGCATTTTGCTTGTAACTAAAAATTATCGAGCTTTATTCTCCTGTTCCACATTAACTTAAGCTATCTTTTTATACTACAGTAACTTATAAAATATCAATAAATGAGTCTTTCAAATAGAACAATAGATATAATTTTCTCATTACAATTTTTTGTTCTTTGCAGCAGAAAACACACCACCAAGTTTATTGTCACACAATTTTTCAAAACATAAAAATTAAAAACATAAATGAAAAAAAAAAAAAAATGAAACTAACAGAAAAACTAAAAGCGATTCCATCACTTAGTCAAAAAAGTTGCATACAGTAGAAAAATCAATTTTATTCCAAATTCTGTTTTTTATCTGACTACTGAATAAAAGCTTTTCAAAATGCTACCCTAATATGAATAATGACAATAGGTATACTTTCTTTGCCCTATGTCGTTAATTGGTTCCACAGGTCACAACTTAGGTCGAAATAACCGCAAATAAGCACTCCCCATTGCCTATTATTTATGTATGTACAGTATTCTGAATAGAATAATTAATTTCCACCTTATCTAAGCTTTATGCTTACCATTAGCACTTGTACTGGGACTTTTCTTCGGAACCATTGGCAATGTATTTTAATTGAAAGGAAGTTAACAGCAGAGCACAGATGTCGACCAGTCTGAATTCCAAATCGGTATTGGAGCAGAAAAAATGCACGAGTGCCACCAGGAATTTGAAATACGAACAACTGCTGAACATGCTTTTTATTATTGTATTGTTTTTGATGACTGTATTATTTAAATTTATTTGAATATATTTCTATATGTGTTTAGTTATTTTAGTATTTTGACGTTTCTAATATTTTTAACGGTCGACGTACGTAAACTCGAGTAAAACTACCGGAGGCGAGTTTTATTTTTCCGTATAATATTTAAAAACTGACGTATCACTTATATAATTTATCTGAAACAGATGCACGCCTCTTTTAATAAAGAATCCACAATCTTTTAGTTTTATACAAGCAAGAAGAATCAACAAAGAAATCCACAAAAGTAAAGATAACGAATGAAATAAGCTAGTAGGCAAGTTGGTTAATGAATGTCAAGAAAAGCAAGGAAAAAAAAAAAATTAAACTTTATCTCCTTAGTTACACGCTGTAAAAAAAAAAAAGAAGCATTGTAGTGTTGTAACATTTTTTTGTTCTGAAATCACTCTTAGTTTCTTAGATAGTCACTTAATAAGAAAAAAACAAAAGCAAATAAGGTTAAAAAAAATAAAAAAAAAAAAAGTGGAAAGAAAATTATACTATCCATTTCTAAATTTGACATATTGAGAATTATTACAAACAGAAACTGTTGGAAAGCAAAATAAAAATATGAACTGTTGCAAGAAACTAGACTTGAGTAAAGTTCCATATAGAAAGAAAACGCAGAGGAGTAATAACAGATCGAGTAAATTTCAAACAAATAAAATAACAAAAAACAAAACAAGCACTCTAAACAGTAATCAAAAACAAGACCAGATCAATTGATGGTGGCAAAGTCGAAAAGTGACCATAAGACTAAGAGTAGCAGTTTGGTTTATTTACAACCACTGAATATTTATAAAATTATAAATTTTTGTACTACTTTTAAGGCGTATTGAAATATTTTGTTACAACGTATAAAATAAAAACATGTAATCCTTTAAATTAATTAGCACTAGGTGTTACTGTTATTGTTGTTAAGTGTCCTTGGAAAGAAAGTCTGTGTAATTACAAACTACAGTTTACACTGTTTCAGCGAAGAAAATTGAAACTTGATGTATATACTATACATTATACAATTTGTTTTTTTCTCCACAAACAAATATCGATTCCCATGCATGCAGTGTCCCTCGATTCCAAAAAGCAGTGTTTTTTTTTTTAGGGTAAAGGTCAACAAATGTGTTTTGGATCTGATGCACATGTAAGATTAAAAAAAAAATAAGGATGATAAACAATTTCACATTTTGAGGGTTACAACCCCAATTATAAAGCACCCTTTTAATTTCAAGATACAAAGGGTGACTGATTATTGTCGCAAACATAAATAATCATGTCAACAAAATTCTAAAGAGTAAAAAACACAAAAATTGCAACATAAATTTCAATAAAGATAACAATAGAACAACAGTCCCAGTGTTAGCGTGAAGTAATCTTTTACAAGTTGGTAATAAAATTATTGCTTGTAGTGAATGACCAACAACAAAAAAGAAATGTCAACCAATTATGAAAATTGTCTTGATTGAAGTCGTTTCATAAAAAATTGCATTTAATTTATTAATAAAACAAAAAAACACCACCAACAAACGCATTAATCAACAAATGGATAACGAGACAATCTTGAACATAAACGATTTAAATTCACATGAAAAAATCATTTTGTTAGTTAAAAATCCACTATTTACGAAACAAAGGTTTAGAACATAATGCAAAATTTAACATTTTTTCCGATGTTCCTCTATTTGCATTATTATTTTTTCTATACTTAAAGTTAAAAAATTACACTTACGACAACTGGCCGAAAATAGCAGAAAAATCGCACGGAATGACGAAGATACAAATAAATTTAAATTAAGGCAAGGAAATTAATTTTGCATTTTTTAGAATAAAGATAGAAGTTTTACTTTAAAATGTATACACAATTGACAATTCTGAAACTTTATTTCAAGATAAAAACATAAATTTTAAAATAAATCATCAGCAAACAATTTTGATATTTTTTATTTTACGAAAAAGACTTTTAAAACTTTTTAATGATTTTATTTTTAGCACTTTGACAAAGACAAATTTTAAAAAGAATGAAAATAAAAGGCTCGGACGGAGCAGACATTTTCTTGATAAACGTTAGGTTTACTGCTCACAAAACGCGATTTCTGGTTCATATCGATTTAAAAGTTTTTTTTTTTTTTTTTTTTTTTCTGAGAAGATTGAAAACCTTTTTGTGTTCATCAGTGGATCACACAGTAGGTGATACTACTACTACAAGTATCAAACAAAAAGCAACGCGTAAAAAAATGTTAGAATAAAAATCAGTCCAAGCATAATTAAAAAAAAGACATATTGACACGTTTTTCTGAATGAGTATTTTTTCTTGAAGTCTCATGAAAATCAAATGAAATATTTATTAAAAAATTGAGAAACTTGAAGAATTAGTTTAAAATTCAAATGGATTTTTTAAATCTGAAAAAAATATTTGTATTAATTTTTATTTTGGTGCTACGCCCTGACAAAGAAATTATTATCTTAAAAATTGTATAAAAATTACTTACCAAATGAACTTGTGATCCAACAAGCGCCCAACAAAAAACTCAGTAGCATCCTCTGACACGACATCTTTATCATAGTAGTGTCCTTTTGGAAACACTTCTGCCGTGTAATATTATGAAGAGATTGGTAAACTGCAGTCGATTGTACTACCACTCCGTCTCTTCCACTTGACTGATACTATCATTACATTTCCTTTCTTTCGCTCTCTCTCTCTCTCTCTCTCTCTCTCTCTCATATTCTTTATTCTTCTATCTCTATCTTTTTTTTATTTATTTATTATTCGACGACACACATAATGGATGTGTTTTTTTTCTTTCCAAAATGTGAGCATGTTAGCAAAAATATAAAATTTTCAGCACTTATTCAAAAAACAAATGAATTGTAAAACTCAAATGTTATTTTGTTAGAAATCTTCGTGTAAATTTGGGACCAGTTTCATTCCACATATATCGTGTGTAGTGTACGTTTTAATTTTTGGGGAGTTTTCACAAAATTTATTTCCGCTTAAAAGGAAATTTCGCTGAAGATGTTATTATTTGAGTGAAAAAAAGACAATAAAAATTTTTAAAAATAATACATCCCAAGCCTTATGAAAAATAATTCAATAAAAAACTAAAAAATAATAATTTGTACTGTGCAGTGAGTTGGTGCTTGCATAATTTAATTTTTTTTTTTACTTCAGATTTGATATTTTTTAAAATTCGTAATATTTCAGTGCGGTTTTGAAATACATCCCGTTACTGTCCGTAAAGTTTTCCACCCCACTTCTATATAATAAATGCGAAAATGTCTGTGTGTCACACTTCTTCAATTAAAGAGACACAGCTCTCTAACTTTTAAATATCTCAACTTCTTTGTCTCTAAATGCGAATGTCACTGTGTCACACTTTTTCAACTTTACTTCTAGAGGCCGTAGCCCAACATATCATCATACCATTTTGGAATCAGACCGACTCCTTGAGCAAATTAAAAACATTCCGGGTCAGATCCGGAACCGCAATCTTGAAAATTTGTTTTCATCACTGCGATTGGCACTTTTTTTCTCTTTTTTTTTTGTTGTATGATAACAATTTTTATAACTTGGAAATAAATTTGGGAATAATCGAAATTAATTGCAAAATTCAGCGAAAGTCACCCATGAAGTAAAAATAATTGTTTGTACTGGATAACGGCTCGGAATTGTTTGTAATGGATAACGGCTCGGAATTGTATATCGGATAGCCGAGTTTCAATTCTCGTTAGGTTCAGTATATTCACTTACGTACAGATGAATCTATCTCCCACTGTGGATTAATTAGTAGACATTGTATCAGTAAATCATTATTATATCTGTTGCAGATTGGAATCAATTCACAACAAAGAAAATGTAGGAAGTTCCCCGGTTGCGTATGTTTGTGTGTGTGCTCGGCACTGAGAGTGGAATGAGCAAAACCCAAAGCTCGAAATAACTGTTCAACAGCTTTTATTTCTGGTTGAAAGAGAGAGCAAAATAGTAATATTTTGAAGGGAAAAAGTGGAGTTTCTCAGTTAAAAAAGTTCCTGAGAGAGATTTCTCCAGAAGGAACGAGAAATCTGAGTGTGAAACTGTTGCGGACCCGGTAATGTGCAGTGCTGGTTTAATAGAAAAAGTGGCCAGACACTACACTAAACTACCGAGTCCACAAACAATGTATAAAAAAATGCGTGAATGAACAGTGAGAGGAAAAGGGGTCAATCAACAAGTGCATAAATTATAAATATTAAAGAGATAGCCTGAATAAAATGACAAAGGCGTCTGGATGCAAAACATGTGTAATTTTTTATTAAATTGAAAACAAGTAAGTTATCTCGTTGTACGAAATCAGAGAAAATGTTCCGCGCCAAAATAGGAAAGCAAGATGAACAAGGCGGGAAAAGGGTTTATCAAAATGAAGGAAGGTTCTGGAAAAAGGAACTCGTTAACACGAGGTGTAGGTGTGCACAGATAAAAAAGTACTCACTGTGGAATTTTGGCATTGTGAGTGCATGTGATTTTTCAGGTTCAGGTTCAAAGTAGTTAGAAAGTTCAGTCGTCTCAGAGTTTTTTTGGTCGGGCATTGAATTAACTGCTGAAAATTTTATCGGATTGAGGTGGACGTCTAGCCAAAAGGACGAAGAGTTATTTGCAGTTGGTTGCATCGTCTTGGTGAAATTACTTATGGCGAGTCAAGAGAGACGAAGAATTATTTGTAGTGAGTTGCATCGTCTTGGTGAATTTGCTTATGGCGAGCCAAAAGGGACGAAGAATATAAGATATCCCTGTCTGTATTATGGTTGACTGACGAGGGATAAAAATAAGTTACTTGTTGATACGAAATTCAGCCCACGACTGTGTCGTGTATCTCGGACGTTTTCTAGCCGAAAACGGAGGTCTGACCTGCGGGTAACGTCAAGACGAGAAGAAGTCTTGGTAAAGTGTGAGGTCGACATTGTTGAAATAAGATATTCCGGCCCGCATATGGGTTAAGGACACGGAATAAATGAGTTGCCCGTCTAGTCAGGTTGAAGATCGGGAAGCAACTGGCTTGCAAACGCTCTTCGTTTGAGACGCCAGGAAACGCGCGGGAAAAAATTCAAAATCTGTTAGGCTGACTTCATCAGCAGGAGCTATAGTAAGCGACCCTCCTTCCTCCAGATTACTGCTACGTCTAGCTGTGAGAGAGAGGAAGAGGTGCAACCGCGCACACACACGCACGAGTGTGGAAGGAAGGGAGGAAAACTCGCGCGCGCGTAAAATGTAGATGGAATTAGTGTGTTAATTCCATAAAACTGCCAGGACAAGCCTCGTCTTCTGTAGTAAGGGTTGTGTGTAGTTTTTTCCTTTGGTAGGTGTCCCGAAGGGAGATTTCTCTGCCGGTTCCCATGGGAGGAACAAGAAAGCTGAAGTCAAGCTGCCAGGACAGGTTTAGTTTTCTGCATCAAGGGTTTTGCGTAGCCTTCGTGCCGCTAACAGATTGTGAATGTCGGTGGATCGCAATGAACAACACGAAGATAAAATTTTGCCCTTTCATAAATTATATTTCTTTTAGGCATGAAGTAGATATTGAATTTTTCTGAAACTGAGTCGTACACATTTGCATCTTCTCATCGTGGGAAAGAAAATGTTCGGAATATATTTTCAGCTTCGCTTCCCATGCAATATATTAATGTACTTAAACTTACTTGAGTTTTCTTATCTTCTTCCCAGCGTTTCGATGCTTCTCGAAAGCGTTGAAATTTCTGCGAAAATTTCTGCCAATTTGTTTGTAAAATCAGACGGCTCTAGTGTAGTTAATTTATTTTTTTTCGAGTAGAATAGTGGGGTTAAAAAAAAATGATCTCATTGGCGTCTGTACGTAAAAAGAGTCTCGTGTGAAAGCTATATATTGTTTATTTTAAGCTGGCAAAAGAAATTAACGCGAAATCACGGCGTACATAGGACGGGAGTTGAGAAAATAAGATGGAGTGTACCAAAGACGGTGAGAGAAGAGAAATTTAGTTTACAAACAGCAAAACAATACGTGAAATACAACATCTACGTTTTGTCACTCAGAATTAACGTCTGCTAATGAATTTTAAGACAGTCTTTCGAATTTAAACTACAAGCTATTTCGGCATATACATATAAAGCACCGTGACGGTATGGAGGGAATCGAAAAGTAACTGTCGATATGGTGAAAACATTTAGTGGCGAAGGTGATTTGATGGCCTGGTTGGCGAAAGTGAAATTGGTAGCGAGACTGCAAAAAATCCACCACCTCGCAAATTTTATGTCTCTGTTTTTTAGAAGGTATATCTCCAATTGACCAATGAACGGGATGCAAAGAAAATAGAGGCTAAGTTAAAAACAGCCTTTACGGACGGAGTTTTTTCTGCATATGCAAAACTAGTGAAACGCGATGGAGCGGCGAAGCCGTTGATGTGTATGCAACGAAAATACAACGACTGGCGAAATTAGCAGGGTTTGAAGGAAGTGGACAAGAGCAGATCGTGAAGCTCACGTTTATCAATGGGTTCCCGGAAAGTATTTCGGTGCCACTACAGCAGTTGCCAAATGTGGAGAAACTAGAACTCAGTGAAATAATTTCAAGTGCGAGGGTGCTTACAGCCACTCGGAGACCAGAAGTAGTAGCGGTCGCAGAACGAGAACCTAAACAGCGTGATGGAAGACCAAGAATGATCAAACCGTTTAGTGGCAAATGTTATAATTGCAAGGGTCCTCACTTGTTGAAAGACTGTAGGGAACCAATCAAGGTGACCTGCTATGGATGCGGCAAGCAGAGACATTATGTAAAACACTGCCCACAGGGAAAAGATCAGGGGGCAACCGGTGCGCCGGCGGTTACCCCTCCAAATCAGCAATGTCGCAAACCAGAACACTACCAACAATAGAAGCGCTGATAGAAGGCATGAGAGCTAAGGCCCTAATTGATATTGGCAGCACCGCAACATTAATCCGGTCGGGTCTTTCGACTGATTGTAGAAGTACAAGTACGGTAAGAGCAGTGGATGGACGGGAGGTTGTGTGTAGAGGGATCAGAACAGTGACGTTGGAGGTATGAGGACGGTTACTGAGAATCGAGGCAATTGTGATGGACAAGATCATTGATGGTGTTGATGTCATTGTGGGCATTGATGTTATCCGCCAGCTTGGAGGGGTTACCGTCTACGGAAATGGTAACGTGCAGTTCAGAGGAGGAGATTGTGCTATGAACATACAACGAAACAGCAAGAGTAGCAAAAAATGCAATGCGAAGTGATAGATAAGGACTTTGATGCAAAATTTGATGGAAAGAAGTGGACCGTGGAATGGAAATGGATTTCAGAACCCCCAATATTAAAAAACAACGTTAGTCACTATCATGCTAAATTGAGTAAGGAGAAGAAGGTCGAGTTCGACAGTCAAGTTAAACGGTGGTCAATCCACCGTTTAACTTGACTGTCGAACTATTAACCCCGTGGGACCAGGTTGTTCAGACGGGAGTGCTAGCCTTAATGGCGGTGGAACAACCCACAAAAAAAAGTCAGGCCAGTTCTCGATTACCGAGAACTAATAAATACATTATGTGTCATTCTGGTGGGGATGCAATTGACGTTTGTGGAGAAACAACGAAGAAGTGGAGGCAAATGACAACGGCATCAAAAATTGTTGATCTAAGGTCCGCATCCATGTCGCGAGACATCTGTGGCAGTACCAGTTAGTTCGTTACGAGTGACAGACCTATTGTTTAACGAGGTTGGGTTTCGGACTAAATGTAGCCCCGAAAATTATGTCAAAAATCCTAAAAAAATGTGCTAACAAAAGAGGAACATCGGAAAAAACACGGATTCGTATATTGACGATATACTAGTGGATGAAACAGTGGTACCAGCGGCAGACCTTGTAAATCATCTTAACAACTTTGGCTTAACAGCAAAGCCACCAGAATCATTAGAAGGAGGAGGAGCGTTGGGTCTTCGGCTTCATACGGATAAAGCAGGAGATCTGGTATTTGCGAGAGGGAATGACCTGCCTGAGGTGCATGAGGAAATGAGCAAATGTGAACTGTTCTCTGTCTGCGGAAAAATGGTGGGACACTACCCAATAGCTGGATGGCTTAGAATCACCTGCAGTTATTTGAAGAGAAGAGCAGAAGAAATCGATTGGGAAGACATAGTGGATAGTGAAACAACCGGTATGGTACGGGAAGTTGTGGAAGAAGTTCGACACCACGATCCGGTTCGAGGGAGATGGCATGTTCCCAAAATGGAAAAGGGTGTTGTATGGTGCGACGCAAGCAGTATGGCCACTGGTGTATGTATTGAGATCGATGGTGCGATAGTCGAAGATGCGGCGTGGCTAAGAAAGAAACATGACTACAACCATATCAACGTTGCTGAGTTGGATGCTACGATAAAGGGTGTAAACCTCGCATTGAAATGGGGTCTAAAAGAGATTGAAATTCGAACTGATTCGGTTACTGTCCGCAGTTGGATCGGTCTTACGATAACAGACGAAAAAAGGATCTGTACAAAAAGAGCAACAGAGCTAATTATCATGCGACGTTTGGGGATTCTGAGGGAAATGATTGATGAATTTAACTTAAAATTGAGTGTAACGTTCGTGCCCTCTGACAGAAATAAGGCCGATGCTCTCACCAGAGTGAAAAAGAGTTCACTGAAAGTAGAGAAAGCTATTACAGCGACGTGCCGTGCAGGCCGAGATGAGGTCAAGGAGTTGCACGGACTGCATCATGTAGGAGTGGATAGAACACTATATCTAGTACGGAAAGTCTACCCGGAGGTGTCAAGAGATACTGTACAGAAGGTGGTTAGAAGCTGTGATCGTTGTCAATCAATCGACCCGTCGCCAAATGTTCACGAATTAGGAGAGATCCAAGTAGACACCAATTGGACCAGATTATCTATCGATGTGACGCATTATAGAGGTGAAATGTACCTGACTATAGTTGATTGTGGCCCTGGCCGGTCCGCCATTTGGAGGGAGATTCGAGCAGCAACGGCAGACATCATTGCAAAGGAGCTGGAGGAAATTTTTTTCGAGCGTGGACCAGTTGAAGAGGTACTCATAGACAATGGGGTAGCGTTCCGTTCGGAAGTTTTTCGGTCAATGTTGGATAAGTGGAACACTAGGCAATATTATAGAGCAGCGTACAGGCCTAGTGGAAATGGTATCGTAGAACGAAACCACCGAACTATAAAAATCATTGCCGAGAGAGGAGGGATATCGCCTGCAGAAGCGGTATTTTGGTATATAATATGTCGCCTAAATCTGGCCAACGTGAAGACACTGTGTCGCACAGAGCAGTTTACATATAACAATGGAGACATCCTAGAGTTGGACCATGTTTAACACGCTCTGACGGCCCTGAATCTATACGGATTGGAGAGGAGGTTTGGGTCAAGCCAACTGGAGCCGCCCGCTGCACGACAAAATGGACAAGAGGAATGGTTACCGGGGCACAGTCGCGCAACAATGTTGAGGTGGACGGTATGCCAAGGCATATTCTTGACCTAAGAGTGATTCAAGAGGATTTAGAGAATGAAGGAGAAAATTGGAGAAGTTCTCATGAGGTTCAGCCCCAAACACTGCGAAAATCGCAAAGAGAGCGACACCCGCCCAGATGGAAGGATGATTATATAACGTGAGATGTGATCATGAGATCAGGGGGGGCGTGTGGTTAAAAAAAATGATCTCATTGGCGTCTGTACGTAAAAAGAGTCTCGTGTGAAAGCTATATATTGTTTATTTTAAGCTGGCAAAAGAAATTAACGCGGAATCACGGCGTTCATAGGACAGGGGTTGAGAAAATAAGATGGTGTGTACCAAAGACGGTGAGAGAAAAGAAATTTAGTTTACAAACAGCAAAACAATACGTGAAATACAACATCTACGTTTTGTCACTCAGAATTAACGTCTGCTAATGAATTTTAAGACAGTCTTTCGAATTTAAACTACATGTGCAGGCTTCCTTACTTTGATCGATTCAGCAGCATCAGCGGAAATATTCACCAGGTTACAACCGGAGGTCCCCGAAATTATTAAAGCCCTATATTTGCTCTCTTTTTCATTTTTCTATTTCGGCCAGCTATCTTATCCATTTTCTCACTTTCAGCGGTCTCTCCCTTCGTGACTCCTACAGGAGGGCTACACTCAACCCTTACTGCAGAAGACAAGGTCGGTCTTGGCAACTTGACGTTAGATTTGTGGTATCACTCATATCATAGCAGCAGAAATAGGCCTGTGTTCACAGGAAATAAAAACGTACTTCATAGGAAATAAAACATACACAGAGATGACAGTAAACAAAGGCATGTTAAATTCTACATTAAAATCATGCAATTTATTTATTATGTCCATTGGTGTGTGCATTTTTGTTACAAGTATTTCATGCATGTAATAAAAAGAAGTCTTTCGTATTATTACAAGCAATGTCACAGAGAGAGAAAGTTAGATTGTCCAAATGTTCGTAAATAAGAGATTTAATTCAACGGCTTTTGGCGTTCGTAAATAAGAGATTTAATTCAACGGCTTTTTATTTCTGGCAGGAACAGTTTTTGTTGCATGCTAGGAGAACTTTTTATTACTTTTATTTAATTTATTTTAAACAACGTTTTTATGTTATTTCTTTATTTTATTTAATATATTCATTAATATTATTTTATATTTTATTTTTATTATTTAATAATAATAATGTCCCTACTAGTGGGGCATATTAAGTCAGTATACCACAAGAATCTTTCACGTGATGATACAAGCTCCAAATTTGGTATACATGTGCTGCAGGGCCTATCCCCTCGGAAAAATACATTACTCACGTTGAAAAACAAAATGGCCACTATTTTTTAAGACGGCCATCTCATAAAATAGGAAAAAGGATTTTCAGTGCTAAACGTCTATAAATAGGAACCTAAATGTTAAATAGATTGTATTTTGACTGGAGAAATATATTTTGGTACTAATATTCGAAAATTGTTACCAGTTTTCAAGATGGCGACGATTGCATGACTTAAAATCAGTACTTTTGTAGCTGTCTTACAAAATTATCACAGATATCTTACTTATTATAAAATGCAGATTGTGTGTGTGTGTGTGTGTGTGTGTGTGTGTGTGTGTGTGTGTGTGTTTGTACGTTTACGTTTATATTGGATCGGATTTCCTACATTTTTCAACCGATTTCAACAAAACTTCCCAGGACTGCGTAAAATTACCTTGCGGTGGTTCTGAGAGCGCCAAAAATTGGAAAAACACAATTGTTTTTGCACGAAATCAATTTGAAAACACGATAAAACAGGATTCTGTCACCAGAATGAAAGGGGGACAACTCATATCGAGTTATACTTAAAAAAAACAAAACAAGGTTGTTTGTGTGTGTGTGTGTGTGTGTTCGTTTATATATGGGATCGGATTTTCTACATTTTTCAACCGATTTCAACAAAACTTCACTTTTTTTTGGCAGGTAGTGTTTCTTATTGTCTTGCACACTTTTTTTTTTCTTTATTTTTTACATTCAGAATGCTTTAAAATTCCATTTACAAGAAAATTATTTATAATAAAATTCTATTGAATCAGTAGACTCATAACGATTGAAAACAATGTTTTTGTTTGAGTTTGGGTTTGAACAATTCGTAAAAAGAAACAAAAAAAACAACAAAAAACAAAAAAACAAAACTAATTAAGACATGCGTGTACGTCAACCTTAAACAATAATCTTTTTCAATTTTATTTTTCAGTCTTTATGATGGTCGATACTTGATCTATCTCTTACTGTTGCACCCCCGGGCAACGCTGGGCTCTACTGCTAGTTTGTGATAATTTGTGAGACAGCTACAAAAGTACTGATTGCTAAGTGCTGGGCTAAGAGTAAAAGCGCTTCACTTACTTAAATGACATTGGATGAACGATCGGGCTAGGTGTAGGGCATTTATATGTATGAACCTAGTTGTATCCCATATCTCAATGTGATAATCTATTTTGCACGGCAAGGTGGTAAAAGGATACCCCCTCGTGTTTAACCTGTTCAAAACGTCCACTAATAATCCGTTGAGTTGTACACCTAAAACTGACTGGAGAAAGTGTTGCCTCTGTCAGACTGATACAAAAGAAGAGTTGAAGTCACCCCAACCCGTTACGAGTGTAGTTCTGATGGCTATTCCATCATAGCAAAAAACTTACCACAATTACAGGCAATCCACCAGTTACCGATCAGTTTAGACCCATCCAGATTGGATGAAGGAAGTGGTATTGAGGATACACTGAGGCGAAATAGTGCCAAGTACCACCAAAATTGTCGCAAAATGTTTGACTGTTATAAACTTGAGCGGCTGAAATTCAAAATGATCCAGGAGAATAACAATAAAAAAATTCGAAGAACTAGCATGGAAGTGCAACGGTGTTTCCTGTATGAAAATATACAACCAAAGTCAAATTTGCGACTAGCCATGACTATACAGCTAAATGAGAGGCTTAATGAATGTACTCGCAATCTTAATGATGACAAGCTTTTGGCTATCTTGAGCGGTGGAGATGTGATTGCCCTGGATCTGAAATACCACTACTTTTGCTTAACAGCTCTGTATCATAGAGAGCGGGCACACGTTGCAGCCAAGAACAAAGAAAAAGTCCAATAATCCCAAGAAAAGGAAGTCTTCCCTTTGGTGTTCTCTGAATTTCTTACCTATGTCATTGAGACAAGAAACAGCAGTGATGAGCCTGTTTCATTTCGACTTGCTAACTTGGTGAGTCTTTACAAGGAAAGACTTGCGCAATTTGGAATAGATATACCTGATGTGAACTCTACCAGACTGAAAGAAAAGCTTTTGGCAGAGATACCTGCGTTGGAAACATGCAAGGATACACGTGATGTTTATCTGACATTCAAGAAGGATGTAGGTTCTGTCATGTCAGAAGCATCAACCTACTCATTCTCGCCAAAGTTGCGAAGTTATTGTGTAGGCACTTGCTTAATCAAAAATGTAAGTATGAGGGTAATCTTTATGAGACTTCGGTATATGATTCATTACTTCCAGCTTTGCCCCAATTTGTCTGCATGATTGAGCATGGAGAAGATATATCAGCTCAACTGGGAGATGCAGCTGTAGCCAGATATGTAGAGGAAGGCGTGGTTTGTCCTCCCAAATTGAGGAAAGGTCATTTCAGCACATTTGCGATGGATAACATCAACCATAATCCCTTTTCCACAACGGCGACCACATTATTCCATGGAACCAGCATATCCATCTTTCAAGATGCAACATCAAGAAAACAAGGAAAAGTACAGGAACCAATTCTAATTAAGAATACCAAAGTAAAGGAAGTCTCAGAAATCCTCAACTCATATACAAATGTCTATCATGCGTTTCTCCTTCCAAGGGTAGTGTTACATATGAATCTCTGCCAAGTCTTCCTCTAACCAATGAATATGAGTAGTTGCAGAAGGTTAGCCTCACACAAGAAGTACATGATGACACGCAGAGAAAAAGGGAGGTCTTGCATTTGAAGTGAACATTACAGCACTTCTGTCCCTCCTTCGTGATGAAGGCACTCCATGGACAAAGTCAGGGATACTATTTCACACGTCAACTCAGGACAGGTCCCTGTGATAACAGCAGACCAGCCTATTTATGCACTTATCAAACAAGTCCAGTGGCACTGGCCTGACCTGTCTGGTGAGGATAAATTTGTTGTCATGTTTGGAGGCCTCCACATAGAGATGGCTGCTTTAAGGTCTATTGAAACCCTACTTCGAAGCAGTGGGTAGACAGGTGCTTTTGTGAAGTCTGGGGTGGCTTCTTTTGGAATGGCAGAGTTCTTTCTTTCTGCCTCAAGTGTCACAAGAACACGCCATATGCACCAAGTTACAGCGTATCGCCTCTATATGCTCCAAAAGGAAGCATATGAGCATCATTAAGTAGAAGAGAATGAAGAAGCTCTGGATTTTGATGACTGGTGTTAGAAAAGCAGAAAAGAGAGTCCTCAATTTCAATTCTGGAATCTTGTGTTGTCAATGGAATTGGTGACGTTCTCGTTGGTCAGGTCTTTCAGGGAGGCCAACTTCGGTTTGTACTGCGAAGCACTGGCTGCTCTAATCCTCTTGTTATTTGCAAACAACAATGTGAACTATGTTAGATGGCTTCCCACCCATCTTGGAGAAATGTTCACTTAGGAACAAACTCACCCTCAGGTCTTTAATGTATTTCAACTGGGAAATCTTGTAGTACACAAGACTAACAGGAAGTTTTCTGGCTTTGTCATTGACCAAGCACATGAACAGGACAATGCAGTAGCGAAAGGGGATGGTGGTTCCATTGAGCTTACTGAGGACTCAGCTGCACTGAGTAGGTGGATGGTGTCTGGATCAGAAGTTAGTGTGCTAATATCACATTATCAGTTGGTGTCACTGGCCAAAGTGGTAAATGAAGATAGCGCGCACCATGAGCAAACCAGCCATCTCAGAAATTTTCTAACAAGGCCCAGAAAGTATTTGGTGAAATGGAGGACTTGGACAATCCTTTTCAGGAAGAATCAAAATACCTGCTCACATTGGATTCAAAAACCATCCTGCATCCCAGTACTGCTGAACTTGTAAAGACTCACCTTGAGAAAGGTAAAGTTGCCTTCCGAAAATTTTTCAATGGTCTGGGAGACGAAGCCCATTAAAAAGAACAATAATTCTTTCGCCAAGAGGCAGATGTACTCATCGAATTTCGCGACAGACATAGTTTTTAATGTTTACTAGACTTCCAGCCTGAAGGCTGAAACAAGATCAAAGAGAGACAAAGGGGTTCGGCGCCGAATGATGTAGAAAACCAAGCTGCCACCTAAAAAGTTTTCTGAAGGAACCAACAAGACAGAGCTCTTTGGATTCCTTGCTGATAAGATAGTGACCATGTGTCTTAACAATATCGTTGTTGTGACCAAAGGAGATCAAGCTCTTCCCAACAGATCCATCAGTCTTGATGGCTTCGATTCTTGCAACCACGAGGAAGTAAGAATCTTCACACAAGCTCTTCATGCAGCCAAGCAACAGGTGACGTCTTTGTTGGTTAAAGCACTCGACACAGATGTTCTCGCTGTTACAGTCAGTGTTTTGCTACCCTCCAAGACGCAGAAACGGAAATACTGTGAGTTGAATTTGGCCAGGGTCAGTTCATTAAGTGTTTGCCAATTCATGACATGGTGGCGCAGACAAATCCAGTGGCATGTTGTTCTTTCACGCCTTCACTTACTGTGATATTCTTTCAGCTTTTCGCAGAAAAGGCAAAAAACTGCATGGTAGAAATGGGGGGGGTTACTCTCAAGTGACTCCAATCGTCAAGAAGTTAAGTCAGTACCCACCAGTCGTGGAAAATGCAGGCTACTTCTTGAGAAGTGTTTCATCACCATGTATGGCAAGAACAGCACTATGGGCAAAGTTGATGAGGCAAGACTAGACTTGTTCGGTCGGAAGCAAAAGTCTTATGATGCGCAGCTCTCATACAGTATGTCAAACGGTCTGCCTACCAAGCAGGCTGCATATGGGACCAGGCAACAGTGTCCAAAATGCAAACTGAAAGCCCTGGGGGTGGTAGAAAGATGGTGAGGTCTGGCAAGCCTTTTGGACGATCCTTCCACCCATTGCCCAGAGATGTCAGCAGTTAAAATGTGACTGCAAGACGGAATGCCAAGGGCGATGTAAATGCTATCGCTTCATTCTCAAGTGTACACAGTTGTGCGCATGTAAATGTGAGGACTAAAATATGGACTAATCCACCACGTGAATTAAAAGGTAATAATTACCTGCTATATATGCTATATTATTCTTCATTTTTTTCTTTTTGCAAAATGTAGCGCTGAAAGAGCCTGTCTTCATTTAATTCCGGTCATATCATCTTAGTTTTCAATAATTACGATTTTGTAAATGAAGAAACGGATTTTTCTAACTCAAAAACATATATTTCGGTGTATAGAACGTTAAAATAGCATTATTCCATTAAAACATAGCTCAAACACAGATTCATACCACTTCAAATGGCGGCTATTTTGTTTTTCCACGTGGGTAACGTACTTTTCTGAAAGAATAGGTTCTGGAGCACATGTATACTAAATTTGGTGCTTGTACCATCAGGTGAAAGATTATTTCAGTAATCTGCTGCACTACACAGATTTCTCGTTCCTCCCACAGGAACAGGCGGAGAAATCTCTATTCGAAGACCACCAAAAAATTACACTCAACCCCTGCTGCAAAAGGTGAGGCCAGTCCTAGCAGTTTCCCACTTGGATTTCTGGTTCCTCTCTTGGGAACTGTCGGAGAAATCTCTCTTTTCAAACAATTACTACACCCTCGAGAACGTTGTTAACTGTGAAGACTCCTCATTTTTTTAACCTGCAAATTGCTGCTATTTTACACTCCTTTTTTAATCGAATAAAAGCTTACATTTTGGATTCCTTTTACGGAAATAAAAAAGAAGCATAGTGCTTCTCAGGGTTCAAAACAATTTCGAAGGTCAGTTTGATCTACACGAGCGTACACACACACGCGCGCGTGAGCACACACACACACAATAGAAGACGACAGCAAGCAGTTACTGGCTTACGCACTAACAGAAACATTAGACTGACCGTCATAAGTCTGTTCACACTCTACACATCTCATGTGGTACTACGAAAACTTAATTACTTGATAAAACAAGCTTCATTGGAAGGAACATTGGACATTTTGTTGTTTAACCTGATTTTATGTTTTATTTGAAAGATTTGTTGTTGTTAAATATTTGGAATCCCCACAACCAGATTACAAAAAAAAAAAAAAAAAACCTGTGTTAGACTTATCCCGACAAGTTCTTCTGAACTTTTTTTATTTTTGTGATAAACATAAGTGCCTAAATTCACGTTTTGCAAAGGAAAAAACAACACATTTATTCAATCAAGTTTTCATTAAACGGTTACGAAGTGAAAAAAAACTTCCTTTGAATCAACAAAAATCAACAATAGCCGTTATCTGATTCATAAACACGATATTGTTAACAAATAAAAAAAAGAAATCTATTAAAAATGTAAATCTAAAAATAAAAATAATGGTAAAATCAATACAATTTTATAGGAAATAATTATTTCAATATTTTCCCGATTTAACTACACCAAAAAATGTTCCACAATTTTATTTAAAAACATGGGTGATTCGCATAAAAGTTCAATTTAGGTGAGTGAGATGATATTTGTATTATTAGCTGACCGACAACAGCACAATTTCGTGTTCTCTTTTTTGCTGCTGTTGTTGAAGCCTTGCTGTCCTTTCTCTTTCTTTATTTATTAATGGCTATTATATCTATATTTATTTCTGTACTAGACCTACTAAGGAGTTCCTCATATTCTAGTATATGCCCTGATTCTTTCAGACGTTTCAGTGTTTTCTTTTACTTCATTGATGACTACTACTTCCACACATGATCAGCCATGACTAATTTTACTGTTTCGCCCCTAATTACAGCTATACGATGTTCCTCCAGTCTTACTTTTAGGGGACGGATGGTTTCACTTTTATATTTTTTACGACAATTGCAAGGGGTGGAATACACACGGTTCTTGGTAATGTTCTCTATATTAGGCATGTCGACAGAGATTTCTCCGTATTGTCCATCTGCTTTTGAATATTGTTTTGTTGATTTATGACCGCAGATCTTTTGAATCTTTTTCGCTAAGCCCTTGACATATGGGAGACAGAACGTGTCAGTTTTCCTGACTTTCATTTTTATCCTTCTCTTTCTGCCTACAGAAAATGATGTTATGTTTGCACAATATTTGTTATTCTGAAGGATACGTTCAATGTTGATCATCTCCTGTTGGTATGTGTTTGGATTGCCACTTATGATTTTACACGGTGTTGTAGGTATTGAATTTAAGATATGCCTAGTGATGGCTGTCATGTGATATACTGATGTCTTGAACCCATCTTCTGTGCTAGTTAATTGTACATCCAGTAAGGCTAGATGATTATTGTTTACTACTTCTATTGTGAACTCGATCAAAGCTCTTATCCAGTTAATATAGCTCAGCAATATTTGTACAGCTCTCTAGTGAGGCTAGAGTATGAAGGTGTTATCTACGTGTCTTAGTTATACTGTTGAGTTTAGTGATGCCGTTTTTCAAGTTATTTCTTCAAAGTATATGTTCAACATTGCAGGTGACAACGGTGAACCCATAGCCAAGCCTTCCTTCTGTTGGTATATGTCAGCCTTTATCTGGAGTTACACAGAATTTTCATCAGGTTATCTCTTGGGATACTAATACATTCTCCAAGGGAGAGGTTCGATTCCAATTGTTTTCGAACCAACCATATAGCCTCATCCGTAGGAACACTGGTGAACAGGGTCTTTTTTTTCTATGTGCTGTCCTTTCATTATGTGTCCCAGGAACTTCAGATGCCTCTTCTTGATGTTAAGTATAAGCCTTCTGCTTGTTTGCAACCTCTTTAAGACTTCATCGTTGCTCACACGCTCGGTCCATGATATCATCAGCATCTTTCTGTAGAACCACATCTCCGTCGTCTCGAGTCTCTTCTTCATCTTTGAGGAAATCGTTTAGCATTCGCTGCCGTAAAGAAGGACAGATGTCACGTAACAGCTCAGTAATTTTTCTTTACTTCGTTTCCAAATCCTCCTGTCTCTCAATACGCTGCACAGCTTTTGGAATGCGTCCTTGGCCATCCCAATACGTCTATGGATCTCAGTGTCGCATTTACATCCTCTGTTAGAACGCTTCCCAGATATTTAAACTTCCGCATCTGCTTTATTCTAGTGCTCTCGACCTGCAAATCGCATTCCGGTCTTATCCTTTTATTGATGACCATGATTCTGCCTTCTTGTAGTTTATACTTAGTCCCTTCTTCTCACTCTCCGTCGTTACCTTCTGTAGGAGATTTTGTAATTTCTTTTCCGTGTCTGCTATCAGTACTGTATCATCTGTGTATCTTATGTTGTTAAGATTGTGGCCGCCAATGCTAAATCCCAGTATTTCCTCAGGATTGCCTCGCTGTATAGGTTGAACAGGTCGGCTTTATGCCCCTTTCTATTTTGGTGTATTCGCTGAACTCGTTCTCTATGTGCATGCATGGTGTTCGCTGCCAGTATAAGTTCTTGATTATTCTGATATCTTTCCCGAATATATCAAGGTTGCTGATTCCAGCAGATCCTTGTGGCGTACTTTGTCGAAGGCCTTTGCATAATCTATGAAACATAGATACACGTCCTTCTGCATTTGTATCGCTCTTTCTGATAACATTCTGAGCATGAATATCGCGTTCCTTGTTCCGGTGTCTTTAACGAACCCGCTCTGTTCTCGTCCTTATCTCTGGCCTGATTCTGCTGCACACTCTATTCATCAGAATACGGGTGATGAGTTTTGTCACGTGGCTCATTAGGCTTATTGTTCAGTGGAGATCGCATTCATTTGCGCCTGGTTTCTTAGGCATTGCTATGAAGATAGATCTGTTGAGGTCTTCCGGTATATCCCTACTGTCGTAGATTCCATTTATTATTTCGGTTATCTTGTCTATGCTAAAGTCATCTAAGGCTGTCAGCATTTCCGTTACAATTCCGCCTGGCCCAACTGCCTTGTTTCTGTTCAAATTTCAATGTCCTGTTAGTTGTCTTATTTATTTGTGCATGTCTCCTTTGTTTGGTAGTAATCAATCTTTCAATTTCTGAACATTTTTTTCGTTTAGCCACTCTTCTTTAGCTTGCCTGCATTTGGTTATTTCATTGTGTAATTTTCTGTACTGTGTTCCGAATATTAGCAGAGTTTTCTTTCCATTATGTCGAGAATCTCATCAGTCATCCATTCGTTTTTTTCTTTTTCGTCTTGTCTCCTTTGGGATGATATCGTTTGCTTATGTCACTAAAACGTCTCTTAGTGCGTCCCATTTCGAGTCTGTGTTCCTCGTATCTTCTTTTCACATTGTCCATATATTTTTCTTTTAGGTTGTGGCCGCTCAGGAGTTTGTTGTATTTCAGTTTGGGTGCTGCGTTAGGCTTCTTAAATTTCCGCAGTTTCACTCTTAATTTACATATAAAAAGGCGATGATCGCTTCCGCAGTCGGCACTTGGGTAGGTTTTGCAGTGAATCATTGCGTTCCTGAATCTTTTGTTGATGGTTATATAATCAGTTCGGATTTAGTTTCTCCTCCTGGGCTCCTCCACGTCCATAGTCATCTCGGATGTTCTTGGAACCATGTGTTGGCTATTACCTGGTCATTGGCTGTGCACCATTGGATCCATTTTTTCCGCGTACCGTATCTAAACTATACTATAGATGAGAATGTCGCGTATCGATTCTGTAAAGCTGTCCTGAGTTCTTAATATATGACGAGATCTTCTCTGTTAGTGGGTTCACTATATCCGCTGTTCACTGAGTGACATGCTGAACTTCTGCAGCTATCATTATTTACATTATTTATTTATTTACATTATTTACACCTAGCTGTCACAAGAAATTGGTATTACGCTCAACGTAATACAAACTTTGTGAATCTTGTCGAAACGGATCTAGAGGGTTTACGGAAGCAGAGAGATAGCATGCACACCTGCGTCTAAGCCATGACAGCTTTAACTGGTCTTGTCCACAGAACCAGCGAGCAACACGTAGAGCTGACTAGCACACGTCGGAAGAGTGATCTTTTTGTATTTTCAATTGGATCTCTCAGCACAACCCCTTTGACCCAAACCACCCAGAACTATCAGTATCATCTTGTTTGACAGCATCCGATGGTCGGAGATTTTTGTCAAGATTTATCGTGGAAGACCAGACGATAGATTGAACTCCCTCAGGTACATCAAGTATATGGAATATGTTGCGACATTGATGAAGAAGTTACAGCCTAAAAGACTGCCTCTAAGTGAACTGTCAGTTTTGTTCCACAGTCTGCATATCCATTATTAAGTTATGATTTGGAAGACTTTCGGTCATTGCTAACTTGATCTTTGCAATTCGGGTTGGGAAATGAGAAACGGTACTTTAGATCCTGTTCTTATCGATCTTACTGCCCCTGAGGAAGTACAGAAGTTTGTGAGTTGTAAGGGTAATATTTTGTCCAAAAGTCCTTGCAGGACAAATATCTGCTCTTGTCAGAAACATGGTCTCACGTGTGTAGCAGCATGTAGGGATTGTATATGCACAGATTTGCAACAACATTAGTCTGACCCTGCAAGAAGAGGACGAATGGGAAGACGGTGCTAATTTATTTGAACGTTTATTTTGAGTTTATATCAGGCTATTTAAATTGTACTGTTTGCTATTTTTGGTGGTGGAGTTGGGAGTATTTCCATACTCGTTTGTGGTATCTTATAACCTTTTTTTGATGGAGTGCTATTTTTTGGACCTAGTATTTTTGCGATAGTATTTGAATTAAAGTTTTCAGATTCTATAATTTTCTGTTATATTTTTGTATCAAGGATCATATTTTTGGCAGATATTAGAAAGCCGTGAAAAGATATACACACTTTTTAATAGGCACTTTGTCAGGATGAGCCATCAGTTTACTTAGTAAAACAGGACTTTCAGGCCTCAAGTTACTTATTCGTTTGAGTAATGAGTTATTTCTATGTATTTGTTTTCTTTATTCTCTAGTCATACCTTGCTTGTAGCACACAGCACCGCCAAGTCTTCTTCGAATAGGTCCTATGTTTTACTGACTAGACTGGAAGAAGTAGTTATTTGTTTTGTTTTATTTTTTATGTTATCTACTGTTTCACTGCTATTTATATGACTACTGATATATGCCAGTTGATAATGGTGAAATACAGCTACGTTTTACTTTTACTTCAGGTTCATTATTTCAGATCTGGTTTGCAAATTATCCCCCATTACTAATATCCTCAGGTGGCCTGAATGAGGACTTTTCAATTTTCAAAAGAGGACACTATAACCTTTCTAAAAATACCATATTTAGCTTGGTAACATATTTTCCCGGTGAACATTGATATCGACAAGACTAGTTGTCCTATAGGCCCCGAAAGGCGCAGAAAAATAATAACACATCGTGAAATTCGGTGTCACGTTTTCTCTCTGCAAGGCTTTTTTTGTTTTTATTTTATTTTAGTAATTAATGTAAGTCCCTATTTACTTATGAAGATTTTTATCTTCCAAGTTTAATTTTTAGGTGTTCAAACCTCTACACAGTTCTTTTTTGCACATGAATTATTGTAAATAAAAAATTCTTCATGCTGCAATTTCACCCTTTTTTGTCTATGTCAAAAGAGATAACTAATTGTTACTTTTTGGATATGGGAAATTCCTATATATAAGAAAGTAAATATCTGGACGTTTTCCGTTATGCCTTAGGGAAGCAGCAGATTTGTTTAAAGGATATATCTAAAAGCGTTTCAAGAAGAGAAAGTACAGGAGATTTTCTCATATACAAAAATAAATCATTAACCACTTCTTTTATACATAATAAAAAAAACTCTTACTCAGTGTGAAAGTGAAACAGGGAAATTTGTCTATTTACAATGATATTTTGTGAAAAGGTACGTCGGTAGTGTCATACAAGCCTCTAGGCTTGTATGACACTATTTAGGAGGTTGAATGAATAGAGCTATGAATATACCGATAGACTCCGGATAAATAAGAAGAAGAGTTAATGAATAGACCGAATGACATACCAATAAACTCCAGTGGGAAAGCTTGAAGATTTATTTCTCAAAAAGGCCTAGAACCAGACGGCTAGCAGAGAAAATAACATTCAACTACGACAGATCATATGGAAAATATTTTGACACTTGGTTGATGACATACAGCATAAAAATACGGGCTGTGAAGGCAAGAAGAGAGAATCGGATAGGAATTAAAATCATAATTCGGAGATAAGAATTTTCTTTGAGAATGCCCCTGACGGGACCCCAAAGGTGTAGAAAGCCGCCTGGGTTGTGTTTCAATTTTGGACAATGAACTTGGAATTAATCTTTTCTTGCGTTTTCACTCAGAGGCTGTCGACAAACATTGGTTGGAGGGTGGTCGAGATGTCGGGTTCAGATGAGACCCAAAGGAAGGTGGAGGAGCTATCCACGCCCACTGAGGAGTATTAACAGGAGATGGTAATAAGAGAACGTGGAAGTTATGGGGCGGATTAATAGCCTGTGACCATCACCCCTAGAAGAGAGGAAATCCCCAAATTAGGAAGTAATTAATTCTCTGAATTCACACAATGAAAATGACAGGTAGAGAAAATACTGAGTGCTCGGTCGTATAGCGCCCCCAACCCACCGGTTTGGGAGAACGTCAATAAATACAAATACCTCGAAACGAGAAAGGAGGGATCGGTCCAGCCACTGGACGCGAGACACCACGCGTGATTATCTGCCGACAAGAACCTCCGACATCAGTCTTGTGCTACACTTTATCAAATCAGCAATCTTTACCAAGTTAACAATGTGTCGCGTCTGACTGAAGCGGGTTGAGTCGATAATTGTCTGTATGCGAACTCTAAGACTTAAACAACAATTAAGCAATTGTTGTACGAAGGTACGAAGAACCTTATATAAAAATAATACTTATTTTTTATTCGAGTGTTTTTTTTTTGTTTGTTTCTTTGCGTTTTCACCCCGCACGGAACAGCACAATACGAAGATTCCTGACGGCGATTTGATCTTGGCCTGAATCGAAGCAATCACCTATTCGATCAGCTGCTGATACTGGACATCTTGGACCACCAACGGAGGTGCTTGAAGGCGACACTTGTACCAAAAAAAAAAAAAAACCGAAAAAAAACCAAAAAAAAAAAAAACCAAAACTTTTGGGCACCTAAAGAATTTAAGTTAGGTAGAAAACTATTCATATGAAAAGGTAATATGTTAAGAAGTTCACAAAGTGTTATCATATTTTGTTGAGTCCTGCGGTAGATGAACGGCCAACATAGTAGTGGGGAGCCCCTGTTGTTGAATGGAAGGATTTATCGAAAGAATGGCGTTTGCAGTAAACTTTCTAATGTTAGTATAGTTTGTAAATTATTGTATTATTTTTAATACTTTCGCCCAGCCCCTCAAGCTCCGACTTCTTACTCTCTGGGTTGAGGTGTCTACTCGGTCCTAACCGAATTTAAGGGAGTGGCCGTAGGTCCCCTGAGCATCCGTAGATTATTCGACCGGTCCACTGGTTTAATCCTGCTTCCTGCCCTGGTTTGATCCATAAAGCAGAAGTGATGTTCATCCATTCACGGTCGACTGAAGATGTAGACACGGCTGGAGAGTCTGTGCTAAGAAATTTAGAATGCAGTAAAAATGTGGTGTTGCAGCGGAAGTAGTGTCGGTGAAAATCCATTTGATAGCGTCAATGGAGCTGATAGGAGGATGTTACAGAACCGAAGTTAAAGAAGAGCTGGTGTTTGGAAAGATTTGTTCATCAATGGATAATATATTTGATACTGCAAATGCTGTAGTTATGTCTGATTTCATTATGAGATACACCGACTGACCTGTGTTGATTCCAGCTTAGCACATTGTCTCATGAAAATTGTTAATAAACTCACGATGTGCAAAAACACACGCGACCTAATTTTTATTGACGATATCCTGGAATCAACATTTTTGGTCTCTTCAGTATGAAGTATCATTCACACAGTGCATATCTACAGGGCTAGTAGTAATGCGTCTGGTGTTTTAGTTGTTTGACTGATTCTAGCCATTCAGCTTCTATAACTTTCTGGTATTGAGTTGAAGACTTAATACATTTAGTAGTGTCGTTTCTTTCCAGGACGATATTCTATATGCATTTGGTATTCCTGTAGCTTGAGTAGCATGTGTTGTAGTCTGTGTGGAATCATTGGACCCCAAGCACAATTGCCAGAAGTTCTCTTACTATGCATGCATACAGTCTGAAAGATTTCGATGCATAGTTAATCGGTCTGCCATTATGGGTCAGTATACCCAAGTTTTTAATGTTTACATCATTTTAGACGGTTGACATCTTGCTTGTGTCGAAGTATGCAAGAGTTCTGGCTGATTTCTGTTTTTAGATCTTTAAAACATCTATTGCGGTGTTCTTCACGCAGAAATTGCTTCTTACTTAGCAAGTCTTGTAGATGGATGTTTTTTTCGAACAAGGCCGAAATGAATTTAGACCAGTAAGTAGGGCTAAATATTCACGCAGATCTCTTTTGCATGTTGGAAATAACATGTTTACCAAATCGCTAATATTATCTGAGTCCGGATTAACACAATATGCACTGTTTATCATGCCGTAAAATGACATGTTTTCAGATTTGATTTTGCATATTTTTATTTGAAAACAAAACCTTTTTAGGAAGCCATTTGCATAAATTTATGAAATATTTTTTGTAATCTTTTTCCGATTTTTCAAGATTTGGAAGATATTGTTGGGGAATGATTCCATGGGGCATGGTTTGAATAAAAAACAGAGAAAAGATTGTTGCGTGTTCAAATAAAACGATATTTAAACTTAGAATACACAAATTTTAACTGTAATTACCTATCATGAAATAAAAATGAGAAAGTTCTTCTCTTTGACTGTACGGAAGTGAGGAAGAGAGAAAGTGGAGTTTGGAGGCAACACCAAAGAGAGTGCACTGTTGCTTTGGTGAGAAAGACAGTACGATGAGGTTGACTCTTGTCTCTTTACTGCTGTTAGTCCTTCTGCCGAGTTGAATGAATGTTTGCTTTTTATGGTCTTGTATAGGCTCTAGAAGCCTGTGTTTATTTACTGGCGAGGGCTGGTTTTATTGGCTATTTATTTTTATTAAATTACAAATTTGTAGTATGTTTGAAACCCGGAAGACTGCGTAGATCATTTGCACGTCGTGTTTAATTTTGTAATTTTCTTCTTTGATTTGATACTGTTCACTTGCTCTACAATATCTTGGGACACATTCAACCCAAATGCTATATAACCAAATTATATTTTAGTACTATGAATTAAGTTAGAAGTAGTTAAAAAGTGTAATAAATAAATATTTTAATCGTCTAGGTTGTTTTTTTTTTCACGTATTTTCGATAAAAGTGTATTGTAAGTGGAAATCAAACGGTTTGTAAAAAATGTCTAAATCACTTTTATTTTTTTAGAATTAGCACTTAAAAAATCACCAAAATTATTTTGTGAATGTTGCAGATTCATTTCGAATATGTGGAAAAATATTATATCATATTTACTGACCAATCATTTAAAAATCGGGATGGAGTCGCCGGGAGCCACTCCTTTCTCATAAAGAGTCGGGGTCAGCAGATAAGGTGAGAAGGCGTTTAGACGTCAAGGCAGAAATCATTTGGACTTCAAGGCGAAAAGCACTTAAAAGGGTCAGTTGCAAACAGCCAGTGGATGAGTCTTGTTATCTGTGCCTTATTCAACATTAGAGTTAAGAGTGGCGCATGTTCTCTTTTCCTTTTACTTTTTCCAAATATAAATTTTTATAGGTAATCTTCGGAAATATAATTATAGTAACCGAAGTATGGTTATCAATTGAGATTCTTTGTCTAAGTGGGGAACTAAACTTGGAAAATAGCTTGGCACCCTCGAAGTGATCGGTGAGTTTTTCTATCATTGGGATTTTGTGGTGTGATTTTATAAGTAGTATCTTCGGTCGAGGCAGTTTCACAGGCTTCCATCCTTTTCGTGCGAGTAGACTCGAAACCCAGTCTGTTGATTTTACTTTTGTTAAACTTTATGATGCCACCAAATGCTCATTTTTTAATCGTATCTGTGATTGCGATTCGAGTTTACCAAAATAGGTGGACGTTAAGCAAAAAGTTTTGAGCTTTTTGGCATGGAGCAAATTTTGTCAAAACGATTTGAGGAAAGTTTGACTAGGTCATGCAGTTTGCTGATTAACTTTGGTGGTTTATAAAACAGTAAATATTTATCAATTTCAGTTATTTTGATAACCCTAGGTCTCTGAACATCAACAATGTCGAACGTACTATTGTGCCAACCAGTGTTGTAGTATTTGCATGTTGCCGTAGCACTTGATAAGTGTCTCAGTGTCTGTCGTCAGTCTTGTGCCATTTGTCTACACTTTCCTGTTATACTTCTCAGTTGTACGGTTGTGTGAAGCTGAACCTGGTTTTTATGTATCAGCTAGAGTTAGGACTCCGTAGATTGCATGCCATTCTACCCTTTAGATAATTTAGATGAACTGATGCTAACCTCCAGGAAAGTGACTCATTATGCCTTCTTGAGCTAACTTTCTCATCTGACATGAAGTGGGAGGCTATTTTGAATCTATTCCCAAGTCAGCTGCTAAGAAAGTTGGTTCACTGTGTCGTGCGAGACAATTTTCTTTCCAGAATCTATCTTACATATCTAGCGCCCTTGCTATTTATTTTGAACTCCTAGATAAAATACAAAGGAGACATTATTGGTCCTGATCTGGCGGCTTGGCTTCAGCCACTCCCCGCCGCCGTAAGATTGCCTCCCTGTGTCTTTTCTATAAAAACTTTCATGGTAATTAATCGGATTACCTCTTCGTTATGGTACCTAGATTTTTTAAATTTAAGCGCAGTACTAGACTGACGTCGAGATCTCATCAATTTACAGTTGAGCTGGTTAGATGTAACCGTAGATTTTATGCTAACAGTTTCTTTTTTCACATTTCTCACTTGTGGAACTCCCTTCCGGTCCCATGCTTTCTAGTTAACTTTAATCTGCAAGAATTTAAATGCAATGTCAATCGCTATCTACTGCCTTCCTGATTACTCTTTCCTCTTCCCGCTCATTATTAATGGTTCTGTTCCTAATTCTTCCACACCCTTGTGTTTACTGCCTCCCATGGAGTGGTACTGATTAAAAACAACGACAACAAAAAACTTTCAGGTGTGAAGGAAGCTATATTCACTAATAAAAAAAACTCATTCTAAGCCATACGAAACGTTCACCCATTAACTTCGTTGTAATCCGCCGCCCAGGATGCGATATAGTGAGTGGAAGTGATCGAATATCTGCCTTCTGATGGAGGCAGGAACCAAAGGTCCGGGGTGACCCGTACTGGTGTCACATAATAAATGCCTACTGCTGAAGGGCACGGGACGTGGCTCAATTGTATCTTCTTTTAGGTCTGACAGAGCGTCGTCCCTTTGTTGCTCATCGAAATCTAGGGGCTGTTTGCTCGATGCATTGATTATAGTAGCGCGCGACAGCTTGTCTGCTACAGTATTATTATTCCGCTTTATGTATCGAATATCCGTCATGAACTGGAAAATATACTCCAGCTCTCGGTAATCACGAGGGTTATATTTTGTCGCTCTTAGCATAAAGAAGGGGTTTGTGATCCGTGAAAACGGTGAAATTGCGTCCCTCTAAGAGATTACGAAAGTGTTTGATGGCTGTGTAAATAAATAGCTAACAGCTCACGCGAAAAAGTACTGTGTTTTTTGCGGAGGACTAAGTTATACAGAGAATAATAAAAGTGGCTTAGTTACTTCGCATGTATGCTGATGTAATACAGCTCCGATTGCTTCTGAAGAAACGTCGGTCGTAAGAGATAGGTGTATTTTATCGTCTTCTCAAAGATAAGCTCGGTGAAATTCGCTAGGACGCAGTGAGAGCTTCACCATTAGGTGTAATTTTGGTGCTGCGTTTCCCTTGGTTACGGAGTTGATTTGTCCCCAAAATCTGCGAAGCTGTCGAAGTGTTGTCGGCAGAGGAAAATCCTGTACTGCTTTTACTTTATCGGCGACGGATATAATGCCAGTACCGTCTACCTCGTGCCCGAGAAAGACTAGCCTGGGTACTGCGAATACAAGTTTGTCGGGGTTAATTTTAAGACTAAAGTGGTTGAGTCGCTCGAAAACTTCAGTTACATGACCTATGTGCTCGTTCATATCTTTGCTAGCTATGAGAAAGTCGTCGATGTAGGCGAATGAGTGTGGCAAGGGCTTCATCGATTAACCGCTGGAAAGAGTGTGCATCGTTCCGTAGTCCGAATGGTGTAGTTATTGCAGTTTTATGAACGTTCACCGGAGCTACCGGGATTTGATAAAATGCCTTTCTTAGGTCAATTTTCATAAATATTTGAGCACCTTGGAGTGTTGCTAGTTTGTATTTATCCGGGCTTAATCTATGTGGGGATGAGAAAACAGGAGGTCCGGATGTCTGAATCCGATGTACAGTGTTGTGTTTGACGGACTCTGTATAAGTAAAAGATGTTGTAAGTGAAAGGTGTTGTAAGCGCAGGGAATTTATCTAAGACGTGCTGTAGCGGGTTGTTTTCAAGAAGTGCGGCACAAATTTTAGTGGATATATATGTGGAAGCGTTAGTTGCGTCGTCTGGTCATTTAGGGTGTGGGTAGACATGTCCACGGCGAGCTTGTAGTGGGCTAAGAAGTCGACCCCGGGGATAGGAATTTTCACCTACAGGACCGATCTTCTTAAGCCGATGTGAGAGAAATCTGGTCATATGTCTCGATCTTCGTATCGTTTGCTGCACGCAGTGTATATGATGATTCGCTCGTTGTGGTGTTAGCTCTGGGTGGGACTACACTAACCTGGGCTCCAGTGTCCACCAAAAAATAACTCGCCTGAGTTAATATCTTTGACTTAAAAAAGACGGTTAACTCGATTTCCCCAACAGCAGACGCCGTTTTCATGCGCTTTTGGGGTCACCTTTTCCCGCTTGTTTTTCGTAGTCGATGTTGGTTGATCATTGCACAATGTCTTGTCCAAACTTCTGGTGGTACCAGCAAATACCAGTGTTTGGTTTACTCCTGGTTCTCGAATTAGATCTGCTATGGTGTCGAGACTTGTATGCGTTGTATGTTGGACGCGAACGCACTATACCTAGGCGCTCCAGTTGCATGGACAATTTGACGATCTGCTGCTGCATTTTCTTTAGCGTATCGCCACGGGGTGTGCTGTCTGACGAGGAAATATGGGTGATGTTAAAGGTCCTTGCCTGTACGATTCTATCTGCTATTTCAGCCACTCGTCGTAGGTCCAAGTCCTCAGGAAGCATTGCCAAAATCTGCGCGGTGTGGGTTGGAAGCTTGTCTAGCCAGAGTTTCCGTAGCAAAAGGTCTCTGACACGGTGTTGTTACCCAGAAGGCTTTTCATCCCGAAGAAGTTGGGTTGGTTTGTTCTGGTCAAGTTGAAGTGTGTTAAACAGGTCGTTAATTCGCCGTTCCTCTGACTTTGCGGTCCTGTATATAATGGCTTCTTTCAGAACGTCGAATGGGTTCTCTGTTGTGACATTATCTAATAAATCGGAAACCTCTGATGCGATGTCGGGAGGTAGTTTCCTGACTATATAAGCGAAACGAGCAGTCTGTGACTGGATTCTCTTGGCCTGAAATATTGCGCTCAGTTGCGAGAACCAAACGTGAACGTTTATCGGGAAGATTGACCAGCACTACAGCGACGTCACTGTCTGGGACTGCCATGTTGTATTGGGTGGATATTCGCACGTGGTGACGAAAAGATTTTGCACGCCAAGTTGATATACTGATTTCGATATGTTTCTCACAATTCTCTTACTAGGTTCACTGACGAAATTTTGTGTTTCAAAATGGGGTAACAGTGAAATATTGGTGCCTTGTTTGAATAATGGACTCCTCTTAGAACGGCGTGGTCACCAATGAATACCAATCAAATGTGGTTTTCCTAATCGCGTCGGGCTCTTCCTAATCACGTCGGGCGCACCAATTAAATATTTAACTTTAAATTAGGAAATAGGGCTAACGCAGAAAAGGATAATCAAAATACATTGTTACACATAAAATATGTATTTAACAAGAAGGAAAGCATGCATTTAAAAAAGGTTGAATTAGCCAAGCGTTGTCTCCATTTAACTGTTATTTTAATGTTCCAAAGTTCATTGGAAGAATGTTCATGAGAGTTTCTTGCAATGATTGTTCTTGAAAGATATTATTGTGTAAGAAGAGTTTATGTGAGTGTGTACAAAGTATGTTCAGCATGTGAGTAGTGTGTGCAAGTGAGAAAATTGGTGCATGGTTTTCAACTGCCGTGGATTCGTTTGGCAGTTGAATTTTTCACTAATGAGATGAATGTGTTGAAATGTGTAACAAAAAATAAAAAAAATAAAAAAATTTCGTCTCTCTCCTACTGTCGTAGCGACGGGCACAGTCTCCACTTCTGAGACGAACAATATTTATTACTGTAAACAATACAATAAATGTGGCACAAGGCCGAAAAAGGGAATGGGGAAAAGGACGGTCATCATTTGTCTTAATTTATAACTTAATTAGCCACAACCACTGACCCAATCATACAAAACAATAATCCTAGCACCAAAACAACACATTCATACTTACCTTTCTTACTACATCCACCAAAATACCTCATTGTCTCAATGAAAATCCTAAATAGTCCCCATATGTACAAATCGTTGTCTGTGAGGAGAGGGGAATAAAAAACAACAAGCTAAAAACACCCCAATGATGTATATACAATATGGTTATAAACTATTTACAAGAAACTAAACAAAATCATGTTAGTAATAAAAACCCTCACAAACCTTAAATGTGGCAGAAAAATCAGTTAACTGGACGAAATCGATGCGGGACTATAAGGATATAGGAAAACATTCATCCATCCCAAGCACTCACACAGATATGCACTCATTCAGACACAACAAATGCGAAAAACATACACGCGAAAAGAAAGTCGCCCCGCATCCACCAGAGAACTGATATCACTGACCACCTAACGAGGCAGGGGATGGAGAGTTAAACTAAAGAAAAAAAGGACAGAAATAAAAGGGGTCAATGAGAAAAACACACCCTAGCTAAGTTTACTGGAAAAGAAAAGAAAAACTAAAGAATCAAAAACCTACTTCTAGCCTAAATCCAGGAAAACAATATCCTGATGCCTAACCGGCATCAAAATGCCACTCCAGGTCAGCCACTTTTACTCGGCACATACGCGCAAGATTCACCCACCTTTTGCCAAACTCTGATGACGTAAGCCGTCGCCTTTCCGTCTTAATCTTGACTTTAAGTTGATGCTTAAAGAACAAGATCAGGGATGGGAAATGTCTCTCAACAAGAAAAAAAACAAAAGCCTTACTAATGACATACGGAAGTACAGAGAGTCGGTAAAGGAGAATCGGGTAGATGTGTGAAACACATACTTCCCCCGCTTCAAGGAAAGCCTCCTCCGAGGCAACAGATTAACCGCGATCACGGCCTTCCCTTGTACCTCTGACCAATTCATTTCCAACTGGAGATCAGGACCGAACCAGACGCTGAGTATCTTGACCGGCCCATTCGTCCAGAGGAAAGGTCCGACTTATCGCTGTTGATCTTGGCCACTGTCACCATCTCATAACCACTGATCTCTTTGCTGACTTCGTCAATCTCGGCTCTGCTCGACACAAGAACCGAAACATAATCAGCATAGGCAGAATACCTGGCTGAGGTGGTAGCCCCACGGACTCGCCTTTAACTTGCGAAGGAATGGTTCCAACGCAAAAACGTAAAGCAAAGGCGAAAGCAGAAAAACTTGACGAATGGAACGAGACAATACGAAAGGCTCCGATCCCATTCACCTCCACCAGCGCACCGGGGGTCGCATACAAAAGTCGAATCCAGGAGCTAAAGTCGGGTCCGAAACCAGCCGCCGAAAGGACAGCCTCCAGAAAACGATGGTCAACCCTATCGAAGGCTTTGGACTGACCTAAATTGATCAGCGCTGCTTCACTGTCGACTTGTTCTAAGATCAGGCGTACCATATGCAGGTTATCCTGAATAGTCCCGCCCTTCACAGCACAAGTCTAGTCGGAGCCAATCAGACTAGACAGGACAAGCTGCAAACGGTTGGCTAAGATCTTCGCCAAAATCTTTAACTCTGTGTTTAACATAGTCAAAGGGCGAACCCATCCCCTCGTTCTTGTCCTTACGCAGCAACTTGATCACACACCTGGTGAAGCGTTGGGGTATAGACCCCTGCTTCATCCAGTTGTTGAAGATCAGTTCCAGCAAAGGAACAAAAACGGGCGACTGCCTTAAGTAAACTTCGTAGAAAAGACCATCTAGTACCGGAGATTTATCTAGGACAAACTGTTTCAGCGCTTTTCAAATTTCCGATTCTGTGATGGGATCCTCGCACCCAGCCGCTTCAGCTGCTTCGAGGCAGGGAAAGTCGGCTAAATAGGCGTCGAACCGAGCAGGGCTCAGACCGGGCTCCCTGGTGAAAAGTTCCTGAAAGTAATCCCGAAAGGCCTCGCACGTGCCCGCGTTTGTAGTCACAGTCCACTTGTCCGGCAATGTGACACACGCGATATGTCGCCGAGATGCGCTCCGATTTTCCTCTGCGCGCAATTCAGCGGCCATTTTCGTCGCCTCAGAGGACATTCTTTTTAACCTAGCCTTAACTACCAAAGCTTGATCCTTCTTGATAAGCAAGGACAACTCTGCCTTTGCTAAGACTATTTCCCCACTATCACGGGATTTCACTGCCCGATCGACTTTTTGTTCTAAAGCCGTTTGCGCCGCTAATCTATCTAGATTGAGTCGACGACTAAAATCGGCAGAAAACGTTATAATTTAGGATTTTAATTTATCCAACTAGGCGTTCCCAACAACCGCCCCCGTAAATTCCCTCTGTATCATTAGTTGCAGCTGGTCCCGGAAATCCTGCTCACCAAATATTGAACAGTTTAATTTTCAGTACCCAGCCAACCTAACCTTAGGCTTATCTAAGTTTACACGGGCCCGGACAAGCCTATGATCCATATAAACTATATAATCGAAGCTTGAACATCCTAAGAGGTCTACATCGACTCTCCTAACTAAAACTCGGTCGAGGTAGCTAGCAAGCGTCTCAAGAGCCGAGTTGCCACTATTTGTCCAAATTCATGCTACCTCCCGAGGGTGCTCATTCCGCTACTTATCGACAAGATCAAAGTCATCGATAAAGTCCCGAAATGGTTTCATGTCCCGGTTGTTAGTACCCGAATACGATCTATATCGGTTCAAGGACGGCATTCCAATCCCCTGCTAAAACGACCCGATGAGATGTCGTCAAGTACGGCCCGATCTGCCGAAACAAAGCAGGCCGCTCAGAATTGTTATTGGGCTTATGCGACCCCAATGAGACGTAGAACCGTATATCCTTTATGGTAACATCCAGCACGCAAAGTTTGCCCGCCGGATCCGCGAAGACAAGAGTACATGCAGCATTCAAAGACTTGCTCACTAGCCAAGAGACACCCCTCGAACGACCATCAAAACATGCTGAATAAAGGGAGAACCCCCTAGAAAGCACGTCCTCACGGTCATGAGAAGAAAACCGGGTCTCTTGCATACAACAAACATTCACCCCGAGGCGCTGAAGGTCGCGAGAGAGTCTCGCCCTGCGAGACTCGGACCTCACGCCCCAGCCATTTATACTTGCTAACCAGAGAGCTATCAAGAAAACAGATTAGGGTTGTAATACTGGTTTAAACATCGTCGGGGTAAGGATACCAACAGCTTCTCCTATAGACCCATGGCCCATCTCATTCTTGATGTAGCCGTCTTGGGAGATTTCGCCGATATCCCAAGGGAAAGTCAATTTTAGGGCTCTATACAGGGAGAAGTGAACTAAAACTTGGACCCACCCTTCACAAAATTGTTTTAAGGTTTTCAGCTGCTGGTTCTGGACTATAGCAATCGGTAAGGCCATCTTGTAGGACATGATCGCCTCATCCAGCATAGCCCAAATATTCTTAGCTCAAGAGCCGGTTCTGATAACTGTCAGAACCCTTTGGGCCAGAGGGAAATTCTGCAGGACTTCAACATCGGTAAACTGCTTTATCGACAGGTATCTCATTTCCTTTATGCGGTTGCCGTAGTCCCTGGCTCTTTCCGCCTGAGCCGTGGAAATGCGGTAAACATCCTCCCCCAAATTATAGATTTGTTTCTTTGTCTTTTTCTTGTCTTTCAGCTGCTGGGTGGGGCTTCTATGGCGTTTGGAAGAGGGTGGTGGCATTTCTGCATTTTTCACAGGGGAAGAACTGGGTGTATTCAGAGGGGCGTGGGAGGATCTTTTTTTTAATGGGGAAAGGACTGGGTGTGTGGAGAGGGGTATAAAAGGTTTTTTGTCTATAAAGGCTGGGATCTCTACTGAGGGGAAGGGATTTGGATGGTGTTGCCAGGGAGGAAGGTCGTTTCTTAGATGAAGGGGTGGACCGGGTAGAGGACGTTGAAGAAATAGGGTTTTGTTGCTGAGTTTGTCCCTGCATGCCTAATTTCTTTTTGAGTTCCTTGATTTTTTCAGATTTCTCAAATCCGAGGTCAAACTTCTTTTGCTTTTCTTGTAACGACAGTTGAGAGGCTGGGGCACCGCTCTTTCGTTCTTGGACTGAGGACCCGCTGTCTGGGGCTTCCCTCGGGCTTTACAAGCAACCGGCCATTCCCTCTCCCCCTTCTCCACAACTGCACTAGCAGCGGGCGAAGTCTCTTTGGGGAAAGTGGCCTTAGATGTCTGGCCAACCGGAGGTTTAACCGTACCGGTCCCAGAAGCTGGCATGCCCATTACAGGCGAGGCGGTAGGTAAAGACTCGGTCAGAGGGGGATTTTGGTCATCAGGAGATTGAATTCCAGAGGCCTTCTTCTCTGGGCAGGAAAAGGAGAGGTGACCAGTCACTCCACGCTTCTAGCATACCGGTTTACGGCCGGTCACAATGACAATCTCCCTACTACCATACAGTTGGAGATGGAGAGGAGGCCATCTCCATCTAATAGTATCTCAAGCCCCCCCGATCAGGCTATCAAAGGAAGCGTCCCGTATTTCGCCGAACTGGGCTAGATATGCCGCGACGTCTTCCACGATAACCTGAGGAGGGACCTCATATATTGCGACTATGGTCCTTCTTCGACCTTCGTGTGGAGGATCAGGTCTTTTGTGATCAAATCTCGGCTAGAAGCCGCAACGCAATCTTCCGGCGTGGGTAACAATACATCCCAGATGAAAAAGCCTTTAACAATTCTGAGGGGCTTGAACCCCAAGGACAGTGATTTTATCACTGTCTTTCGTCGAGCGACAAATTTTGCGCGTAGGCTTGTCCACGACGAAAACTAACACTATTCTTTTATCAATTTTTCTTAGTTCCTGGGTGTCTTCTAAGAGTCCACCTTCTACGACAAGGTGCGCGTAACTCTTAGCTCACTCCAAGAACTCCGCAACATTGATTATACAACTAGGGGCGGGGGCTTCCAACAAGAAGGCGATTCCTCGGCCTCTGAATTTTTCTTATTTTTGTCATTATTACTTTGAGAAGTATCTGGTAACACTGGATCATCTTTTTAATAAGAAAGGACGAAGCCTTTTTTTTCTTCTCCATTTTTTAGAAAGTACACCGGGAAGGGAAGGGGAGGGGAGAGATGGTAAAAAAAGTCCGCCTATAGGCGGTATGTGTGTGTGTGTGGAGGGGGGGACCTAAATAAGCAAAGTTCGCCCTAGTAGCGGAAAAAAGCAGTTAAACAAAAACCAGAAAACTCGCTCCTTAAGCGAGGCAGCAAAAATTAAATCAAAAACAAAAAAACGATAAATAAAAAAGTTTTACAACAAAAAGCAAATGACAAAGGACAACAATTTAACCAAGGTTCACCTAAAAAAAAAAAGACAGACTAAAAATAAAAGCACAAAATTCGCCCAAAGGCGAAACAAATGAATTTAAAACACAAAAAAATGAAATAAACAATAAAACGCTAGACAAAGAAAAAGGAAAAAAAAAAAAAAAAATACGAAACTTCCAAAAATAGCCGGAGCTAGTTACAAACATAAAATGGCTGACGCTAAGAAATCGAGTCAAGCAAATAAATACACAAGTTAGACAATACAAAGAGACAATACAAAGATTAGGACAAATTTGGCACAGAAAAAAAAATAAATAAAAAACAATACACGAGAAACACTTAACGGATATTAAAAAGAAAGAATTAAAGAAATAAAGAGAAATTAAAATTAGTCAGAAATTAACGCGAACCACAGATTACAAAATAAAGAAAACGAAGATATATTTAAAAGCGAAAATAAAGAAAAATCAAAATCAAAAGAAAAAATAGAAGAAAAAGAGCAAAAATTAAGGGGGTAAAAATAAAAAAGGGGAGAAAAAGAAAAGAAAAAAAATCAAAATCTTTTCAAACAGTCGTGAAAAAAGCGGTAATAAAAAACAAACTCAACCAAAAATGACGTTCAAAACAGAAAGGGTAAAATCCAGAAAATTAGTCGGGCGGCAAAGCAGCAGTCTGAAAAAGTAAAAAGAATGTCTGCAAAAAGGAGTTCTGAGACGAACTGCCCTCCTTCTTTACATAGAGCTTGGTAACTCGCCCATGCAAAACACCAACAAGACAGCTACCAATCACAGTTTCCACGCCTGCCCACCTCCACTCGCTTTGGGGGTGTCAAGTTGACCGTCCAACTCATTACAGACCTTAGCAGCTAAGCGACTGTAGGCTTCAAATCGCTGCGCGGGAAGAATTATTCTTCACGTGCAAACGATCAAATTGGTTGGCATCGACCAATCAGCGAGTGAGCGAGCGTGGATATAATATATAAGCTAATTTATTCTAGAAAAGTAATAAAGAAATAAAGGTGGTTGGAACGGTAGAGATGCAGATGTTCCGGTGCAGTCATTGATAGTCGAGGTTGGTTGTTACAGGTGATCGCTGCTGGTCATGCAGGTGGTCGCTGCTGGTCGTTGCAGGTGATCGCTGTAGTTGCAGTTGATGTCGGTCGTGGCAGATGATAGCTGCTGGTCATTGTAGTTTGAGGTTGATGTTGGTCGTTGCCGGGATGCCAACTTGACGTGTCGGGAAGGAAAGAGGAGCTGGCGTTGTTCGGGCATGTTAAAGGTCCAGTGCAGGCATTGCGTGTTTGCCAGTCGAGTCCGATATTATTAACCTCCCGTAATAATTACAAACGTAGTGTACAGGAAAGGTTATGGACGATGTGCAGGCAGCCAGTAGGGACGGAATGCCGAGCGTCGAACAGGGCCAAGGAGCCAGGATAAAGTAGGCGAAGGAAAGAGAGTAAGGAAAGTTTCCAACTATCGTCAAGTTGGAAGACAAAAAAAAAAAAAAAAAATGGGAGCGTAACTTAATACGCAGCCCGGGTCGACGTCCTTGCCACGGAGGCCAGGAGCCTGCGTATCCGACCGTTTCAGTCGCTGACCCTAAATTTAGCAAGAAGTCACTGTCTTGTGGTAAGGGAGACTAGCAAGAGAATTGGTAGCTTACACAGTAAAGTCTATATAAAAAATAAGTCCAGATTAGCTAAAAGGAAACTAAGGCCTAAAAATGTCTGGAAGCATATTACAACTAGGTTTGTAATATAACTAAACTGAAAAGGTAACTTGCTAGTCTCTACCTAGGGTTAACAGCGTGTAGGGAGCACAACCGAAAGGTCAATGTCGAAATGACATGATCTCTTTCGGTTTAAGGAGCCTAGGAGGAGGTAACTCCGACAGTCTAAATGCTTATGTTATTATGAAGAGGAAATACCAAACTTTTTAAAATTATTTTTACAAATTTTTCCTTCTTTTTAGAACATTCTAAATTTTGATTAAAAAAACCTTGTTTCTCTTTCTACCAACCGGAACTAGTAAAATAACGTAGACAATTTTTAGCACGTTTTTTTTTTGTATTACACACAGTAATTTGGAAAATCTTGCAAAAATAAAAATAATTGTCGGATGTTAATGAAACTTTCAGAAACTATTCATAGATGATCTAAATTATTATAAATATGTTTTTTTTTTTTTTATTAAAGTCATGGCAGAAATATGTTTTTTTTAATATTTATTAACACCCCCATAACTAATTTTATGAAAAACTCTAGAAATTCGATCACATCGGTTTTAGTGATTACAATACTTAAAAGCACAAGGCTTTGAAGAATGCAAATCATGTTTTTTTTTTTTTAAATTGGATCCGCAGTACCTGAAAAACAGCTCTGAATTATAACATACAAAACTCAATAAAACAAAGATACTATTTAATTTCAAATGCATTAATTTGTTTTTAGTTGTTTTTATGAATATGGACAATATTTTCTGAAAGCAAAAAATTTTTTCAATGAAAATTGAATTTTTAATACAATTATTTGGTATTTCTTTAATTATAATAGATTTTTACATTAAGTTTTAAAAAAATATTATAAAATTAGTTAAAAGCCACATCGGTTTTTCTAAGTGTCATTATGAGAGAGATTATTTTCTAGCGCTTTGAAAATTGTATCAGAAGATCCGCAGTAATTAAGAAATGTAATTTTGTGTTTATAGTCGGGCGGTAATTATAAAGTACAGAAGACCAACCAGAATACGATTAAGTTGCTTTATTTGAGTTCAGCATTGTTCTCCGCTGTTAAGGCCTTTACTTTTACGAAACACGTATGGAGAAGTTAATTTGATTTTTCAATTTCAACTGAGAAGGGTACCTATAAGTATCAGTATCATCTTATGAAATTTAACTACTGCTGCTAAACTTTAATTTATATGGTCTTATTTTTATATTAATCTCAATTATGACATTTTTCCATAAATGAAATATCAAAATTAATAATAAAATGAATGGAAATACAAATAACACAGTAAAATGTAATAAATGTACATAAAATTATAGTATTTTATGTACACTTCTGATAAAATTTCATAAATTAATTAGATACCTTTCTTATGAAATTTAATCTCACTCTTAACAGTCTTATTTTTTAATTTCTTTATTTTCCATAAAGCATCGTAAACGTAAAAATGAAAGGATGAAAGCTAAGTACAAAAAAAAAAAAAAAAAAAAATTAAAAAATTAGAGCGCTGAAAGTTTTCCTTAAAAGTAACGAGGTAAATAATTTGTTCACTTAAATCTAAATAATTTCACTTCCTTCCATCCGTAGAAAGAATTATCCTCCCGTAAGTTATCTAAACGGCATGAATCTGTCTTTCGTCACCTGTCAAGTGACGCGAAAGGTTATGACCTGCTTTGTTTTATTTTCAAATTACATTTTTTCGGTTAGTTAAGCTTGGTTCAAAATATTTTAAATAAGCATTATAATTTCTGATTCTATTAAAATAAATTTTGAAAAAAATGATAATTCATTTTTAAAAGGATGTCAAAGTGAGATTCTCATCTTTTTTATAAAATGGAAAAACTGATTGAAAATGATGGATTATCTGTCCTTTTTTTTGACAAAAAAAAAAAAACAAGATTTGTAACAAAAATTTCGGACGTGTTAGGAAAGATTAAAAAATGTAAAAAAAATGCCCCCAAAATACTTTGATCTTTCCTCTTTAATAATATGATAGATAATATAGTAATAGAACATTAGACGATAAAATTTTGTTTTCGTCAAGTTCGGCGTCTTTTTCATCATGCTATGCTCTTTTTGTTTCGTGGAGGTGAAAAGAAAGAAACCAAGCTTCGATTTTTACCTTAGAATAAAATTTATTCATTAATATTTTCTACTGGAAAAAAATTCAGTGTTTTACATTTGTTGCTATATAATAAAAACTAATGAAAGTATTTCTCCAAGTTTGACCTAAATATAATAAGCACCGCTATACAACAAATAAACATCGCCCATCTAAGTGATGCTGGTAGCAGGATGTAAGGTAAATAACTCTTAAATTCCAAAATGTGAATATTTTCCCTTGGACAAACTTGGTGTATCGTAATTTGACATGATTTGATTTCTATATAAAAAAACTAAAAAACATATTTCTGAATAAAAATATCAAAATATAGAGAAAATAAAACAGAATTTCTATACAGAACCGGTAAAATAAGTGGAAATATGACAGATTTTCATATTTCTATATAAAACAGATTGTAAGATTATAAGAAAATAGGACACTATAATGGCAATTAAAGAGAAAATTTAACTCATTTAAATATTTCTATAGAAAAAAGAAAATGAAGAAAATTTTTAAAAAAAGTCAAAATATGGTGAAAATTGATTACCAAAATATTATAGATTTCCATTTTCTCTAAATGAAAATAGCAAAATAAATAGAAACTACAACTCATTTTCATATTCCTATATCAAAATATGAAAATAAAGTGAAAATACAAGTTTTTCAATAAATATGGCAAAATAAGAAAATATAACTCAATTTCATATTTCATAAAAAGGGAAAATAAAGAGAAAATATTACAGAATGACATTTTCTCAATAAAAGTGACAAAATATTGGATAAAATGTATCACAATTCCATATTTCTATATAAAAACGGAAGATCAAGAGAAAATATGAACGATTTACATATTTCATAATAAAATTGCCAAACATTGAGATAATTAAGTCATTTTCATATTTATATAAAAAAGAGCCAGTAAAGAGAAAAATGCAACAGATTTACATACTTCTCACTAAAAATGGGAAAATAATGGAGAAAATGTAATTTTCTTATTTCAATATAAAAAAGGAATAAAGTGAAAATGAACAGATGTACCTATTTCTCATTAAAAATATCGAAATAAGAATAAAATGTAACACATATTTCTATTTAAAAAAGGTAAAATATAGAGAAAATAAAACAGATTTACATATTTCTTAATGAAAATATCAAAATAAAGAAAAAAATGCAAGATTGTCTTCTTTAGGGAAAAATGAAGAGAAAATGTTACATATTTAAATATTTTACAATAAAAATGGCAAAATATGATAAAATATAACTAATTTTCCTATTTCTATATAAAAAGGGAAAATAAAGTGAAAATATAATAGATTTATATATTTCTGAAAATAAATGGCGAAATAAGTAGAAAATGTAACTCATTTCCATATATTAATGTAAAAAAATAAAAATAAAAAGAAAATATAACAGATTTATATATTTCCCAATGAAAATGGCAAAATGTAACTCATTTCACATTTTTAGAAAAAAGTGTAAATAAAGAGAAAATGCAACGGATTTATATATTTCTCTAAAAATGGGAAAATAAGGAGAAAATATAACCCATTTTCATATTTCTGTATGAAAATGGAAATAAAGAGAAAATATAACATATTTTTCTCAATAAAAATGGCTAAATAATGACAAAGTGTAACTCATTTCCATATTTCTATATAAAAAGGAAAAATTCAAATAAAATGTAGCATATAGAAATATGTTACATTGCTCAATAAAAGTGGCAAAATAAGTACAAAATGTAACTAATATTCATATTGATATAAAAAAGGGAAAATAAAGAAAATATAGCAGATTTACATACAGTGGGGGAAAATAAATATTCGTACACTTGAAAAATTGTATTTTTATAAATGTAAAAGCCTTAATTAAAACAAATCTCGGCACATTTTATGTATAAAGACACATACTATTAAAAATAATAATAAACTTAATTAATTCTTATTCTAACAGAAATTAATGCATTTTTAAAATTCTAACTGGTGAAAAAAGTATTCGTACAAATTAATTATTAGAATAAAATAATCAATTAATTATGAAAAAAGTATATTCTAGAATGTTCCAGTAATGTTATCAGTAATTATAGATTTTGTCTCTTTGGAAAGATGGGAACAGTTATAGAACGATTTCTAATAACCTACAATTGCTTCGTTCATTGCAAGGTTTAAAACTCGTAACAGCGTCGAAAACCAAAGACGAACAGGTGCTCCGAGGAAGATTTCTATAAGACCAGCAGGGATATTAGGACGCCAGATCCAACAAAATCCACAGGTTACCCGAGAAGAGCTGCAGGAACATCTGCGTGTATTAGGGATTAAAGTAACCAAGCGTACAATAAGTAATGAACTACACAAAAACAGTCTGAAATCACGCATCTTAAGGAAGACTCCACTCCTCTTGAAACGACACAGATGATAGGCTAAAATTCGTTCGAGAGCATAAGGATAAAGAATATTCATTTTGGGAAAAAGTACTATGGACAGATAAAACTAAAATAGAGTTGTTTGGTCATAATTATCGAAATCATGTGTGGAGGAAGGCTGGTGAAGCCTACTTACCAAAGAACACGTTGCCAACTGTAAAGTTTGGTGGTGGCATTATCATGATCTGGGGCTGTTTTTCTGCAAAAGGTGTTGGCAGAATATCAATAATAGATGGCAAGATGAATGCCGAAAGATACCAGAAAATCCTGCAAGACAATTTAATGCCTTCTGTTGAGAGACTTCGGCTACCTCCTGATTTGGTTTTCCAACTAGATAATGATCCTAAGCCTACCGCTAGATCTACAAGGAAATGGTTAGCTGAAAGTAACGTTGGTGTCTTGCAATGGCCAAGTCAGTCTCCAGACTTGAACCCAATCGAGAATTTATGGCGATATTTGAGAATTCAAATTGGGAAAAGAGCACCAACAAATATCAAGAATTTGAAGACAATATGCCAAGAAGAAAAATACCACTCAATGTGTGCAAATCATTAGTTGAGACGTACAGGAATAGACTGGTAGCTGTTGAACTCAATAAAGGATATTCCACAAAGTATTAAATTAAGTTAATATGCTTTTTTGTTTTGTACGAATACTTTTTTCATCAGTTAAAATGAAAAAAATGAATTAATTTCTGTTAGAATAAGAATTAATTAAGTTTATTACTATTTTTTAATAAAATGTATCTTTACACATAAAATGTATCAAAATTTGTTTTAGTTAAGGCTTTTACATTTATAAAATAAAAATTTTCATGTGTACGAATATTTATTTTCCCCCACTGTATTTCTCTATGAAACTGGTAAAATCAGAAAATGTAATTCATTTTTATATTTTTATGTAAAAATGCAAAATAAAGGGAAAATAACAGATTTAGATATTACTCAATAAAAATGGTAAAATAGGGAAAAGTTAACTCATTTTCATACTTCTATAAAATTCTATTCTATTTCTAGAGAAAATAAAGAGAAAGCATAACATTCAATTGAAAATAAGAAGAGTGTGTAAAAATAAGTAAAACAAAAAATGTAGATGTTTTCCCATTGAAAATAGGCATAAGTAAGTATCATAAAAATAATGAAAATATTTATCAATTGAAATACAGCATATGTATATAAATAAATAAAATAGAATAATGTAAATATTTTTCAGTTGGTATAATAATAATAGGCATAAGATGACAAAATGTACTTTCAGTTGAAAAGAGGCATAAATGAGTAAAATAACCACAATGTACACATTGTTCTATTGAAAATAGACATAAAGGAAATAAGTTAAATAAAGAAAATAGACTTATTTTTCAATTGCAAGTAGGCATAAATAAGTAAAATGACAAAAATGCAGATATATTTCAATTGAAAATAGGCATAATGGTCATAAATAAGTATACTATCAAAAATGTAAGTATTTTACAATTGAAAATAGTCGTAAATAAATAAAATAACCTAAATGTAAATATTTTTCAATTGAAAATAGTTATAATGTGTAAGTTAAATAACAAAAATGTATACATCTTTAAATTGAAAATATGAATGAATAAGTAAAATAAAAAATATACATTGTTTGTAATTGAAAATAACCATAATGGGAAAGATGAAAAAAATATAAATAAAGAAGTAAAATAACTAATATGTACATATTTTTAATTGAAAACAGGAATAATTAAATAAAATAAAAAAAATTTCCATTCAAAATAAGGATAAAAAATCATGAAAATATACATATTTTTCAATTGAAATATGAAAATAACCAACCTGTTCATATTTTTCGCTTGAAAATAGAGATAATGTGTAAAAAATAAATACAATAAATACAAATAATTTTTTGACTGACAATATGCATGATGCATAGAAATACATGAAATAACCAAAATGTACATATTTGTCAAATGAAAATAGGCCTAATTTGCATAAACATGTAAAATAACCAAAATGTACATATTAATAACAAAAGTACATATATTTTATCAATATTTTTTTTGCTTAATGGGCAATATAATTGAAATAACCACAATGTGCATGTTTTTCAATCAAAATTCAAATAAGTAGTAAGTTAATAAAAATGAACATTTTTTCAATTCAAATTAGTCACAAATATGTAAAATATGCACAATGTACAAATTTTTCCATTGAAATTAGGCTTGAAATAGACATAAATAAGTAAAATTAATAAAATGTACTTATGATTGTATTGAAAATAGGAATAATAGGCACAAATTAATTAAATAATGAAAATATACATTTTTCAATTAAAAATAGGTATAAATAAATAAAATTACAAAATAGGTATAAATAAATAAAATTACAAAATATAGATATTTTTCTATTATTTTAAATAGAAAAATAATGGGAATAAATAAGTCATAGTGGAATAAATGACTAAAATAACGAAAATATTTATATTTTTCAACTGAAAATAGGCATAAAATAAACAGTACATATATATATAATATATTCAATCGATAACATGTAAAATGTACATATATTTCACTTCAAATTGATATTTACGTTGTAACCTAAATGTACCTATTTTTCAACTGAAAATTGGCATAAAGCGCATAAATAACTAAAATAACAATAATGTACATATTCATAATTGAAAATAAGCATAATGGCCATAAAGAAGTAAAATAACCAAAACTTATATATTTTCAAATTGAAATCCATCATAAATAATTAAAATAATCAAAATAATAATCAGTCAATAATATGTAAATTTTCAATTGAAATCAATCATTGATATCTAAAATAAACGAAATATATATATTAGTAGAAATCAATCATTAAAATATAAAATAACAAAAATGTACATCAATATGTAAGATTACCAAAATATACATTTATTTCAATTGAAATCACTCATTAAAAAATAAAATAAAACAACCAAAATGTACATATTTTCAATTGCAATTAGGCAGGAGTTACATAAATAAGTAATATAGCCAAAATGTTCATATGCAGCATGGGCATCAACAACTAAAATAAAAAATGTACAATTTCTTAAATTCAGATGAGATAAAAAATAAGATGTACAATATTTGTCAATCTAAGCAGGCATTATATATATATATATATATATATATATATATATATATATTCATATTTTTCGAAAGAAATCAATAACTAATGTGTAAAATTTTCAATAAATAAATGTGCAAATTTTCAATAACTAATGTTAAAAATCAATAACTACATGTGTAAATTTTCAATTTAAATCATTTATAATTATATAAAATAGACAAAATGTACATATTTTTAATTGAAATCTATCGTTAATATGTAAAATACACAAAATGTAAAGAATTTTTAATTGAAATAAGACCTTAAAATTTAAAATAAGAAAAATGTACATACTACAATTGAAACCATTCATCAATATGTAAAATAAAGAAGAATTTACATATTTGTCAATTGAAATCCGCCATAAACATGCAAAATAACCAAAGTAGACATTTTTTTCTTTAAATCAGTCATTAATATGTAAATTAACCAAAATGGGAATATTTTACAATTGAAACCAGTCATTAATATGTAAAATAACCAAAATATATATAGTTTCAATTCAAATACGTCATTAATATGCAAAATAATCAAATGTACATATATTTCAATTGAAATCATACAATAATATGTAAAATAATCCCACATGTACATATTATCAATTGCAATCAATCATTAATACGTGAAATATAATATATGCGCATAATTTTTAATTTTTAAAATAAGCTAAATGTATATATTGTTAATTGAATCAGTGATTAATATGTAAAATAACAAAAATGTGTATATTTTTTTAATTGGAATGAATCTAATGATAAAAAAAATGTAAAAAACAAAAATTTACATATTTTTAACCTGAATTCAATCATTAATATGTGAAACAAATGTAATCGAAATAAGTCAATAATATGTAAAAATAACACAAATGTACGTTTTCAATTGAAATCAATCATTAATATGAAAAATAACTAAAATGAATGTATTTAAATAGAAATTAATCATTAATATGTAAAATAAAGAAAATGTAAATGTTTTTCAATAGAAATCAGTCATCAAAACCGTACATATTTTCCAATTGAAATCAGCCATTATTATGGAATATATATATATATATATATATATATATATATATATATATATATATATATATATATATATATATATATATATATATATATATATATATATATTTCAAAACAGACACGGAACACGGATTAGATGTAAGAAAGGTTACAAGAGATAGTGTAAGCGGAGCTTACTATATGTTAGTGTCCAATACTGGTAGTCGTACGCGGCTCTCACTGTCTCTCTATCTCTCAGTCTAGAGTGTTGTGTCGCATACTTAATATAGACCTGGAAGAGTCTATTGTGTAGGTAGTTCCGGTCTCACAATACCCCCCTTCCAAGAGTTTTTTTTTTTTTGAAAAGGAGAGAAAAAAATAAAACTATTAATACTTTTTCCTCTTGGGATTTACGTCGAGTGGTTGAGTAAATTTCCTTTTCCTTCCTGAACGTTGCACTTCAGGAGAGACTTGGGGTATGTCGAGATCGAAGTGATCGAAAATTTCGTCGATCGGCTCTTCACAGCTATTTTGTAGCGATTCTTCCGATTCCTTCAAACAGCATTTTCTGAGCTGGTTTCAATAGCGTTTGTGAATGTTTTTCGGTCCTTGGACAATATAGATCAGTTCGCCAATTCTTTGTTTTATGGTGCCTACTTCCCAGAATGTTATATTGTTTTTGTAAGCCTTGAAAAAGACTTTATCGCCAGGATTGAAATATTTCTTATGAGGCGATACGGTTTTTTTTAACTTTGCTTGCCGTGGAATAAGTTTGTCGAAGACAGACTTGATTTTCCTTGCGAACATTGTTTCTGCAGGCGAGCTTCCCATAGGCGTGTTCGGATTAGGGGTTATCCGATACACCTGCAGAAACTGTTGCAATGCTCTATCTGTCGGTGTGCCTAGTGCCTTTTTTAAAGCCCTTTTTAAAGTGTCCACGAACCTTTCGGCCTGGCCATTCGACCTAGGGTGGTACTGAGGCGTTGTAATGTGGTCCACCTGATATGACTTGCAGAAGTCTCTAAATTCACTTGATGTGAATTGAGTGCCATTATCTGTAACTACACAATCTACCACGCCAAAACGCGCGAATAGCTCGTGTAGAAATCCGATCGTGCAGTTTGTGGTTGGTCTTTTGCATTGTAGGACCTCAGGCCATTTTGAGTGGCTATCCACAACAATGAGGTAGTACATGTTGTCTATAGGCCCTGCAAAATCGATATGAATTCTTTGCCATGGATGATCTGTTTTTGGCCATGGTTTGCACGTCGTGGTTGGAGATTTTGCTGCAAGCGCACATCCTTTGCATGATTCTATCATGTCTGCTATGTCCTTGTCCATGTTTGGCCAATAAACATAGCAGCGCATGAGGCTTTTCGTACGGTTCTTCCCCGGATGTCCCATGTAAAAATCCCTGAGAATTTTTCTTTGTAAGCTGTTTGGAATCACTACGCGGTCATTATATAGTAGGACATCATCGCAGAGGGAGAAAACTTCAGGCACACTGGGGTCTTTGTTGCGAATTTTGCTTTTTATGGATTGAATGAATTCATCCTCTCGAGACTCCCTTTTTATGTCGGCCAAAGTAACTGGGAGCTCTCTTATGGTACTCGTGATCATGTTTTTGATTTCACAATTTGTCCTTAGAGTAGCAATGATGGAGTCTTCAAAGACTTCTGTATTTTTTGGAATGAGTCGCGATAAACTGTCTGCATGGCAAATATTTTTGGATGTTAGGAACTCTATCTTGAAATTATAGTTTAAGAGAATTGTTCCCCAACGAAGTAGTCTATTTGCAGTATAGACTGGCAGACATTTTTAGAACCAAAAATTGTAATTAGAAGTTTATGGTCTGACTGCAGTATGAACCGTCTACCATGTAGATATCTGTGAAACTTTGTCACAGCGAATATTAACCCTAGAGCCTCTTTCTCTATTTGGGAATATTGTTTCTCAGCTGGAAGTAGAGATCTTGATGCGTGAGCCACAGCTTTTCGCGAACCATCTGGCAGTTTATGCAGAATGCAAGCACCAATGCCGTACGAGCTTGCATCACTTGCGACTATGATGTCGAGACTAGGGTCGTAATGGGTGAGGGAGAGGTCTGAAGTAAGAATTTTCTTGATCTTCTCGAATGCGTCTTGGCATTCCGGGGTCCATGACCATGGTTTGTCCTTTTTTAAAAGTTGGTTGAGAGGCCCTCTCAAATTTTGCATGTTCTTAATGAACCCTTGGTTCATTAAGTTAGCTAGGCCGAGGAAGCTTTGTAACGCTTGAACGTTATCCGGAGCCGGCATGTTTCTGATCGCGTTGGCTTTTTCTGGATCCGGCCGACGACCGTCTTTATTTATAATGTGCCCTAAGTATTTAATCTCTGGTAAGAAAAAGTCACATTTTGCCTCCTTAACCTTAAATCCGTATTGTAACTTTTCGAATACGTTTATTATATGGTTCCGGTGCTCTACCGTAGTTTTACTAGTAATCAGTATATCATCCAAATAGGCTGTTGCGTAGTCAAGGTCGCCCAGCATGGCGTCCATGGCCTGCTGGAAAATTGCAGGCACAACCTTTACTCCAAAAGCCAGTCTATTGTATTTGTACAGCCCTCTATGGGGGTTTATGCAGAGCAATTTGGAACTTTCTTCTTCCACCTCTATCTGGAGGTATGCGTCCGAGAGGTCGATTTTAGAAAAAAATTTTCCACCATTGAGTTTATTGAAAATTTCTTCAGGGCTTGGGAGAGGATAGTGGTGATCTTGCAAGGCATCGTTTAACCCTGTGGAAAAATCTGCGCATACTCGTATTTGATTGGACTTTTTTTTACGTAGACCGTAGGTGCTGCCCACTCGCTGAAATCTGTTTTTGACAGAATACCTGCTTGTTCGAGTCTATCTAACTCTTTGTTGATTTGCTCTAGAGCAGCGAAAGGGACATTCCGTTTCTTTTTGAATACCGGTTGTGCACCGTCCTTCACCTTGAACTTAGCTTTCATTTTAGTACATTTCCCAAGGCCGCCAGAAAAAAACCTGGGGAAATTGTTGTTTGAGTTTCTTTTTGAGATTTACCAAATTGGACGTTGTACTTTGTATCTTGCGACAAAATGTACTCATTGGGCAATCCCAAAGATTGAATTTTTCTATCCAATCTGTTCCAAATAAGTTATCTGAAGTTTTCAATACGTAGGCTTTGAGCTTTTTGGTAACTCCATTTAGTGTTACTGTAAGTATTACCTCGCCTAAAATGTTAATCTTTTCGCCAGTTACGGATTTTGCTGTTTTATCCGTTTTTAATAAGGTCGGCTTGTTTAATTTTCGCCAAGTACGCCAGTTAATGGTTGAAAGATCGGAACCCGAGTCAAGCTGGAATTTAATGGACTTATTGAAAATATCCACAGTTACATATTTTCTTAAATTCCTATCGACAATATTGTCAGATTGAGCTTGCCTAATTTTATTTTTGGGTTTTCTCGTTCTGTTGGCGTACCAGCACGAAGTTAAAGTATGCCCACTTTTATTGCAATTTTTGCAATATTTTTTGTTCTTAACTGGACAGAATTTCATCCAATGCCATTTACCACAATGGTAACATGGTCGGGCGGTTTCTTTAACCTATTTGGGTTTTGGTTACTGTGTAATTTAGGACATGAGATTTGCCTTTTGTCTTTTTGAGGGGAATAGGAGGTAGACTTACTTCTGATTTTATTAATCTGAGCCACACCTGATTCCTCGATAGTGTTTGAGTCACACTTTACAGATATTACTCTTTGACAGTCCTCTGCCAGTTTTTGGAGAGTCAATCCTTGTTCGTTCTCAAGCTTGGTCAGTACCCGTCGTCTGACTTCGGCGTCTTCTGCTGATACTAGACCTTGTGCGAAAATTAAGCACTTGAAATCATCGGCAGTCAGTTCGGCTAGTTTAAAATCATTACAGAGCTTGTTTACCGATGCTGCAAACGTTAGAAAATCTTGCTGGTTGTCTTTGACTGTGTTCAGACATTTCCAACGTTTGTGGAACAAGGTTGTGTTAGGCCCGAATAGTTCCGATAGGAGCTTAATAGTCTCTGAAAAATCCAAGTCAGTGGTTTTCTTGGGTAGTATGAAGTCTACGAACCTACTATGTTCTGTAGTTCCCAGTTTTCTCAATAGTAGACGTACCTTTTTTTACTGGGCCATTGTTCACAGTCTACGTTGAAAATATCTTCGTAGCGCCTGTAAAAAGCCTCGAACGTTTTGTCGTTCTCTGGTACGTATTCAAAGGTTTCCATTGAATTGTAGATTGTACTCTGGGAGAATATTGTATCTTTTTCAGAGTTTGAGCCTTTTAATGCATTTACGAGTAATTCTTTAAGTTGTTTCTGTTGTAGTTCAGCATTCTGAAGCGTAATTTTTGGAATTCCATTTGTTGTTTATGTAATTTCAAAAATAGTTGTTGTTGTCTTTCTTCTGATTTTTTGTTGCTGATCCAAATTTGCTTTTTAGCATTTGGGCAATTACTTTTGAAAATCTTCCATATTTAGACAAACAAAAATGACAGCGATTTTTTTGTTGCTTTGAAACCCGTGTACCAAGGGAGGGACACAAAAAAAATCTTGATAGATTTTTTTTCTTTTTTTTTTTTTTTAAAAAAAAAAATATGGACAGACAATTAGTTAAACTAAACTAATTATGTTTTAGCTTTTTCAAGATTCCGTGGTTCCGTTAATTTTAACGTAATTGTATAAATTTTCACCACACTTATTATATATTTTTTTTATAAAAAAAAAAAAAAGAAAAAACTCACCTCAGTGAATTTGAGGGGAGAATAATTTTATGCACGAGTTCAACTCGGTTACATAAAAATTTTTTAAATAGTTTTTTTTTCGAAAACTTGAGTACAATGGTAGTACTTCGCTCTTGTGTTGTCAGTTTGTTTTGAACAAAACTTTTTTTTTTGTGTGTGTGTGTGTGTGGGTAAAAGAAATCGTTCTAATGTTATTTGGACAGACTTTAATATTCCGTAGATGTCGAATCGCTAGTTCGTCACTGATGTTTGGTATTGGAATATATGTAGACGCTGGGTGTTTGCTTTTAAATCGCTAATGTAGTAATACCAGCTTAATTTCTCGTTCAACACTGCTGTGGGAACGCGTGGAGTTTCTGTGTATTTTTTTCGTGTACTGTCGCTATTGATATGGTGAGAACGAAATTCTCGAATCTTTCTGTCGCCACTGTTGTGGGACTGGCAAAGTATTGCGGTTTTCGACGTGAATGCGTTTCTCGAATTCTTCGTCGACACAGATGTGGGACTGGTAAGGTATTGAGGTTTCGGCGTGAGTGCGTTTCTCGAATCCTCGTCGCCACTGATGTGGGGCCAAAGTCGAGGCCACAGAAGGAAAACACGGAACACGGACTAGATGTAAGAAAGATATATTAACAACAGGTTACAGAGATAGTGTAAAGCGGAGCTTACTATATGTTAGTGTCCAATACTGGTAGTCGTACGCGGCTCTCACTGTCTCTCTATCTCTCAGTCTAGAGTTTTGTGTCGCATACCTAATATAGACCTGGAAGAGTCTATTGTGTAGGTAGTTCCGTTCTCACAATAAAAATGTAATATATACAGTCATTACATTAATATGTAAAATAAACAGAAATGTCCATATTTTCAATTGAAATCAGTCATTAAAAGGTAAAATAACCAGAATGCACATATTTTAAATTGAAATCGTTTGTTAATATGTAAAATATGAAAAATGCAAGTAATTTTAATTGAAATCACACCTAAATCTGTAAAAGAAATAAAATGTACATATTTCTATTGGAAATCATTCAATAATATGTAAAATAAACAAAGTGTATATATTTTGTCAATTGACATCCGTCGTTAATATGTAAAATAAACAAAAGGTCTATATTTGTCAATTGAAATCACTCATTAATATATAAAATAAACAAAATGTGCATATTTTCCAACTGAAATCAGTAATTAATATGTAAAAATAAGCTGAATGTACGTATTTTTCATTTGAAACGTTCATTAATATGTAAAAGTATCAAAATGTACATATTTTTCAATTGAAATCCGTCATTAATATGTAAAATAATCCGAATGTACATATCTTCAATTGATATCAGTCAGAAATATGTAAAATAAGCAAAATGTATATATTTTCAATAGAAATCAATCATTAATACGGAAAACTAAACAAAATGTACATATTTTTTAATTGAAATCAACCATTAATATGTAAAATAACCACTATGTACATTTTTCATTTCGAATCCGTCATTAATGTATTAAATAATCAAAATGTACTTATTTTTCAAACGATGAAAAATAACTAAAAATGAATGAATTTTCAATAGAAATTAATCATTAATACGTAAAATAAAGAAAATGCACATCACTCATTGAAACCGTATCTATTTTTCAATTGAAATCAGCCATTATTATGGAATAGCCAATATATATATATATATATATATATATATATATGCAATTAAAATCCATTATTTCCATAAGCACAATGTAAATATTTTCATTTCAAATCAGTCATGAATATGCAAAATAAACGAAATGTTCATATTTTCTGTTGAAATCAGTCATTAATATGCAAAAGAACCAAAATAATCATATTTACAATGGAAAATGATTGATATGTGAAATAACAAAAATATAGATATTTTTCAATTGAATTCAATTGAAAATCAATTGAAATCAATTGAATTCAAACACGTGAAATAATCAAAATGCACATGTTTAATTGAAATCCGTCAGTAATGAGTAAAATAACAGAAATGAAAAAAAAAACTACAATGAACGTCTGTTTGAAAATTTAAAAATCATTTTTAATGATTCATCAAAAAAATAAAATTGAACGTTCTTCAATTGAAATACTCATTAATATGGAAAATAATCAAAATGTACACATTTTCAACTAAAAGCTTATTCATATGTAAAATAAACAAAATGTACATATTTACAATTGTTATCAGACATAAATATGTAAAATAACCAAAATGTATAGATTTCAATTGAAAGCAGATATTAATATGAAAAATAACAAAAATGTACACATATTCAAAACACCAAACGTACATATTTTCCAATTAAAATATGCCATGAATATGTGAATCATGCAAAATATATATGTTTTGCAAATGAAATCCGTCATTAATATGAAAAATAAATAAAAAGTATGTATTTATCAATTAGAATCAGTCATGAATTTAGATATTCATGACTGATTCTAATTGATAAATACATACATTTTATTTATTTTTCATGGCCAAAATGTACATATTTTCAATAGAAATCAGTAATTAGTATCTAAAACAACCAAACGTACATATTTTGCAATTGAAATCGATTATTAATATGTAAATTGACAATAACGTGCATATTTTTCAATTGAAATCAGTCATTAACATGGACAATAATCATAATATACATATTTTTAATTTGAAATCCGTCATTAATATGTAAAAGAACCAAAATGTAAAATTTTCAGTTGAAATTAATTTAAATTATTCCGTCATCAATATGTAAAATAGCCGAAATGTACATATTTTCAATTGACATCAGACATAGAAATGTAAAATAACAAAAATGTACATATTTTTCATTTGAAATCCATCGTTATCAGTCATGAATATGTAAAATAACCAAAATATACATATTTCGCAATTGAAATCCGTCATTAATATATGAAATAATCAAAAGGTAAACATTATTCAATTAAAATCAGTCAGGTAACCAATATGTACATATTTTTTATTTGAAAACATTCATTAATATATAAAATAACAAATTGTACATAGTTATCAATCGGTCATAAACATGTAAAATAAACGAAATATACATATTATTCAATTGCAATACGCCATTAATATGTAAAATAAGCGAAAAAATATATTTTGTTCAAATGAAATCAGTCATTAATATCTAAGAAAACAAAATATACGCATTTGCAATTGAAATCAATCATTAATATATAAAATAACCAAAATGTTGATATATTCCATTGAAATCCGTCAAGAATATGTAAAATAACCAAAATGCACATATTTTTCAATTGAAATCAGCCAATAATATGCAAAATAACCAATATGTATATATTTTCAATTGAAATCAGTCATTATTATATAAAATAACCAAAGTGTATATATTTTTAATTGAAATCAGTGAATATATAAAATATATTTTCAATAGAAATTAATATATGTAACATAAACAAAACCGTTATTTTCCAATGAAAGCATGCTTTAATATGTAAAATAATCAACATGAACACATTTTCAATTGAAATCAGTCATTACTATGTAAATTCAACAGAGATGCTTATATTTTCTATTGAAATCATTCATTACTATGTAAAATAACAAAAAAAGGATATATTTTTAATTGAAATCTTACTTATTATAAAACGCAGATTGTGTGTGTGTGTCTGTACGTTTATATATTGGATCGGATTTCCTACATTTTTCAACCGATTTCAACAAAACTTAACAGGACTACGTAAAATTACGTTGCGGTGGTTCTGACAGTGCCAAAAATTGGAAAAACATAATTGTTTTTGGATGAAATCAATTTGAAAACACGATAAAACACGATTCTGTCGCCAGAATGAAAGGGGAACAACTCATATCGAGTTATACTTATTATCAAACCCAGGTTGTTTTGTGTGTGTGTGTTCGTTTATAAATGGAATCGGAAAATAACATTTTTCAACCGATTTCAACAAAACTTCACTTTTTTTTTGGTAGGTAGTGTTTCTTATTGTCTTGCACACTTTTTTCTTTATTTTTACATTCAGATTGCTTTAAAAATTCCAAATTCTTAAAGACAATTGTTTATAATAAAATTCTATTCAATCGGTAGACTCATAACGATTGAAAACAATATTTTTTTGTTTGAGTTTGGTTTGCCCAATTCATAAAAAAAAAAAAAATAATTAAGACATGCGTGTCCGTCAACCTTAAACAATAATCTTTGTCAATTTTATTTTTCAGTCTTTATGATGGTCGATACTTGATCTATCTCTTACTGTTACATCCCCGGGCAACGCCGGGCTCTACTGAAAAGTCAGTAATAAATATGTAAAAATGTAAAGATGTACACATTTTCAATAGAAATCTTTCATTAATATGTAAAATAAAAATATGCATGTTTTCAATTGAAATCAGTCATTAATATGTAAAATAAAAAGATGTGAACATTTTTCACTTGAAATCAGTCCTTTATGTCTACAATAATCAAAATGCCCATACTTTCAATTGAAAACAATCCGTAATATGTAAAATCTGCAAAATGTACATAATCTTTAATTACAATCCGTCGCTAATGAATAAAATAAAATAAATAAATAAATAAAATATTAAATAACGAAAATATACTTTTTTCCAATGGAAATAAGCCATTAATATGTAAAATGAGCAAAATATACGTTTTTAAATTAATATGTAAAATAATCTAAACATACATCTTTGACAATTGAAAGCAGTTATTAAACAGAGATAGATATTTTTTCTTTATGAAATCATTGATGAATATGTAAAAACAGAAAATTTACATATTTTCAATTTGAAAGAGTAATCAGTAAAGTAACCAACATGTACATATTTTCAATTGATATCAGTCATTAATATGTCAAATAACAAAAATGTGCATATCTTTCAATAGAAATAAGACATTTATGTATAAAATAACCAAAATGCAAATATTTTTCATTTGAAATCCGTCATTTATATAAAAAAAAAAACCAAAACGAAAAAAAAACTTTCATATTCTTCAATTGAAATCTCCCATGCCAAAATGTATATACTTTTCATTTGAAATCAATTATGTATATGTAAATGTACCCAAATTTACTTATTTTTTAAAGGAAAACAGTCATTAATATGTAACGCAAGCTACATGTATATATTTTGCAATTGGCATCAATCATTATTGAAATTAGTCATTAATATTTAAAAAAGGATATTTTTCTATTGACATCCGTCATTGATATGCAAAAAAAACAAAATGTACTTATTTTTATTTGAAATCAGTTACTTATATGGAAAATAAACGAAATGAACATATTTTTCATTTGAAATGAGCCACTAATATGAAAAATAACAGCAATAATAAAAACAACAGCAAAATTGATATGTCATAAATATGTGAAAAATCAAAATGTAAAGATTTTCAATTGAAATCAGACATTAATATATAAAATAAACAAAATGCGCATATTTTCCAATGAAATCTATATATTTTTTCTATTGAAATCAATCATTAATATGTTACGTAAATAAAATATACGTATGTTTCAATTGAATTAATATGTAACAGAAGGAAGAAATATATATTTATCAATTGAAATCCATCATTATGTACAATAACCGAAATGCGTATATTTTGATTGCCATCAGTCATAAATATATAAATTAACCAAAATGTATAAATTTCAATTGAAATCAGACATTAATATGCAAAATAACCAAAAATGTACATTTTCCAATTGAAATCAGTTATTAATGTGTTAAAGAAAACTAAATTAATATATTTTCCAATTGTAACCAGTCATGAATACGTAAAAGAATCAAAATATACATATTTTTCAATTGAAATCAATCATTAATATATATATAACCGAAAGGTATATATTTTCCAATTGAAATCAGACACTAATATGTAAAATAAAAAAATGTATATTCTTTTAATTGTCATCTTTTTAATCTCTCATTAATATGTAAAATAACCAAAATGTACATATTTTTTCTATTGAAATAAATTAATATGTAAACAAACAAAAATGTACATACTTTTCAATTGAAATCAGTTATTAATATATAAAAGAAGCAAAATGTACATATTTTTCAATTGAAATCAGGCATTAATATGTAAAATAACAGAAACTACATATTTTCAATGTGTGGCCAGTGCGATATCACCCCTGAAATTAGAATAATGACAATAAAGTTCTAAAAGAGAAAATACCAATGAAAGAGAGGCATTTTCAAAGAACGAAGATTTTTTTATTCTTAAAGACTTTGAAATGTAAATGTTACAGAAAGTTGATTTAGAACACGAAATACAATCTTTTTGTAAGTGTACGACGATGTAAGATTACTAATAGAAAATTACTGGAACAATAATAATTTGGAACTTTTAAATAAAGAAATGTATTTTGAATCGTAGTTAAAATAAGGATGTTTTGATCTAGAATTTATTTTTAAAAGAAGAATCTCAGTAGTTTACAAAGAGCGGCAGAATAATCAATAGTTAATAGTTCGCACTAGCAAAACAGATACGTGACCAGTCTAGGGAACGTGAGGCTGATTCTCTTAATAAAATGGGCCAGGAAACAGAGAGAAGAGAGAGAGAGAGAGAGAGAGAGAGAGAGAGAGAGAGTTGGGTTCGTCTGTCTTCGAATGTAGTCGAACTGAGTGGGAAGAAGTCAGCAATTGAAAAGGAAGCGTCCGCTGTGTTGCTGAAGCTGAGGGCGAAGAAGCGAAATACCGTTGCTAACATCTAAGTCCTGCTAATCCTGCTACTACTAATACTACTACTACTGAGAAACGTATCATCCAAGGTTTAGTAGTAGAGGAGTATGTTGGGCTGGATGAAGTTACCCTCCTACCAAGGCAACCAGGTTTCACGATTGATTGGTAGCTGTAAAAAGAAACAGCTGGTATACGGGTTGACAGACCGGGAGATGGTGCTGATGGCATATAAGGCAGAAGCGAGACCAGTCTCAAAATTTATCGGGGGGCTTATACAAGGAAAAACCCCAGATAGCATGGGACGAGTTGAAGGAACCCTAATCAGGCGATATGCTAGAGGAGATATGCTAAGGCGGTTCCAAAATTGTTTAGGATAGAGGAAAACAGGAACTTAGAGGAAACTCTAGAAGAACTTGGAGACAGGATGACGGGATTAGCGGGGTTAGCATTGCCGAATCCGGAAATAAGAGAAAATGGGGCAATTCAGGCGTTGTTAGTGGACACTTTCATGGATGCCATCCGTGATGACGTGAGAGGTGACGTCCTTAAGGTTGGGTCCTGTAGGCTGACGGAGGTCCTAGCGGTAGCTAAAAATAGTAAGAGGATCTGGGAGAGGGTAAGAAATGGCAGAGACCAGGAAACACAAAGACCCAGGGTTTAGAAAAGTACAGAGAAGGGCCCCAGGAATGGGGTAATGAACATAAAACCCCGTAAGGACGCGAAAGAGAATGATTGGGAGTCCGAGGCCGACTCCAAGCAGAAGAAATGAGATATACGGTACGGATTTTATAAGTCCACTCCGGGACGGTACGGACTTGCAATTACGGAGGACACAGGGCCAGAGACTGTCCCACCACCCCAGGCCTCTAGGTTCGAATTGCACTAAGTGCGGAAATTTTGGCTACAAGGCAAAGTGATGCACAGATGCAGGGGATAGGAAACTAGGGATTACGAAAATAGGTAGTACCCCACCCCCACGAGAAGAATAAGCGTTTGGAAAACAACAGTTGAACTCCCGTAGCAGGCAGGATGGCCCCAATAAAAATAAAACCTCTGAAGTGCTGGACATGCGGTGTGGCTGGACATTTTTCAGCCAACTGTAAATGACGAAGCTGTTGGCAATGTGGAAAGGTTGGATACTTGAGAATAACTGTCCGGAGAAAAAGGGTAATGAGAGTGGAAAGGGAGAGGCAAGGAGGTCGAGAGGACCAGTCTCCATTCCACCCAAGGAAAGACCCAAAAGAAGCTGGCCTAGGGTAGCCCCTATTGTCAACACCCAGGTTGAGACTTGGGAGAGATAGGGATAGCCCGACCGGGAATTAAAAATAAGGGAAGGTTGAGAAATAGAAACCAGAGCCCAGATATTTTAGCTGTTTCAGAGGAACCGGACTTCACCTGTAATGTATCGGTGGGGCACAAGACGGTAAAAGCTTTAGTGGATACTGGAGCTTCGGTCTCCCTAATAAATTCCAAAGTGTTTAGACAGCTGGGGTTACGTAGAAAACTCCAACCACTGGATTTCTTAATTAGCCAGGCAGATAGTCTTCAGATGAGAATAGAGGGTATGACATGGTTATCATTCAAATTGGCAAGGACCACAGGTGAACATAAAGAGAATGGGGTACCTAATTTGTGTGGTGAACTAATTTTGGGGACTGGCTCAGGCTAAACAAAGCTCAAATACGCTTTGACCCGGCTACATTGATCTTAGAAGGGGTGGAAATCCTATTGGGGAATGAAATGGAAAGGAAAATCTGATGTAGTGGCCCAGACCGATGTGAAACTTCAATACTGACAAGGAGTTGGGACAGACCAGGATAGTACAATTGGGGTCACCGGTGTCTATTTTCAAATAGCTACCGGTGACCCCAATCCATAAGTGAAAATTAGTGGAAGAAGCATTTACATGAGATGTTGGACTCAGTGGAGATCTCGTTCCCCATGGAAGCGTTTGCCATTTTTATTTGCATTACAAAAAATTAGATTATTACTAATTGGGGCCGTGTTTACCATTAAAACTGACCATAAGCCCCTCAAACATTTATTAGAAGCAGAGTGGACGAATAAAAATATTCAGTAGTGGACATTGAAGCTTAGTGGTAGTCAATGTAAAAATCTATCTGGAAAGGATAATACCTGTGCAGAGAATTTATGTTGTCCATAAGAAGAGAAGAAGAGAATAGATGTAAAGTTGATGCTTTAAGCAACTGTGTATCCGTAAGCCCAATTTATCTGAATTCTAGTCATGATCTGTGTTTACTTTTGATTTATTCAAATACAAAAAACAAAAGGGGAATTCTTTGGAGAATTGTCAAATAGAAGTAACAATTTCTTGAAAACTGTTATATTAGGAATTCAGCAATTAGCATATTCGGACCATTTCTGGTACTCATATCGGAACAGAATTAGAATTATCGGAGGTTTGTGAAGAAGAGCCCATGGGACTATAAAAGTTTTGCCACCATTATTTATTGTAGAATTGACAAGATGAAGTGTGGTATCAAATGGTTCCTCGATGTCACTTCCCCCTTATTATTACCACTTCAGAGAAAAATTCGAGGAAAACGAATCTTCCTGAAATTAATACCAACCAACGCGATTTTGAATGGACAGAATTATTGTAACATATAGTTAAAGAAAGTGTCTGACTTCTTGAAACCCCTTGGAAAAATTTCTCTAGGAGAGTTGAAATCTAAATTAAGCCTAGTGGAAAGAACTAGTCCGAATTGGAAGGAAAATTGAGTATGATAGTTTGACCGACCGTTTTAGGATCATTATTGATTATTTTAGGAGTAATAATCTGGTGAATAAAGAGGCGAGCGAAGTTGTCACACAATCGGAGCAAACTGGCTGGAAGAGGGATTCCATTAAGTGAGATTTATAAGAGCATAACCAATGCGGATGTGAACGAACCTACTATGGAGTTGCTGGTTGAACCAACGACTGTTTGAGAGAGACCCGAATCCGCTATACAGATCATCAAACCCCGGTTAAATCAAGGCAGGGCAGAAAAGTGAAGATGTGAATAAAGACCATAAATGATTGAGCAGTAAGGAGTGCTAATGGCTCCATAATTGAAATAGAAAAGTAATTGTTATTTTGCTTATTGAGTTTTGCATAAATTGAAATATATATATATATATATATATATATATATATATATATATATATATATACCTTACAGGAGAATAATTATTATTCCACATGTGGAATATCAGAACTGTGTTATGAATTGTTGTTGACTGACAAGAACTTTAATCCTTGTATCGATTTTGTTATATCTCGTACAAGATATAATAAACAAAGTAAACCCGAGTGTGGTTTTCAATAATAATTTTATAATCGGATGTAGGTATGTCAAAATACAGAGACAGAGTCAGGAGTAAGCTAACCGCAATGGTGTTAGTAAACGAAGACCTTCTTTTTGTCGCTCTCTTTACTGTTTCCTGTGGTCGTACTTTATCGGTCACCAGACCGTCCATTATCGTGAATGGGGAAGTTGGGTTATCTCATCACAACACCTCCCCCCGAAGCTGAAATTCTTCCTTTTGAAAATTTCTGCTTCTAATGTCGTCTTCTTTTGGATCGGACTAAAACGCTCCACTGGTTTTCTTTCCGTGTGCTCCTTCTTTTAGTCGTCACAATTTGATCCTTTTTTGGCGAAGATAATTTTCGCTTTTCATCCCGTAAGGCTGGTCCATGCGATACAGGTTCAAATACACTATTGGGTAGTGTCATGTTAAAAGCATCGCATAACACTTCCATCGGAATTTCTTCTTCGCTTTTTCACTTTCTTTTCTATCGTGGTCTAATCTGATTGATGTGTCTTTTTACACGTAAATTTTTTACTTTTAATCGTGTAGACCACTTTACCAATCCTTTTCTGGATTATGCCATCCATCCAATAGCTTTTCCCACTTTTAAAATAAAAAAAAAAACTTTGTCTCCTGGAGTGTATTTTTTATGTTGACTTTTTTCCTCTTTTTAGCAACTTTTTTTTGTTTTGATAGGGTAACAATCTATCGAAAATTGATCTAATTTTCCTTGCGAACATAATTTCCGCAGGTGACATTTTCGCATCGTTGTTCTCATTAGGAGTTACCCTATAGATTGCTAAAACTTTTGAATAGTTCTTTCTTCAGTGTCCATACCTCTATTTTTACGTAAAGCACGTTTAAAAAGTGTCAACAAATTTCTCGGCTTGACCGTTCGACCTGGGATGGCACACTGGTGTAGTTATGTGTTCAATGTCTAAGGCAGTACAGAAATCCTTAAATTCCATACTTGTGAACGCCGTACCATTTGTCACTAACTAATGTTCTGGGTAACCTCGAAACGACTGAAAATTTCATCAATGCACTGATGGTGTTCCTAGATGTAGGATGCTTGCACTTGACTACCTCAGGCCATTTCGATAAAGAGTCCACCAATATCAAATAATAGTGTCCATTAATTGGTCCAGCATAGTCTATATGTAGACGTGCCCACGGCAAATCCGTTTTCGGCCAAGGATTCATTTTGACCAGAGGTGCCCTTGCAGCCAATTGACAACCTCTACATAGTCTTACAAAATCTTCAATATCCTTGTCCATTCCTGGCCAGTATACGTAACCACGCATGAGTGATTTCATCCGAGACATTGGATGACCGGTATGAAATTCTTTCAGCATATCTGTCCGTAGAGATTGAGGTATAACAATTCTATCTGCGTACATCAACGTGTTGTTAAATTGAAAAAGGTGAAATCTGAGTTCCCTTTTTCTGTCTTTTTGTTCCATCTCGTCTGGTTTTTTAATTTCACAATATAGTGATCTTTTTCCGCTTCTTTTTTTTATTTGGTCCAACGTTACCGGCAATTCCCTGATTGTATTCAACAAGAGACCTGATATTTCTTTTCCTCAGTTAATGCTGCTATAACCGTCTCTTCTAACATTTCTTCATTTTTTGGAATCAGCCTTGACAATCCATCCGCATGCCCATGTTCTTTAGATTTGACGTATTCCATCCTAAAATGGTAATTAAGCAGGGTTACACCCCATCGCCGTAAGCGATTAGCTGTATGCGTAGGAATGCTTTTTTTACCTCCAAATATTGAAAGTAACGGTTTATGGTCCGTTTGCAGTACAAATGATCTACCATGTAAAAAGCGGTGGTATTTTTTAACCCCGAACACAATCGACAAAGCCTCTTTCTCGATCTGGCTATAATTTTTTTCAGCCGGAAGAAGAGTCCTCGACGCGTGCGCGATAAGTTTAGTAGTGCCATCTTCATATTTGTGTAGCAGTGCAGCACCCACTCCGTACAAACTTGCGTCAGTTGCCAGAATGATCTCTTTCTCAGGATCATAATGTGCTAAGGCGAGATCTGAGAGTAGGCATTTTTTTATTTTCTGAAAAGCCGTCTCGCAATCTTTTTACCAAAACCATTTTTTGTCTTTTTTTTAACAATTCGTTAAGGGGGCTCTTAAATCATACATTTTAGGTATGTAGATTGCATAATATTGTGCCAACCCAAGAAACGATTGTAGTTTTCGCAACTGTGTCGGGTGCAGGCATGTTTTTAATTGCATCGGCCCTCTGTGGGTCCGGTTTCCTGCCTTCACTGTCTATTACCTGTCCAAAGGTACGTAATTCTTTCCATGAAGAATTTACACTTCTCGTGGCTTAATTTAAAACCAAAATCTTCTAGTCTTTTGAATATCGCTTTGATGTGCGTTTTATGTTCTTGAACATTCTTACTTTTGACTAGAATGTCATCTAAATAGGCGGTACCAAACTCAAGGCCTGCCAGCATAGTGTCCATCATCCACCGACTCGGCCAAAACTCATGCAACAAAGGTTTGCGGACGAAGCTGACAATCAAGAGGCCTTCAAATGCTGGATCGATCTATGGCAAGGGCTGGGTCACGTAATGGGAGAAGCCCTGTGTGTCATTAAGCAGGCTAAGGAATCCACCACAGACAACCCGCATTCAGGCACTAGCAGCCAAGCCTCCTCATCTCAATCTCAGATGACACCACAATGGTCAGGAAGTTCGAATTAGCTGGGATGTCTTTACAAGATGACAAATATGCCAAACTCCAAGCTATCTTCACCTATACAATTGTGCTGATAGGGCTGTGCAAATGCCAATCAACACACACCCTGACTTCTTTACCAGTCCTGATAATCTACTTGACATGGTAGAAGTGTTGGTCACCCAAGAGAGTCAAGTCCCTGTGTCCATCGCCTTGCTTTTGCCTCCATGTCTCAGGATGCTGATGAGCCAATACAAAGTTACCTTGTCCGCCTCAGAGCCGTAGCCGTTGATTGCAACTTTACCTGCCCCTCGTGTGAACATGACCTGTCTGATATATACATCAGGACCAGAATCATCCCGTGGAATGGCAAATGACACACTCCAGGCTGATCTGCTGGCCCAAAGCTGGGCACTTAAATCCCATGAACAAAATATCAATCATGCTGAGCATTTGAATCAGCATTGCGGACAAACCTCAATAATGATGCTTCAGATGATACAGCTGCTGCTCGGCTATCAACATACCGCAGACAGAAGGGTGCACAAGTAGCCAACGAGGCGATCCGTACCAGCACCTATTGCAACTGCAATGTTAAGCCAAACCACCAGGCTTTGCTTTAGGTTGTGGCAGCCACCAGCATGGCACCTCAGGAACCGAATCCGCGGCTAAAATGCCCAGCATGGGGACAAACATGTAGTATAATTGTGGGAAGCCCAATCACTATCGAGGGCATGGGCTGAAACCAGCTCAACGGTCCAGGAAAAGCCTAGAGGCTAATGAAGCCGCCATGGACACACACTATCGCCACATCATTCAATCAAACGACAGGCACGTATGCGTCTAAAGACACCAGGCCAGATAAAAGGAAATTGATGCATGTTGTTCCATTTTTCGCCAAAACCGGATCCCAGACAAATTAGAATATCCCCAGAAATCACAGCACTAGGATGACAATCTTTCCTGACAGTGGGGCCACCACATGTCTCCGGACTTCAGCACCTTCTGGATATGGGACTCACTATCGAAAACCTCATTCCATCAAGAAAAGTCGTCCGGCTGTGGGAGCTTTGCGCTGTTATGTCAAGGTTGGCTCCCCGTGGAATTCATCGTCAGGAAAGAACAACTAAACAAGCCCTATACATGCAAAAGATTCAGCGGCTATACTTCAGCAAAAGCAGCCTGCATTGATGTGGGGATACTGTCAAAGACTTCCCGAAGCCAACAACTACAATATTACAAACAACAACAATGCAACATACCCTCGACAAGCACATAAAAAATCGGACGTGAGCCTAAACAATGCAAAGTCGAGGGACAACTGTACGCCCAACAAACTCCTTTTCTTTAACAGAATAAAACATTGATAAGCTCAGAATTGGCTATTAAATCATTTGCCGAAACGGCGTTCAAGAACAATGGTGAATTCCCACCGATGTCTGGCCCCCTGCGCACACCTCAAAGAGCAGTCCCAAAAGCAGACATAACCCAATTCCTGTGCCTTTTTCCTTCAAAGAGCCCGTAAGACAGGCCTTTGGGAAGATGTGAAAAGGGGTATCATAACCCAATGCCCGTTGGCATGCCCGCTGATTGGTAGCACTATGGTAATTACCGCAAAAAAAAATGGCAAACCGAAGAACCATAGACCTACCAACACCTGAATTCACAGTGCAAACAGGAGCACACCCATACAGGGTCACCATTCCAGCTAGCACTACAAGTGTTTCCACCTAAACAAAAAAAAGCAGTGTTGGATCTGTTGATGGATATGTTCCATCCCCTTGAATAAGAAGTCCCAGCCCTCACCCTTCATGTCAGAATGGGGAAGGTTCATGTACCTGAGAATGCCACCAAGGTTACCTAGCATCTGGCGTGCCTACACCCGAATGATGATGAATAAGGACATCCCCACCAAAGTAAAATCATTGGATGACACCCTACTCTATTCCTGACATCAGAAGGAGCCTTTTGATTTTTCTCCTCCATTGTGCAAAAACATCGTAATAAATAGAAAAATTCCAATTTTGCCAAGACACGGTGCAGTTTGGGGCCTCAAAATAACATCTTCTGGTAACCCTTCTAAATCCACATGCTGGAGGCAATATTGCTTCCCAATACCAAAGACACTCACCGATGCTGCAGATCATGGTTTGGGCTGGTCAACCAAGTCAACTTGGGGGCATATTCTAAAAGCGATCATGCTTCCATTTCGTGATCTCGTAAACAGAATACACTACATGAATAAAAGCCTGGAGGATGCATTCAAGCAATCAAAGAAGGTCTGGTTAGTTGACTTAGTCCGAAAAGAGCATCGCAACATTTTCAAAAAAGAAAAAAGAATAACCTGCCTTGCCCCCAGATTGGAGCCAAGACGAATGGATGGGCTTCCTAACTGCAGATATTTGCTCATACCACCAGCCAAAACCCCGGTTTGCTGCCTGAAGGTTGGCGCCTGATATTTGCTGGTGGCAGATTCTGCATTGATGCTGAACGCAGATATGCACCTATGAAAGCCGACGCAGCAGCAATTGCATGGGCATTGGAAAAATGTGGATTTTTTGTAATGGGTTGCCCGAATCTCATAAGTACAGTTACAGATATGAACAAAAGTTATTCGGAGATAGAGACCTTAGTAAAATCAAAACCCCGATTATTCAGGTTAAGGAGAAAACCCTCAGTACAGATTCACCATTCAGCACTGCCCTGGGATGGCACAGAGCCTCCGATGGCTTTGTCTCTCGTAACCCAACAGACATCTCACAGGCACTCTAAATGTTCACTGCTGAACCTTCTCAATCAGACATCATAGAGTCTGACAACACCGGATGATTAGGTCAAATCAAAAACCTTGTTAGCAAACATTCCGGTGCAAATGACAACTGGAACTCATCAGCAGACGTTATCCGTACACGGCGGGACGCAGCGACCCGCAATACAAAAAATTAATAAGTAATACAAAACGGATTCAAAGAACGCGCATCCCTCCTGCACACAAAAGTCGCGAATATTGAGGATGAGGGCACCGCCTAAGTGTTGACGACAGGTTTGCTCTTAGATCAAAGGGTGTTATCCCCTCCTCACAACGCACAAAAATGTTACATAGCCTGCATTCTGCACATCAAAGGCGAAGTTGGCATGAAGGCACGTGCCAATGAATCTGTTTATTGGCCGGGATGAATGCTTCAATTCGTAATATTAGAGCAGGTTGGCGTTTCTGCTCAAAAAGTTGCCCCGAGTCAACCAAAAGAGGCCAATCAATTTGACACCATCTCCTGATTGGCCATTTCAGCAAATCGTCATGGACATCTTCCATATTGCAAACCATGGATTTACTTAGCATGTGCGCTGACAGATTAACGGGCTGGCTGAATCTATACCACCAAGCCACGGAGAAGCTAATGCCTCGGATTATTTCGATTTGCCGGACATATTTCAAACCTACGGCGCTCCTGGGGAACTCAGCGGTGATGGTGGCCACCCCTTCATCTCTTCCATTCAAGCAATTTTTTAAGACTGAACGTTAAACAAAGGTTATCATCTGTTGGTTACCCACATCAATGGTCGAGCAGCAGGCTCGCTTGTCAAAAACAACCAAGAGGAATCGTAAATAGCAACACAGGAGCCCAAGGATCATTGGATAATAACCGTGCAGCAGAGCCATCCTCCAATACGGAATACGCCCATTCAAAACATTGGGCTATCCCTGCTCAACTACTACTCCACCGCCGACCACGTGTTTACCATCCCAACACTCCCTATAAGCAGCCACGCGAGGTGGATAACCGCAGCACAAAATCGTGAGATAAGTTTGTCTGCGGAACGCTCGTCTCATAGAGCGATACAACAGAACAGAACACACTTTAAACCCCCCCTCAAAAGGACAAATAAGTGGCACTACAAGACCAACAACCGTCGATGGGACACAACAGGTCAGGTCATTGAAATCCTCCCAACCACCAATACCGTATCAGGTTGACGGATCAGGTAGAATTACCTTACGAAAATCGCGATTTCTCAGAAACTGGATACCAACGAATTCCAGTTCAAGACCTAGTGCAATGGCTGAGACACCTACACCAGTGCAACAAACAGTCGACGCTGGAATAACATCAAACACTGCTCAAGCCGTTTACAATAGCACGGACCAAAAACCCTCGGGCATTGTCAGACTACTTCGCACAACCAGCCGGGTTTAAAGGAACTCATCCTCCCCAAAGGCCACTACCCACGCGATGGGGGGAAGGGATGTAGAATAACAATAATAAAAAGCACGTACCGGCGTAAGAATTCCAACTAGCGTCGGCTGGCAGACAAAAAAATAAAGCAGGTTGTAACAGCATGCATATCCTGCAAAGAGAAATCATGCTGGTATTTATATAAGTAATGCTTCCACGCTCAGGTACCAGCAGCCAATCAGAGCCAAGCAATGGACTATCCCCTTTGGCATAATGAGATTAACCCATTGCACCGCCATAAATCTGTCTGTCTATGAATTAGTCTTCTCAGCTTGCTCCACAACTGAGTGGTTATCTTGACTACGTGATTGTTCGACAACCTGTTGAAACAAAGCTGGGGCGACCTTTAAGCGAAAGGAAGCCCTATTTAGCTTATAAATACCTTTATGTGTCTTTATACACAAATATTTCACATTCGTCACTCACTTTAATCTGCAAGTATCGTCCAGACAGGTCGATTTTTGAAAAATCTTCCCTGTTCAATTTGAAAAATATCTTCTGGTGAAGTGGTAAGGATAACTGTGATTTAAGGCAATCATTTAATCCTGTTGAAAAATCTGCGCACACTCTTATTTTTCCGTTTTCTTCTTAACATAAACTGTGGGCGAGGCCCAATCCGAATAGTCAACCTTAGATATCACTCCCATTTTCAAGTCTTTCCAATTCATTATTAATTGTGTCTAAGGAAAAAGACGTTTCTCTTAGGTTTGGAAATTGGTTTACATTTCCTTGAGTTCAAATTGACTTCCGTCTTAGTACATAAACCCAATCCCTCAGAAAAACTCTGGGATATTCTTCT
>CAHIKZ030000581.1:0-15000 GCA_903632075.3 Acanthosepion pharaonis
ACTCACGGATCGTTGTTCTGCAACACATTTTAGTATGCAATGTATGGATACTTTCGATTTAGTAGTCTTTCTCTTCATTGTAACTCAGGGATCGTTATTCTGTGACACATTTAAGTAGGCAATATATGGATTCTTTCGATTTAGTAGTCTTTGTCTTCATCGTAACTCACGGATCGTTATTCTGTGACACATTTAAGTAGGCAATGTATGGATTATTTCGATTTAGTAGTCTTTCTCTTCATCGTAACTCACGGATCGTTATTCTGTGACACATTTAAGTAGGCAATGTATGGATTATTTCGATTTAGTAGTCTTTCTCTTCATCGTAACTCACGGATCGTTATTCTGTGACACATTTAAGTGGGGCAATGTATGGATTCTTTCGATTTAGTAGTCTTTCTCTTCATCGTAACTCACGGATCGTTATTCTGTGACACATTTAAGTAGGCAATGTATGGATTCTTTCGATTTAGTAGTCTTTCTCTTCATTTGTAACTCACGGATCGTTATTCTGTGACACATTTAAGTAGGCAATGTGGATTATTTCGATTTAGTAGTCTTTCTCTTCATCGTAACTCACGGATCGTTATTCTGTGACATTTAAGAGGCAATGTATGGATTCTTTCGATTTAGTAGTCTTTCTCTTCATCGTAACTCACGGATCGTTATTCTGTGACACATTTAAGTAGGCAATGTATGGATTCTTTCGATTTAGTAGTCTTTCTCTTCATCGTAACTCACGGATCGTTATTCTGTGACACATTTAAGTAGGCAATGTATGGATTATTTCGATTTAGTAGTCTTTTCTTCATTGTAACTCACGGATCGTTATTCTGTGACACATTTAACAGGCAATGTATGGATTCTTTCGATTTAGTAGTCTTTCTCTTCATTTGTAACTCACGGATCGTTATTCTGTGACACATTTAAGTAGGCAATGTATGGATTATTTCGATTTAGTAGTCTTTTCTTCATCGTAACTCACGGATCGTTATTCTGTGACACATTTAAGTAGGCAATGTATGGATTATTTCATTTAGTAGTCTTTTCTTCATCGTAACTCACGGATCGTTATTCTGTGACACATTTAAGTAGGCAATGTATGGATTCTTTCGATTTAGTAGTCTTTCTTCATCGTAACTCACGGATCGTTATTCTGTGACATTTAAATAGGCAATGTATGGATTCTTTCGATTTAGTAGTCTTTCTCTTCATTGTAACTCACGGATCGTTATTCTGTGACACATTTAACAGGCAATGTATGGATTATTTCGATTTAGTAGTCTTTCTCTTCATCGTAACTCACGGATCGTTATTCTGTGACACATTTAAGTAGGCAATGTATGGATTCTTTCGATTTAGTAGTCTTTCTCTTCATCGTAACTCACGGATCGTTATTCTGTGACACATTTAAGTAGGCAATGTATGGATTCTTTCGATTTAGTAGTCTTTCTCTTCATTGTAACTCACGGATCGTTATTCTGTGACACATTTAAGTAGGCAATGTATGGATTATTTCGATTTAGTAGTCTTTCTCTTCATCGTAACTCACGGATCGTTATTCTGTGACACATTTAAGTAGGCAATGTATGGATTCTTTCGATTTAGTAGTCTTTTCTTCATTGTAACTCACGGATCGTTATTCTGTGACACATTTAAGTAGGCAATGTATGGATTCTTTCGATTTAGTAGTCTTTCTCTTCATTGTAAATCACGGATCGTTATTCTGTGACATTAAGTAGGCAATGTATGGATTATTTCGATTTAGTAGTCTTTCTCTTCATCGTAACTCACGGATCGTTATTCTGTGACACATTTAAGTAGGCAATGTATGGATTCTTTCGATTTAGTAGTCTTTCTCTTCATCGTAACTCACGGATCGTTATTCTGTGACACATTTAAGTAGGCAATGTATGGATTCTTTCGATTTAGTAGTCTTTCTCTTCATCGTAACTCACGGATCGTTATTCTGTGACACATCTTAATATGCAATATATGGATTCTTTCGTCTCAATAGACATTCTCTTCATCGTAACTCTCGGATCGTTAATTTGTGATACATCTAAGTAGGCAATGTATGGATTCCTTTGTCTTAATAGACAAATGATTATGACATCTTTAAATTGATATTATCTACATCGTAACTCTCAGATCATTATTTTGTGATACATCTAAGTAGGCAATGTATGGATTATTTCGACTTAATATTCTTTTTCTTCATCATAACTCACGGATCGTTATTTTGTCATAGTTTTATGTATGCAATATATGGATTCTTTCTTTTTAATAGTCTGTCTCTTCATCCTAATTCTCGGATCGTTGTGACATTTTATTATCCAATATATGGATTCTTTCCTCGTAATAGTCTTTCTCTTCATCGTGACTCTCAGATCCTTATTTGGTGACATATTTAAGTATGCAATGTATGGATCCCCCAACATAAAGAATAAATACCTAGGAGGATGATTGATCCATGTTCACTAAAACGTTTTTTTTTTTTATTTCCAATCCCTGCTGCGTAACAGACAATGAATTGCAATCTGGGAGTCAAGGCGGAAAGCAACAGAAGTTGTCTGAAGCAAATAAGCCGATAGAAAAATCAATAACAAGAGCAATCATCATTTTTTATGGTGATTTTTCTTCATTTTTCTGCTGCCTTTTATCGCAATTTTTCTGACTGAACTATACATGACTGTTAAATGAAAAGGTCACAAATGATTATGATATCTTTAAATTGATATTTATGAATTATAGAATGCATATGCGTTCGAGCCTTGCCCGGGGATACGTTCTATAATTTGATATAACAGCTATAATATGAACCTGTTTAGAAAAAGGACGGTGTAAAACATCGAAAAAGCAATCAAACAGTGCAAACTTCTGAGGGAATAGGCAAAGTAATAAGATTTACTGCAACCTTGAAAACGCACTAAATTTATTATTAAGAATATTAACAAATCTCACAGATGATATCAAAGCGTATAGCTTCCGTTATGTTAAGTCCCAGCCTCGAAAACTGTGCAACTTTTAACTATGAAGTACATGGGCATCATGTCCAATTCTTTCTTGATGAAAGCTTCGAGGGTATTGATGTAGAGTGGAATGTCTTGCCAATGGCCTGCACCATTTAGGTCTGAGCTAGAGTAAATCTCTAGAAACTCTCTGGCCAGTGAAGTTAGCTTTGAACATACCTGACTACATAGCGATGATCAACGTCCCTGCTTGTCTTCTGTGCAGTTAGCCTTGACCCATAGCACAGCATGTTATATCGTGTCACTCTAGTTGGTATCAGTACCCACCATTATTGGTGGCCACAATCTAACAACATAATATATGTAAATTACACAGCGTTGATATTAGTCATGGAATGGAATCTACAGGAATCCTACAGAAGATTCCAAAGGTAAGTGAGAAGAAAAAAATTAAACATCAACTGTAAGAAGACAGAATGTATGGTTGCCAATAAAACAAAGACTCCCAAGATACGAAATATAAATTAGAATTGCGTAAGGTACCTTCCAAAATATTGGCAAAATATTAAGAAACAGGAGAATTTCGTTAGTAACAAAGAAAAGAGGATTGAACTCTTATGTACTATCGATCTTCCTATGTGAATATTGGATAATCTCTCCAAAGATGAAGAGGCTGAATATAAGTATTTGAAGAAAATAGAAGTGATTGAAAATTTTAGGTCGCACAATGAGGAAAGAGGGCTTGGAGAATTTGACACTCACAGGACATACTGTAGGCAAGAGTGACAGAGTTAAAGCCACGAATACGCTATCTAACGAGATTGTATGAATGATTGGCATAATATATAAATAGCTAAAAGACAAAATTTAATAATAGCTACAACGGAAAGGAATATGTGGAGATCTATAGACACCCACGTCCATGCTTTGAATATTGCTGTCCGATCTGATTTATTTTGTGATACATTTAAGTTTGCAATGTATGGATTCTTTCATCTTTAGTCCTTCTCTTCATTGTAACTCTGGGATCGTTATTCTGTAACATATTTAAGCATGGAATGCATGGATTCTTTCGTCTTTATAGACTTCCTCGTCATCGTAACTCTCTGGTGCTTCTACTATATACGTTGAGATTTTTTTTTTATAAAATACAACGAAGAATCTGCAATGTTATTGATCCTGACCTGGCATCTCGACTTCAGTCACTTACACACCGCCATACCGTAGGGTTCCGCTTGCTCTTTCTATAAATGTTAATTCTTCTAATGAACTTTACTGTTTTGTACACAGATTTTATTAATTTAAGTGCACGGTCTTATCAATTTAAAATCGAAATGGTTAGATGCAACCGTAAGTTCTATGAAAACAGTTTATTCTCTATCAGTTTCACTTCTTTCTTTCCAGTCAGATTTGATCTTCAAACAGTTTAATTCAATGTCAATAATTATCTCCAGACTTTTTTTTAAAATTCTTGTTCTGTTATTGTTCTCTGTCCTTAATAATGTTTTCCTTTTCTCACTTTCTCTCGTACTCGCTAACCCCTTGCGTCATAGTGGCCTCATTGCCTTTCTTGGGTTGACATGATTAAAAGGACATAGAAGAAGCACGTGCCGACAATGAAATCCAATGTGCTATGTTCTATTAAACGCACACTGTTTCTTCGTCTGAGATTTAGTGAATTACCGTTCTTATTCACTAACACATTTGGTGAAGGAATATCTCATATAATTGTGACGTGCTAATAGTTATTTACCTAAGCAATCTCCTGATAATGCACATTTTAAATCAACCCAAAATCAGACCACCTGACCAAACATGACGTCGCCAATGGTGAACTTTCCATCTAAACATAAAGTGGATGAGAACAGGCAACATTCCAACTTAGAATTAATACGAAAAACGTCTCGGAATTGGAAATCGCAGAATTGAATTTCAATTCCCGCCTGGTTCCTTATATTTCCTTACGGACAAATACGTTTGGGGAAAAAGTATAAAAAGCTATGTGTTAATTAGTGGGATTTTATCAGTAAATCTTTATTCCCCCCGCCTCTAAATTCTTACAATCTAAAATTATTTTATGACACTAAATAACGTGCAAAAGTTTGATAATCCGTAAAAAAACGAATCAATAAACAACTTTTATCTTCTTTTGATTTCCACAAAAAGAAATATATGTGGGCCCTAAAAATTTGACGATTCGATCACAAAGTCCTTCAAAAATATATCTGGCAACATATGATTAGATCTTGGGAAGTGAAACAGGACAACAACTATAAACACCCTTGTATTTACAAATGAATTGATATATAAACATATATATACTAAATATTTATAATTGATATGTCATCTAAATATATATATATATGTGTGTGTGTGTGTTGATGTAATAGGAAAGAACAATTAGATTAATGATCCAAACTTCTTTATTATTTATGTTTTTGTTCTTAAAAACTGTGCTCGATACGGTAGTAGAGCCTAAATATAATTAAAAAACAATATGATTCCGAAAACTTGACTCAAGTTTCTGAAGACCATTTTGACATCACAATGGGTTCATTAGACTCTGCAATTTTCTGATCTTGTTGGTCTATTTATATTATGTAACATAACTGCTCACCGCGAAATAGATATTGAAGACATCAGGCTATACAGAGATAATGATCTTACGGCAGTCAGGAGGTCTAGTAAATTTAAAATAGATAAAATTAGAAAAATAATTCATAGAGAATTCAGAAACCTAAATTTAAAAATTACGGTTAACACAAAATTGAAAAGGGTAAACTAATCCTTTGTATCAAATCATACTCCCTCTATAATTAAGCATACACTTTCATCAATCGAGAAGAGAATTAGTAGAATTTCCGCTAATGAAGAAATATTCTATAAACATAGTCTAAAAAATAGTGGCTACAAACACCCGAACATCAATTATATAAAAAAATAACTGTACAAACCAAAAGAAAAACAGAAAAAGAAAAATAATTTGGTACACACCCAACCTCGCACAACCAAATGGTTAGTAATAAGCTAGGACAAAAATTATTAGTTTAAATCGAAAAATATTTTCCTAGTAACAGAAAACTTAGCAAGAGTTTTAATAAAAGCACCATGAAACTAAGTTACAGCTGTATAGAAAATTTAGAAAAGATTATAAGAAACATAATAATAAAATATTGAAAAAATACTCAAGCCAAAATCAAATTTATAAAGATCCTAAAATGAAATTACACAATAATAATGAAATTTATGTAATTGTAAAAAAACTGATAATTGACATTTGAATAAAAAAAATACCGCATAGAATACGTAGTATACCAATGCATAATCTCATCCACTGATAATCCAAATATAGAAAATATATATATATATATAGTATCCACAAGAAATGAATTTACAATGAAGTAGAGTCAATACCAAAGTTCCTTCAATAACATTAGAAACCGAAACTAAACATTTCTATCTAAATATTTTTTTGGAACTTAAAAGAAATAAATAAGACACCAAGAGTAAAATGGATAATGATAAATATAACAAGAACATGTAGAACCTACGACGATCCATGCCCTTTATGCTTACATGAAAAACTACACATTATCATGTTTCTAAATAACAAAAATTTATTAAATCAAAGAAATGAAATAACGGTTTTTGCAGACACCACCAAATATACGCCTTAAAAATTAGCAACTTATAAATGGATAAAAAAAAATGTTTACAATATAGATTATATCATAAAATATATATTAAGAATCCACAATACTATATTTAGCAAATTAAATTAATTTCAGACACGTATAAAACTATAGAATTAAAAATACAACCCAATCATATTTAAGCGCCCCTTTAAGAAACTATCAATGAAAAAAAAAACAAATAAACACCAAAAAGACTGTAACTAGTATATCAGTCAGTAAGTTTTAACAAATAGTAATAAAACTAACAGAGTGTGGGGAAAAAGGTCATTGTAACCAGACAAAAATCCCCCAACCAAACCTTACACGACCCCAAAAATTTTACATATAATAAACATTCATACTTTCATCTGTGTAATGACCCTTTGATAACAAAAGAAAAATAAACCCAGATTACACCTCCATTTCCAACATATAAAATAGTAAAACATTTCTTCGATTAGTTATTCTAAACATCGCTTGAGAATGAAACTGTTCTCTAAATTTTAAGTTTAATATTGAAATTAGACTTTACGACTTGAGTCAAGTTTCAAAAGAGTAATTTCTGTGTCGCAATGGAATCATATTTTCTTTTTAAATAATTGACATGAATATTTTATCTAATGAAAATGCAGATACCTTGATACATTAATATTTTTCAAGTGCAAACAAATCAGTCTCACAAGAATGTATCATTTCGTGCTACTAGATTATCAACTAGACCCCACTGTTTTACTGTTTGACTAGCAAGATGCAACGGCCATCTCTAATCTAACAGTTTGTTTTCTCGCACTTCCCACCTGAGGAACTCCCTTTCGATTTCTTGCTTCCCTAATGACAAAAATATTTTAAAATCTTTTAAAATCAACGTCAGTCGCCATTTTCTGTCTTCTTGAACCCTGTTCCGTTTTTTGTCATTTCCTCAGTCACAGTCTTTTCATTCTCTTTCACTTTCACTCCCTGTAAATACACTTGCATCTCAGTGGCTTTTTCGCCTTGCTCGCGGTGGAATTATTTTTTTGTTTAATTATAAACAGAGAAATCAGTTCCAATAAATCAGTCGTCGATTGACTTTCTCTCAAATTTACTCAACATGTATTTTGACTTCCGATTCACTCAACTTTTTTAATCTTTTGATTTCATCAGTTTTCAATCATTTTCTATTGACAGAATGCTGAATTCTTTATTTCGAATACTGCACCGTAGAGAACCAACTTCTACTTGGTCTTTATTTCCTGGCACATGCAGAGACGTATAAAGAATATAAAGAAACATTGATTAACGTACACAAACTTTCCACTGATTAAATCCATCCTTTGTTTATTCATTTATTAATATTATTATGATTTCCCAGTTTCTTGATTAAAGTGTTGGACACCAAAGAATTTAAATTTAGAATTTGTATCTCTACTATGTAGTTTATTTCAATATAATTATTTATTTGTATTTATTTATCTCCTGTTGATTATGTAGAAACAAATACACGGGTGCATAAATTTGACGTCTTGATTTCAAAAATAAATCTGATTCCGGGCCATTTGGTTAAAATCTCCGGAAGTGTGCGAAAACGATAACGATTCAGGATGAAGTCAGATTTCCGAAGAAGTTGATATGGAAAGCATATGTATATAAAGTAAAAGTACATATAACAAGTTGCATAATGACAATTCCAGTTGAATCATTACATTGGGAAAACGTATATCACAGGTCGATTTGAATCTTAAATTTCTAAGCAATTCTAAAATTTGAAGAAAGAAATATTAGTTATCGCAGAGAAACTTTCCGTTGAACAAATATAGTCCTTGTACCAAACTGTGAATTAATATTTCCAAATTTCTTAATTAAAAGGCGTCTGGGGTATGACGATAAACTACATCCGGCAGCAAGGCCTCTGATTGGGAGATTGGAGGTTTTGAGGAGTATGGAACCACCTCTTAATTGCTGTTGTTCCAAGATCCAGCCTGAGCCAAGGTGGTAGCACCTGTTAGGGTCCCAACAATGGGTAAATATTAAACCCCGAAACTAGCGTCAAAATACTATGAAAGTAAAAAAATACATTTTTATAACCAAAATTTCCAATAATAGATTTTAATAGTAAAAATAAATTACCAAAGCTCCCAAGGAAAATAAATTTCGGCATTAAATGACCCATAAGGTGTTGATATGCCGTTAAACAAACCAAACCAAACTTTTATAAGACTGAATTTCAATCACTACATTGGCATTTATCCAAATAAATTTATTCGATTGAATGCACGATTTTTGAGTTACCACCATATGACGTTGAAACACCGCTTCTCGTGCAATCACCGAAGTTAAGCAACGTCGAGCCTGGTCAGTATGTTGATGGGTGATTGGGAATATCAGGTGCTGTAAACTTGAATATCCGGGTGGTGTAATCCATAATGTCCCTGAATTTAAATTTAGATATCCGAGTGGTGTAATCCATAAGGGCCCAGAATTGGAAATCGGAGAGTCGAGTTCTAATCCTAGTCGGATGAGTTATATTCACTTACGGGTAAATAACTATAGGAAAGGTATAAATCTACCTGTTCTCCCCCAGATATGGGTTAATTAATAGGATTTTATCAGTAAAGCATCATTCCCACGAAATCTTTACAATCTAAATTTTTTCTGCCTCCAAATATCCCCCTAAATGTTGATAAAGCGTAAAATCGAATCAATCAATACACAACTTTAATTCTTTTGATTTTCGGGCAAAAATATAAGATGGTCCTGAAAATTTGACGATTCGATCATAAAGCCCTTCAAAAATAAATCTGGGGCCATATGATTAGATCTTGGAAAGTGGATCGGAACAACAGCTGTAAACTTCCACCTTGGATTTACAAATGAATTGATATATAAACATACATCAACTAAATATTTATAATATATCAACTATATATTATGAAATGGACTAAGTCCCACAATTATTATAATGTATTTATTGTTTATACGTTATTTTTATAGATACGGATATTTAAGTAAATGTAAATAATAAACAGTATTAACAACATTTACCGGCCTGAATGTTCAAAAAACTTCATAGAAAATATGTCTTTCGACAGGAATCGAATCTAATTCATACAAGGAACTGTCATATAGCCTGATGCGATATATTATTTAGGAAGCGTCTGGTTAGCAAGGTCGAATTACTGCTTTTAAACTACTAATATACCATGGTTTCTCACGAATGCTCATATCTGCTCGAAGTGTATCTTAACGTAAACAAGTGACATCATGTGCTGGCCATGGGTCAAGTGGTTGACTGCTGGAAGACGCTATGTTTGGCAATAGGACTCTGCATCATGCTGCACAAGCAGGAGACCCCAGTCAAGACTGTTAGATAATTCCTGCTAATACATTAATCCTTATATCTGGACAACTAACTCCCCAGACTGAAACTCCTTTTAATATTATGTGTGGGCCCCAGTTGAGTGGGCGACTAAAAATAAACACCTTGTAACACCAAAGATAAACTGAAGGCAAGGATTATGGCAGCATTCGTCAACTAAAACAAAGAGACCGTCCAGAAAAGATGCAGGAAATTCTAAAGTCGTCTGAAGGCCGTGATTAAAGCCAGTGGCGATTTTAGTTAATAAATTTACTCCTTAGTATTTCAAGATATTTGTGTGTAATTTTGGTAAATATTCATGAGATGTCAATATTATTTTCATTTTTGGGTAATTTTGACGACAATTTATCTATCTCATACTATATATATATATATATATATATATATATATATATATATATATATATATATATTGGGGTGATATGTATCTGATGTCATTTATTCATCTCTTTCTCTCTCTGTCTCTCTCTGTCTAACTCTCTCCCTCTCTCTCTCTCTGTTTTCTCGATTATCAGCTCAACATTTAGTACGCAAAGATTGTATGTGTATAGAAAAATATTTTTACAACAATCTCTTCTAAGTCTGGGAGAGATGTCTCCATAGAAAGCTCCCGTTAAGAAATCCTAGCTTGAAGCTGTCCTCAGACATCCACCACTGGCGCCGGTGTAGGAAACACGAAACCATTTAGGTCCGGAAATTCTCTACTCATGCTCACATAGTGCAGGAATAAGTGAAGTCACGCTCAAAAACTAACACAATTCCTCCCATTCTTGTTAGGTATAAGCCTGCTTGGTGAAAAGGATACACACACACGAGTATATATATATATATATATATATATATATATATATATGTGTGTGTGTGTGTGTGTGTGTGTGTGTGTGTGCAGTGTATGTGTTTGCGCTCCTCTAGTCCGATTCCAATGAAAGCCCTTGAAAAGTTAGGCGCAAGGAACGATTTTTCTTTGAGCTCAGTTTCAGGGTTGCCAAATATGCGAGGTTAAATATATATATTAATATATTATACTAGCCACTATCGTTGCTTTCATGGTTGAAGGGGAGTAACTCTTATTTTCCTTTTTATCCCCCAAAATTGCAGTTACCTTAAAATTTTAAGCTACCTTATAAGCCGCCATATCGGGCGGGATTTAAGCTAGCTCCTGTGGAGCACTCTTGGTTTGGCCATCATCACAATAGCTAGGAAGGAGTAGATGTGATGAATAAAATACAGAAGAACTTAAAAGTGATCGCTGCGTTCAAGTACTGAATAAATGTTGAAGCTTACCTTTTAAAAGTCCAACGATAATTCTTCTGCTGCCACTTAATTTAAAGACGATTTGATGTACGTAGATCTTTATTTTCCGTACAAACAATTATTTTTATTTCATGGCCGACAAAACAGGAGACAATTTATAAGATAAAATTTATATAGTGTAAAGATGAGAAAATAGAAATTAGAATTAGTTATACATTCAACATTTGAAAGAGTTAGAGAAACATAATAGCTAATTTAGTAACACACACAAACACACACACACACACACACACACATATATATATATATATATATATATATATATATATATATATATATATATATATATATATATATATTTGTGTATTTAGGCAACAATCCCTCTTTCATGCACATTTCACTGAAAATGACAGACAAGGTGCTTTTAGGTAGTTTTTTATACAATTTCTCATGCGATCTAATAATGTTTTTCTTTTCGAATGATAAATTATATTAAAAACTGTTCGGATATTCTTTTTATCCGAGCCCTTTCGGCTATACATCTAGCCATTTTTACGGATTATATTTTAACTTTTAAAATAAGAAATAGTTTATAGTATGTATGTTTTATAAATTTTTTTCATTTTTCAAAACACGGTCAAGATATTGTGTCCATGTTCAAAGTTAATATTATTAAGTGTTGTTTTTTGTTTTTTATTAATAAGGCTTCCAATATTTTTAGCCTTTTTTGCATGTGGATGATGCTATTATATTAGTGTTGTCAACAAGTATGTTATGAATAGTGTCCGGTAGGTCTCCATGAATATTTAAATGAGATTTAAATGAGATTTAATTGAGCTATGGTCAGAAAGGTGAAGAGTGAGTCTGCGTGACAAACATGTTGTAGTGTGGCCTATATAATTATTTACGAAGTTTGATTGATCAGGATTACAATTCTTTAATCGGCATTTAAAAATAATATATATATATATATATATATATATATATATATATATATATATATATATATATATATTATTTTAAATCTGACATTATTTGACCATTATATTTCAGCGTTGGAGTAGACTGCGTATTTTTTTTTTTTTAAAACAATGTGCATTATACCTACCTGAGCATTCGAGAGTCTTAAGAAAGGTAATGTCCCCACCGACAGGATTAGAATCTTTATCCCTCTTTATAGAGGTAAAAACTATCTGAACATGGTGGTGTAAAGTACGTTCACTTGATTAAGATTCTCGAACGCACAGGTATTAGATGCAATTAACATTGTTCATAAAGGTAAAGAGCGTTCCTCAAACGCCTGTACTCAATGTACTTTTCTTAGAACTAAGGATTAAATACTCAGTAGAAAACAATTTATAAAATAAAATTTTAAAAAATCACTGAAATCTTTTGCATGCGTCCAGTAATTAAACCCAGTCTTGTGTTTTTAGCTACTCGCCACTGGTGTCTATGATCGGTGTTCCAGACTAAAGCAAATGCCCGGATATTGACTGCTGTTCGTTAATGAACGCAGGTTTTTCTTACTTGGAAGACAGACACGAAAATTCCTCGTACACTATTTTTTTTTTCTGTTATATCTTCCATGCAAAAACAAAATTTGTTAAATATATAATACACGCTTATTTAGTCGATAGCAAAGTTGTATATCTGTATATGTCATGTACAGTCAAGCCGGCGCCGTCGTTTACAAAATTATCTCGATCTGTCCTTCGGGAAGTCAGTTTATTCAAATTCACGTATTCACATGTGTTTTTATTTTTTTTTTTTTCTTCTTCTGAATAAAAAAAAATACATTGATAGAAAAGTCTTTTTTGTTTCCTAGCAGAATAAATTCTGCAAATGTGTGAAACGTCCCGTGAGACACGGAATATACTGGTTAAGGTGATAGGTGAATATTTGAAGAGTGTGTCGTGTATATCGAAATAGATAAATGGTCGGCCTGATGGGATGTTTTCTTTTGGTGTAAAGGTAAGAATGGATCACGAAAGGAACCAGCTTAATGTGCGAGAGTTAACAAAAGACAAGCCTCGATATCAATCTCCTTCAGCAGTCTACGTGCCAGGTCCAGCAATAATCTATATAAATAAAGCGCAGTGTACGTGTGTCCGTCCGTCCGTTTTGTCGATCTCGGCGAATCATAAACAATCTGAATTAACAGATGGGATTCAAAATTAAATAAATAACTCATTTAAAGTTAAATTTAAATACAGAACAAAGTGAAAGGTTTAAAAAAAAAAAACAATTCCTTATTTAAGTTTTAACTTTAATTTCACTTTTCGTCTTAATTGCAACTGATATCGTCTCATTAAACCGTAATTAAAAATTAAACGGGGCATGGTACGTTGCTCATATGTTTTTTTTTTTCTCTAGAACACGTACATAGTTCGGGTTCGCTAATATCATTTAAGAGTAACTTTGAGAAGGGACCATAAAGAAAATTAAAACTGCGCGCAAAATAAATGTAAATAAACTACGGAGATCGGTTGCGTATACGAAGAAAGATTATACCGAACTAAAGTGCTTAATAAAGATAAAGTAATTTTTATTATTGCTAAATTCTAATAATTTTTACGTAAAAAGCCTTCCGCAGTTGCCAGCTCGAAAGGTGGCTTCTAGGCTTGTTTACAGAATATATGTTAAAGGGAAAATATCATAGAGCGTGTGTGCTTATAAATATTGCTTTGTGACTCCAATCAGAAATATAGATGATGATTTTTGCATTTTCATCTGACATTCGCATATTGTAACTGTAAAACAACAGTCTGTTGGTTTGGTAAAGTATAGCTGGGACACTGACACTTAGTGGTAATGATGACGCCATCATTACGGAGGCCTACATCAAGTTCCTTAAGGATGTGGATGAGGGTGGCTGCTGGACGACCCTATGTCTAGCAACAGGATTCTGCACCATGCCGCACAAAAAATAGAACAGAGTCATGGCTTTCAGACAATTTCTGCGACCATATCACCTCTTACATCTGGCCACCTAACTCCTCAGACTGAATCCCATGTGATTATTATGTTTGGAGCGCAGTTGAAAACTTCTTGAAACACCAAAACATAGCTGGAGGCGAGGATTATGGCTTCATTCACCAAATTAAACACGGAGACCGTCCAGAAATGTTGCAGCAGATTCCGATATCGTCTGGAGGCGATGGTTGAAGACTGTTGTGGATTCCGGGATAAAATCCGGTACCAATAAATAACAAACGCCAAGAATAAATATAGGAAAATAATGTATTAACGTAATAATACAAACTGGTAATGCAGGTTAGTAGTTCCAGGAATACGGGTTAGTAGCCAAATATCTATACAGTCTTTGGTATTGAAGTATCGCTGTATGACTTCTTACTGAATCTATGTGCTCGCTCACTGTGACTCTTGCTGGCTACATTCGTTCTGTCTGTCTGTCTATCTGTAACCTTCACCCTCTGTTGATCTCGTCTTCCGGTTATCTGCAACCTTTTACCCCCCTCTTCTCTTCCGGTCTTGCTCTTTCGGGTCTTCCCGTAGCAGTAGTATATGTATATACTGGGTGAGTCCATTTGCGCAAAAAGTGGAGGACCCCTCAACAAAGACAATGACGATTTTATTGATTAAATTTACTCTTTATATTTCAAGATAATTTTGTGCACTTTTGGTAAAATTAAAATGATATATCAGTGTTATTTTCATTTTTGGCTAATTTAGACGGCACGTTACCCATCGCAGCCTCTACAGTGAGGCACAAAATCTACCGATA
>CAHIKZ030000581.1:17500-57500 GCA_903632075.3 Acanthosepion pharaonis
ACTTTATATTAGGCCTCCAACTAATTACCATTTTAATTTTATTTTATTTTTTTCCTCCAATACACTTTGTCCATTGTTCTTTTTTAAATAATTTACTCTATTTGCCTCGATTTAGCTTCGTTGAGCGCGAAATAACTGTTTTATTATTTTACTTTTTTATTATATATGGTATAATAAAATAAGTTTTGTCTATTCATGGCAGTATATATATATATATATATATATATATATATATATATATATATATATATATATATATATATAGTCGTTTCGAAAAAACCCTCGAATTTTTGATTTGCTAATAGTCAAATCAATCTCGAGAGAAAAAAAGGTTTTAAAAAAAAGAAAGAGCTACAAACATGAACTTCTGCCGACAAAAAAATCGCACAGATGCAGGTCTGAAGCCCAAAGAAAAAACCCCGATACGAGTAACAACTAACTAACAAAAGAGCTCAATACAACCGTAGAGCAGACCTAGATATATTTAGTGAGTTAGACAAGTTCTTGTTTAGGTTTCACCTAAACGGATCGTCAGGAAAAAAGCTTACTTTCCTGATGATCGGTTTAGGTGAAACCTAGGTAGGTTTGGCTTACTCCAAATCTCTCTCTCTCTCTCTCTCTCTCTCTCTCTCTCTCTATATATATATATATATATATATATATATATATATATATATATATATATTCATCTACGCTTGCTCATATCTATCCGTTCCTATTTTTTCTTATATATCTGTCTCTTCATATCTATCTATCTATCTATCTATCTATCTATCTATCTATCTATCTATCTATCTATCTCTGCTCATATCTATCTCTCTATCTCCGTTCATCTCTATCTATCATAGTTTGTTCGTCTATGTCATTTTGTTCATATCGATCCATCTATCAATCTATCGATCGATCTATCTGCGAGGACGGTATTCCAAGCGGTTAGAATCGAATATTTTGAATGATAATTTTAAAATTTATCTTCATTCAGAAAATATGTTCTGCTCGGTTTTTTTTTAGCTAAACTTTCATCCTATTTGGCTATCAGCTGGTGTATGTCGCAGCTAATGTCTATTAATCCAGAGCAGGTTATCTGTGTACACACCACCAGTTTTCAAAATTCTCACGTATCAATATAATGCTTCGTTGTATGAATTTTTTTTTTTTTTTTTTGGTTGTGTCGAAAAAAGTACCTTGCATCTAAGTTGTGTAGATGGATAGAATAAAGAATAAATATGAACGTCTTCGAATGTCAATCTATTTTTTTTCTTGCATTTTGACAGTCAAATGTGTGGATTCACGCATGCGCATAAGAACAAGAAATGCAGTTGTTATTTTATTTTAGGAGTTTACTTTTTGCAACTAATAACTCATTTCTTGTCGCTTCATTATCTTTCTGATCAGATGTCCCTGTGGAGGGACATACGGCAAATAATTAGAAGTTTCTTAAGCAATTATCTTAGTTTCTTCAATTCAAATTTTAACAGATTTAGCAAGAAAATTAGATTTTTTTAATCTCATTCTGAAACCGGTTATTTTATTTCAACACGAAGTCTCGCTGTGAAACGAACTTCCAAGGCCAATTCGTATTATTATTATTATTATTATTATTATTATTATTATTATTATTATTGTTGTTGTTGTTGTTATTGTTGTTAATAAAATTATTGTTGTTAAAAGCACAGTACCCGTAAAAAATGAGATTTATTCAAGTACGTCTCAGAATTTAATTGTGGGGATCCGTTGCCCAACACCTAGGATGAAAATGCAGCCTCCGAAATATGATCAAAATGTTACCCCTCATCTATGATCAAAATATTGACCCCACGCCTATGATAAAAATATTGACCTCACCAACTATGATCAAAATACTGTGCCCCCCCAAATATTATCAAACTGTTGACCTCCCATCTATGATCAAACTGTTGCCCACCACCTATGGCCAAAAGGCTGCCTCCGAGCTATGATCAAAATGTTTCCCCCAACTATGATCAAAATATTGTTGCCCTCACCTAAGATCAAAATGTTTCCCCCAACTATGATCAAAATATTGTTGCCCTCACCTAAGATCAAAATGTTTCCCCCAACTATGATCAAAATATTATTGGCCTCACCTAAGATCAAAATGTTTCCTCCAACTATGATCAAAATATTGTTGCCCTCACCTAAGATCAAAATGTTTCCCCCAACTATGATCAAAATATTATTGGCCTCACCTAAGATCAAAATGTTTCCTCCAACTATGATCAAAATATTGTTGCCCTCACCTAAGATCAAAATTTTCCCTCTAACTATGATCAAAATATTGTTGCCCTCACCTAAGATCAAAATGTTTCCCCCAACTATGATCAAAATATTGTTGCCCTCACCTATGATCAAAATGATTCCCCCAGCTATGATCAAAATATTGTTGCCCTCACATAAGATCAAAATGTTTCCCCCAACTATGATCAATTTTCAGATGAGGCCTTATGTACACAATTTACATTATTCGGACTATTGTCCTCATCTTTGTTGCCATATTTATCACAACGTTTCGGCTGTTGTACGCTCCGGCATTCTTCAGGTGGTTGGAATGTCGCTCGGGGTAGACTGTTCTAGTTGCACGTGCCATGTCTAATGGATATCAGTTATCAGTTGTCTCCTGTTAATTCCAAGTTATCCACCGCCTTTATTGAACTCACAACTCTTTGTGTTCTGTCACTGGATCTGTCACTGGATCTAACCAACGCCTTTATCCACTGTGTCATGTGTCCTTGAGTACATCTGGGTATGAATTTTTAGGTATTATAAACCTAATGTCTTCAGCAACAATTTTTTACCAGTGCTTACTTTGCAATTTTTGCTGTTATCATTGCATATTTCTTTACCAGAGTTCATATTGCAATTTTCTTTGTTTCTCTGACACTCTTTATTACTGGTTCCCATATTGTATTCATTTCTATGCATGGTCGGATCAAGAGATTTTTGTGGCCTAGCATATATGCTGATTACTATTTTCCAATGGGGTTCTTTGTCTATGATTTCAACCTGATCCCATAACTGATAACTGGCATCCATTAGACATGGCACGTAGAACTAAAACAGTCTAGCCCGGCGAGCGACATTCCAACCACCTGAAGAAAGCCGGGGCGTACAACGGCAAAAACGTTCTGATAGATATGGCAACACAGATGAGGATCACAATTTTCCTAAGATGCTACTCATATAAAATACATTTTTTCTTGTAACCAAATTATGCATATCATATGCAACTAGAAAAATTGAAATTAAATACAATATAGAAACCTATCATAATAGATTATTCTATCTTAAATAAATCAACAAAGTTTTGCAGCAATTTTTAACATGAACGTGAGATTTTTCTTGTTAAAAAGGTGAAAGTTTTAACCCATTCAACATTTTAGATAGTGTGTCTCGAGACTTCTCATGAGCAAAACAAATTCAGGGATTTGGACGAAAAAAAGACACCAGAATGATGTAAAAACCTGCGATAATTAGTCATCCTTTAATAACAAGTTGTGCTTAATGTAATTGCTAATGTTTTTGTGTGTGTGTGTGTGTGTGTGTGTATACAAAAGTGTAGATGGTTCTGCACAAGCCTTCATAACTTGAATCTAATAACTTGTGTGTTTTCTGGCGGTTTGCCTTGATTTGTTCATTATTGTCCTACCTTGTCAGCTGTCAATATATGACAGATCACCCTCGAGCGCTTAGCCTTGGGGCGGGTAGAATGGAGATCAACGTGTTTTAGTGGACTCAGCCGTTTTCAATCTGCTTGTCTGAATCAATTTCAAGAAGTGAGAGGAAGATCTAAAAGGTCAGCCAATATAACAGTGATCTCATCTCACAATCCTCACGTTTGCTCAAGAGGTGGCCTCCTTTGTAAATCACTAGCGGGTCTTAAGTGCCACTTAAGATTATCGCACAAAATTTGCTAACTGAATCAATTAAGCTGTCAGATCCTCATACGCCGAAACCAACTGGAGAGTCCATTATTATTATTATTATTAATATAATTATTATTATATATAGGTATATATATATGAATATATATATATATATATATATATATATATATATATATATATATATATATATATATATATGTGCATGTATGTATAATGTATATCTTTAGTGTATATCGATAATGTATATTGTATATAAATGTAGAAAAAATGTTGACAGCTAGCGAAGTTCACAAAGTACTGACCGGGGCCCCTAATCAAACTTTCCTTCCTATCCGGTAAGTAGGTTCTTGAATAGTACTGATGTACTTACGTGTGAGGGAATATTCAAGAATTCTAATTCCAAATACTCCGAAGCATTAGGTTATTATTATTATTATTATTATTATTATTATTATTATTATTGTTTTCGTTGTTGTTGCTGTTTTGTTGTTGTTGTTGTTTTATCCCATGTTATTCAAAATCGGAAATAACCTGAACATTTAAATTGCGTTATAAATAAAAGATATAACGAAGATGTTAGTGTCTCTTTTCCGACACTCTAATCACCGAACTATACACTCAAATCGAACAAAAGCAGGAAAGGGGAAAAGACATGGTGGAAATAAAAATAATGACAAAGATCGGGAGGAGAATCAGCCACAAAGAATGGAGGAAATAAAATACACAATCAATTTATCAATTCGATCTTTCTTCGTTACTTTCAGGTGAAGGATTAATTGACTTTTCTTTTTCTTCTCAATCAGATCGATAACAACAACTCACCTCCAGAAATAGTCAAAATTAGATTCGGCCAATTTTGACATTACATTTCTTTGACGTTTTGTTATTGTTTACTTCCAAGAAAGAAAAGAATATTAGTAATGTCAATCTGTTCTTGTAATTTTTCGCCCAGATAGAAACACTGATAGAAACACTGTGTGTCTCTCGGGACATTATTCACTTCAAGGAACTATGTGGGAGAATGAGTTTCCCTTTATTTTAACGTCCATAAAAAAAAAATCAAATACGAGAAACTGTTGTAAATATTTACTCAACGAAAATTAGATTGGTGCCAGACCCCACCACGGCTGGGCTTTGAGAATTAATTCAGGGACGAATAAGATCCGTTATCAGACATTTTAACTCTTGCTATGCGCAGATGTGCTATGCGCAAAATATTGACAACCGCCCCGCTACGCCTCCAGTGAGAATTGAACTAAACACGGAAACGACAAGGAGTTAACACGATCAGAGGGGAAGGCGGCCGAGCAAGAAGTGTCTCCAAGAGAGATTAGTTTTATTTGCTAATAACTGAAATAATAAACAGATTTTCTGTTTGATTGAAAATGACGGGAAAGTATCTCCACATATCTGTCTGTCTCTCCCTCACACTTCTCTCTCTCTCTAGTCTCTCAATTGATATAATATATATATATATATATATATATATATATATATATATATATATATATATATATATATACAGATACAGTGCTGTTCGATAAGAGTGACTCACGTTATCCTTTGAATTTAGCTCAACTTTCGTTTCATCGGAGAAGAGAACATTCTTCCAGTCTTCTACGGTGAAATTTTTGTAATATTTAGCCCATTCAAGTCTCTTGGCTTTGTTGGCTTTGCTTATTAGTGGCTTAAACCTTCGTGTACAGGATTTGTAGCCTTGTTCTAACCGACAGACTGTTAAAGAGGCAAGACTAACACCTTGCTCTTCGCTTAGACTGGCTGCAATTTCTTGGCTAGTTATAGTTCTATTCTTCACAACTTCTCTCTTGATTGCCCTGACAGTTCTATCATCAATCTTTTTCTTCCGTTTCCTTGTTTCCTTCCTTGGAGCAGGAATGGCATCAATATGTCCCTTAAGCACTCGAGAGAGTTGATTGCGAGGTTATAGCAATTTCTCTCGTAGACTTGCCTGCTTTTGAGAGGGCAATAATAGATGCCTTAAGTGGTTCTGATGCATGTTTGTACCCTTTTATCTGGTTAGTGACTTGCGTGGCTATTTCAAGCTGTTTTTATACTGTATGAGGCTTTCTGGAATATTCTGGAATACTCTAGATTTAATTTAAGCTGTTCTAAAATTCTCCAGAATATTCTTCTGAGTGTATTGTAAAATAGTTTTCAATATTTTGTCAAAAGTTCTTTAAATTTACCAATTTAATCATTAGAATGCGATATCTGAGTCACCTTTTTTGCACAGAGTTTTTTTTCTTGAATCTCATTTATATCCAAATTTATAATTATCAATAGAATACCTTAGGGTGAATAAATTTTTCCTAGGTGGTCGGGAAGGTGTATATATATTAGTAAGATTAAAAATTATTTTAACCCCAAAAACAATAGACAAAAAATAATTTCAATTTTATCGGACAGCACTATATATATATATATATATATATATATATATATATATATATATATATATATATATATATAGTGTATTGGGGAAGCAGATAATTATTTAAACATATACTGTTAAATAGAATAGACAATGAATGTCTATTGTGTCTGATCATGAGCGGTTCTAATGTTTGAATGTTTGCTTTAATTTCGAGTGAAAATAAAGACAAAAACTGTCCAACATTTGGATATTTTTTATTAAGTTGCTTTTACGTTTTCGGCTCACATGAGCCATTCTTAGAGTGGTTATTCAGTCATGAAACAAAGATCTGCGTCTGTTATTCCGCTACCGTTGTCGTCGCATAGAAATTTTCTAAGTCAAATTAGCAAACTATCATCTTTGACGGCGGACATCTTTGTTTCATATCTTTATAACCACTCAGAAGATGGCTCATGTGAGCCGAAAGCTTAAGACCAACTTAATAAAAAATTCATGAATCATTCATACAAAAAACAAATATATTTGTTTTTTGTATGAATGATTCATGAATTCATAAATCATAATTTGCACCTTTAATCGAATTTAAAATAACTGATCCAAGGTGCAACTTTCGGATAATAAGGGTGACATTAATGTAATTATTGAACAATATAGTTCATGCCGCATAGACGGAAAATCTACCAGTAAAAAAGAATTCTCTTTTGTACAAAAACGCACAACCTTAAAATTTAAATTCAAACTCAGCGTTGCGACCGCACGTTCCAAAACAATAACACATTTCTCATAGCATTTTTCGATTACATCTCTATTTTCGTTGTCCTCTTATTACCGAGAAGTAAAAAACAAGAACAAAATCTATTTCCATACCTGATGATGTCTGTAGGAACAGACGAAAGCTTGTAAAAAATTAAAAAGACCTTATGCAACTGGAATTTATGAACAGGGATCATATCATTCATATACAGGTTCGGGGTTGATGTATCTTATTTATATTGTTGCGAAGATGTATTCTCGACATTTAAATCATTAACCTCTATATTTGTTTTTTTGTATGAATGATTCATGAATTTATAAGTTATAATTTGCACCTTTAATTGAATATATATATATATATATATATATATATATATATATATATATATATATATATATATATATATATATACACACACACACAGTGCTGTTCGATAAAATTGTAAATTTTTTTTGTCTGTTGTTTTTGTATAGACGTGTATAAAATATTTTTACACACTTTCATGACGGGTTCCTCACACAAAACAAGCAAGGACAAATATTCATATATGCGCAGAGCCTTCGTTTTTGAGTTATTAAGTTTACGGACGATGGCGTTTTGTTTCTGTACAGACTAGGTTACATTTCTCATTCATGTACATTTGTGGCTAGTTTATCTTCGACGTTTAACGTGTGTAGTAGGGAGCTAGCTGAGAAGTGTTCCTTTTAACAACGGCAGGATTTTCATACCGCGAGCAGGCAGATATGACTTTTAGATACAACTGCGCGAATGGTAATGGCTGCACGGCTCTATCAGATTGCGTTTCAAGAACGAATGCAGCCGAGTCATTCAGACTTTGTTGCTGTTTATCGTCGCATTGCTGAGACAGGATCCGTGGCACTACAAACTATGGATTGAGGTCCGCTCTTACGCCTGACCCTGAAAAACATATTCCACAGGCTAACATACGATCCAGGTATCAGCACATTCAAATGGCCATAGTATGTCGTACATTTCGTAGTACCGCATGTAGGGTACGTCAAGAGCAGCTCCTGTATCCGAATCATTAGCAACGTGTGCAGGGCCTTTCGGCATCTGATTACTCGCCATGGGAGAACTTTTACCGATGGTTTATTGCACAAATTGTCGATATGACGTTTGTCTCTTCAGCATCGTTTACGGATGCGGCAATATTTAGATGAGATGAAATAACAAATTTGCACAACCAACATTTGTGGGTGGATCGAAATCCCCGTGGTACAATGCAGGCTGGACATCAGCATCTGTTTACGATTAATGCGTGGGCTGGAATTGTAAGTGACTGTCTGTTAGGTCCATATGTTCTCCCAGCACGTTTTACAGGAGCTGTCTTAAGGGGCTTTAATTTGGACACACTTCCAATCCTGCAAGAGTATGCACTTCTGCTAATACGAAGACACATATGGTTCATGTATTATGGGACTCCAGTACACTTTAGTCACATTGTTCGCGATGCACTTGAAGCCATCTACCATGAAAGATGGATAGGAAGGCGAGGACCGGTTTCATGGCCTGCACGTTCCCTCGACCTCTGTTCTTTGGACTGGTATCTATGGGGCCACCTAAAACAATGAGTTTATGTAAAGGAAATTAATAATGCATAGATGCTTTCTCAACGTGTCACGGGAACCTACGAAAGCATTTGACACCGTGTGGGAGTATTTGAAAGGGTCCGCTAGTCAATGATCCGACGGGTACATCCGTGTGTAAAAGTAAGCGGAGGACATTTTGAACATTTGTTATAAGTTGGTTTGTTGAGGCACAACGATACAAAGATGGGGTTTGCAACATATGTTTTTATGGACATTTTGCCTTGTTTTGGTGTCAGAAACATGTTCCCAAAATCTAAAAATATTTCTGATACACCCTATATATATATATATATATATATATATATATATATATATATATATATATATATATATATTGTGGTAGGATCCACCTAATTTGCATAGTGGAGTACCGACCATATAAATATGGTTGGTACCGGGAAGAGAGGGAGGAATCAAGAGATTCAACCAGAGACTCTGCCCGACTGCGACTCAGTCAACACATTCTCCAGGAACGGTCTTCCCAGGAATATACAAAAGACTATATGTAAATATTGTGTCCCTTTCTTGTTTCAATACATTTTGTTTTAAGTACATTTTGTGTTGTATTATTATTCCATGCATTAGTCAAGTTTCAACATATATCTATATGTATATATATATTTCAACATATATATATATATATATATATATATATATATATATATATTATAAATTAATTGATTTAAAATATGTTTTTTTTCTGCTACACAGTTCTGTGTAGCGAAAAAAAAAAACATATTTTAAATCAATTAATCATAATATTAATGCTCTGTAAATTTACATCGAGCACTATTTTGTAAAAAATAAAATACCTATAAGCACACCGGATTATATATCTTACTGTTCTTTCTTTTTTTTATTTATGTATATATATATATATATATATATATATATATATATATATATATATATATATATATATATATATGTATGTATGTATGTATGTATGTATGCAGATACAGAAAGCCTTTGTGCGCGTGTGTGTGTGTGTGTGTGTGTGTGTGTGTATGTGTTGATGTGCGTGTATATATGTAGATGTAGCAATAAGGGCCCAGCCTGATGCTGAATAAATATTTATTTTACAAAATAAACATTTATTTTTCAATATGAATTCCTTCCTGTGAATGCACTTAATTAACTGAAGCAGATGCACATTTCAATATGTCTGGTAACAGAGAGATGGTGTATCGCGTGTCTCGTAATCTACAAAAACTGGCTTCGTCAGGTTTGAATTCAATTCAGTTTTCCTTCTTCTACACCGGTTGACAATCATGACTAACGAACTCACTCGGCCTTGTTGATTATCTAGTAGTTATTTAACCCATATCTTGGAAAATAAAGAGATGGATCCATACCTTTTCGAATTGTTTAAATGTGCTGCAATATATTTTTCCGCGGCATATGCGTCATGATTATTGGAACCTTAATTTTTTTTGACGGTATAAAATATTGCCTAGGAGAAAATCGGACAATTAATTGTGTGCTAATTATTAATAAGAAATAATGTCTGATTAAAAAAAATCCTTTCAAAATTTTATTTTTCTTTATCTTCCGGGTACGAGACTGAAGCTAATAATAGTTCCGTAGAACTATGTGCTTTTCTTAAATGGGCCCTTCAAACATGGCTCTATCTCCATGTTTAATTTGGTATCGACATGCTTTGACTAAAAATGTGGTTTCCCTGATGAAAAGAAATTAGATGCATGTTTGATTGCTGTCGGAAGCACTTTTTTTTTCTTAGTAGGACTTCTCCCAAACCCGGTCAGATGTTATTAATTTCACAGTTGAAGAAAATGAGAAACAAAAAGAGCAACTCAAATATGTGTTTACAAATTCACATTGTTCAGACTGTTGTTCTCATCTTCGTTGCCATATTCATGACGTTTCGACCGCTGTACGTTACAGCCTTCTTCAGGTGACGGGAATTTCGAACTTAATCCTTTATTTCGTCCACCTGGGTAGATTGTTCCAGGCCTCCTCCGGATTTGTTCAACTTTTCCAGGTTTTGTTCACCTCAGCTGTAACCAGGTAGAGAAAAGACACATCTGGTTTGTACTACAGCACTCAGTATGCAAGCCGTTTTAAATATCTGTCTATATTTCTGAATGAGGTATTGTAATTATATACGTCTTTCACTTTGTTTGGGCAATGGCCTAGTGGATATAAGCGTTGGTTGAATCCGGTGACTTGATCCAAAGAGTTGTGAGTTCAATACCTGACAAGAGCAGAGGAGAACATATACGTGGAGGGATGAGTTAAAGGGAGACAACCGTGACATCCATAAGAGGCATGGCACGCGGAACTAGAACAATCTACCCTGGTGGACGAAATAAAGCGTTCAGTTTAAAGTTCCAAAATCACATTGAAGAAAAGTTGTTTAGTATATATATATATATATATATATATATATATGTGTGTGTGTATATATATATATATATGTTGAAACTTGACTAATGCATGGAATAATAATGCAACACAAAATGTACTTAGAACAAAATGTATTGAAACAAAAAAGTGTGCACAATATTTACATATAATCTTTTGTATATTCCTGGTAAGACCTTTCCTGGAGAATGTGTTGACAGAGTCGCAGTCGGGCAGAGTCTCTGGTTGAATCTCTTGATTCCTCCCTCTCTTCCCGGTACCAACCATATTTATATGGTCGGTACTCCACTATGCAAATTAGGTGGATCCTACCACAACAATATATATATATATATATATGTCTGAATAAATTACAGACTAAACAGTCCGCATTTTTTTTTTTTTTTTTGAAAATCTGTTCATATTCACGAATAACCTTCCGTGTATTGATGTTAAAGGACGAGAGAATGAGCTATAGCTGTTTAAATTTATTTTATTTTCATCTAGAAAGTATTTCGATATTTTTCCAAGATCCTCTTCAGGGTGGAAAAAAGATCGAAAGTACTTGGGAAATGAAAATAAAAGAATTACAAACCGCTATACCACATTTCTCTCAACGTTTAACATCAACAAATGGAAGGTTATTCGTGAGTAAAAGGATTTTGTTGAAAATTAGCAGAGATAATGTTTGTAATTTATTCAGTCAGACAGACCCAAAAGAGGATTGACTGCCTAAATACACAAATTACGCACACACACACACACACACACACACACACACACACACACACATATATATATATATATATATATATATATATATATATGTTATAAATTAATTGATTTGAAATATGTTTTTTTTGCTACACAGTTCTAACCATGTTTCAAAAATAGAAGCTAAAAGCCCCGAATTTAATTTTGCAATTAAATTAAAATTAAATTAGTTCCATTTCATCTTCAAGCGAATTTTGGAGTAACTTTTAAAATATTAATGCTCTGTATATTTACATTGAGCACTATTTTGTAAAAATAAAAATATCTATAAGAACACCGGATTTTCTATCTTACTGTTCTTTCTTTTTATTTATTTATATATATATATATATATATATATATATATATATATATAGATAGATAGATAGATAGATAGATAACTAGACTCGTGTTTCGAAAAACCCTCGAATTGCTAATCAAATCAATCTCGAGGGAAAAAAAGGTTTTAAAAAAGAAAGAGCTACAAACATGAACTTCTGCCGACAAAAATCGCACAGATGCAGGTCTGAAGCCCAAAGAAAAAAACTCGATACGAGTAACAACTAACTAACAAAAAGAGCTCAATACAACTGTAGAGCAGACCTAGATACCTTTAGGAGACAAAGATACCTTGTTTTCACATTAAACGGATCGTCAGGAAAGTTTGGCCAAACTTTCCCTGACGATCCGTTTAGGTGAAACCCAGGTAGGTTTGTCTAACTCACTAGGTGTCATATATATATATATATATATAACATGCAAGATGTCATCCATTTCACATGATAAGCTTCTTGGCAACTAAAACGATTCTCCTTCCAGATGTTTTTTTTTCTGGTGATAAGCATGGTAAGACCTCAAGAATGATTAAAAGCAAAACCTGTCAAAATGAGGATAAAACATTTTTGTCTGCTCACCGGTCAGCATAGACGGGTTTACGTCGCTATGTATCCATCTAGTGTAGGTATGACATTGATTCGTTCGATAGAGGACTTTCTCGGCTAAAGTCAACGACCAGAGCGAAAGGTCCCTCCGAAAGGCTCAACGGCAACGTGTTCGTAAGCAAAGCGAGCCTTCCTGTCGGAGAACATCACCTGAAGACGGATGAAAAAAGCACTCGACCAGGTCCACCTGCCCAAAGACCCCAAATCACGCTACACATTTTCCAAGCGTAGGTTGGATGTGGCACAAGACCGAAAGTAAGGGGCGCCGAGTGAGCATCAAACTGACTACACAGTCTTAATTGTTCTAGCGAGACAAGTTTTCTAACCATTATACCAATCTCCGGGGGCTTAATAGTGATTTTCCAAGCGTAGCTTACATGTGGCACAAAGCCGAAATAAGAGGCACCCAGTGAGGATCAAACTCACTACTCAGTCGTAATTGTTTTAGCGAGACAAGCTTTCTAAATATTGCACCACGCCGTGGTGCTTTTTTTTTCTAAGCGCGGTTTAGACGTGACATAAGGCCGAAAGTATGGGGCACCCAGTGAGGATCGAACTCACTACTCAGTCGTAAATGATCTAGCAAGACAAGCTTTCTAACCATTATACCACGTCGAGGTGCCCTTTTATTTTCCAACCACAGCTTGGATGTGTCACAAGGCCAAAAGTAAGAGGCACCTAGTGAGGATCGAACTCACTACTCAGTCGTAATTGTTCTAGCGAGACAAGCTGGCTAACCATTGCACCACCTCGAGGTGCCGAAGTCGCGCCACACATAAATGTCTACTTCTCCGGCCTTCAACACAGATATATGAAGGAAATAGACGGACAGATTCTCAGCTGCGCTGCGACCCTTGAACCACTCTAGATGTCTACTGATTATTCAGTCGTTGGTTTTGAAACAAATAAAAGAGAAATTTATGGACACTTTTGGAGACACCTAATGAGAGCTTGTACATCTTTACTCAGACGTTTCTTCGAATATACTAGAGTCAATATATGAAAATGACGCATAAAAAGTACCATAGATCACGCTTAAATTTCTCTATGAATCTAAAGCTATTCATTTCAAACCACAAATCGTTCTTAGACTATAGAAAACAGCTTAAGTGTAAATAAATGTTTGGATATCTGATTCTCTGTATTTATGTGGGTTTTCCTTTATATCAATATTCACAGACCCAAGGTTCTGAAGACACTCTAGGTAGAATGTTACTGAATAAGAAGTATGGCTATAGACGTAGAGAAAGTGGGATATAAGAGCATGATGATAAAGAGGATAGTTTGGCCTTCGAGAAAGTATCCACGTGAATGTCAGTTCAACAAAGTAACGGTTTTTGCCAAAAAGCTGTTAGAGGAGAACTGCTTTCTTATCAACAGAATACGGGGGGACTGAGGGTGATTCAACGCTGTGGGCGTTGTATGGCTGGTTTCAGCTGTGAAGATTTGAACGGTAAGAATTAAATAATGGAAACCGTTTGAACAATTGGCATGGAAATAAGAATACAGTAGCGATAGGCTTGCCAAATTTCGTTTGTGGGAGATATAATGTCGGGTGGAAAGTTAGTCACTCCTCAACATCGTGTAAAAGAATTTGAATTCTCTGAAGTTAGAAAAGTGAGAATTGGGGCACTCTAGCCCAGATACGTCAGTAATGCTCGATTTGACATCTAATATTGTTATGGGACCGTACCCATAATAACATAATGGACTATTCCATACGCAATAAGTACTGCGCCTCAAGAGTAAGCAGAGAAGTTCAGTCTGAAGTCTGGAGTGAAGCCCGTCAGGAGTCTGTCAGTCAGTCAGTGCGAGCGAGTTAGTCAGTCGAGTCAGAGGCAGTCCGAAACAGAGTCGCGTTCAGACAATTACTACAGGAGATTGGAATAGTGATCCCTGGTTGAGACTACATTGTTTTCCTTACTAAAACTGTTCGTACTACCACTTTCTACTTCTCTGTATATATTCCTGTTTGTAATATATCTGTGTTATTCCATATCCGTATTCGAGTTCTTCTTTATTGGTTCTACTTTGGACTATCACCATGCTACAAGGAACCGGACCATAACAAATATAAAAATGGTAAAAAAACATAAAACATGCTAAAAAACATAAAATCATAAACCAAAAGGAATAAAACAAAAGACATAAAACTTAAGAAAACATAAAAATAAAAAGCATGAAGCGTAAAAAACATAAAAATAAAACATAAAAAAACGTAAAACATGAAAAGCATAAAACATAAAAAAAACATAAAACTAAAAGCAAAAACATAAACCATAGTAATTCCTAGAGCAGTACAAGTAATGGACGATTGTTTGTTGTGTGGGTGTGTGTATGTGTCTGTTTAGTCGTTACAATGTTGTTTTTCAGGTGTGTGTGTGTGTGTCTTAAACCTCTTCTTTTTGTCAGTTAATCAGGAACTTCTTCCACAGGCTCTTGCCCATTCTCATATATACGCTCATTATCAAGTGTCCGCCATCTCTAATCAAGCACTCACGTGACCCAACACCCCGCTGCTAAAGACAGCCCTAATCATGTAATCTACCACGCCCTATGGTAGACCTGTAAAGCTGCTGTTAAACCTTGACTATGTTTCGTAAGATCCTTACTGGACACCCACAACTATTGCTGACCTGTTTCAAAGCAACCTTTCATTTTTTTTTTTTTTAATATTCATAACGATTTCTTTCAGGATTACTCAGTTATTTTCGCAAGCTGTTACGAATTGATAACTTGTTCTACTCTAATCTTGTGTCAGACTATAGTTAAATAGTATATATCATTAAGATGCATGCTGTTAACGAGCTATTCTTGCCTGTTCTTAGTCGTCAGTTTGATCCTTCCTGCGTGTTTCACTGGTGTGTCTGTTTGTAATAAATAATTTCCCTTTTGTTTATCTAGAATGTGCTTTGTTCTTACGGCGATGGGCGTGGAATCAAAACGCCCATTTTGCTGACTGTCCCTGTCTTTTAAAAGTATTGGCATATCATAGATTGTTATGTGTATAAGATTTTGTGTTCTTTTTTTTTTACTTTTCGCGAGTAATTTGCCGTGGATCGCTTTCCACTAATGACTTCAGAGCTGCCTCATCAAAGTCCGTTGTACGCCCTCATCTGGGTTCATTCTCGAACGACGTTTCTCAAGAACGAAATTTGCAAGCTAATTTCATTCCTTGCCGCTCACTTATGACTCCCTGGACATGCAAAACAACATATTTTCTACGTCTCCATAGCGTCATTCCCTTAGTTAAACTCCCATAACATTATATAGCATAAATGCACCTCCTATCCCTCCATTAGTAGGGTTGAGAAATGTATTCTTTAATCCACCGTGTACGCTGCCATTAACGTACAAATATTAAGGTATGTTAATTCATATTCTAAATTCATTCTTAACTGCCACCATTGATTTGTAGTTAGAACGACACATTCGTCATGACAATGGCTTCCCCAAAACCGAAATTACTTTTGAATTAATGTAATAGAATTGAACCGGATTAAGTTACATTCAAGGATTAACAACGATATAATTTCGGTGATAATCTGCTGCGAATTAAGATCTATTAGTAACAGATATAAAACATCAGGTTATTTTCTCAATTATGAATAAGCATGGTTACTTTTCTGTTTGGTGCGCTCTCTAACCTTCCTCAATTACTGAAATGACCTATATTCTATTTCTGCGATTGCTACCGTGCTTTATCCAAGATCCAAGTTTAGAATCGGTTTGATCCTTCTTTGATTTGTGATGAAAACAACAGAAATGAAGATATTAAGTCAGCTGATTAGTCATATAATGAAAACAAATTCCTCTGATTTTACAAGTATATTGTTATTACTATTTGGTTGTTATTGCTACTCATGTTAATTCAATGCCGTGTTACTCGAAAACCGCCCAATTTCTGATAATTTAAGTAGACTGTTCTTCTATACAAGACATTTTTCACAAGGACGATACAATCGGATTATTTTTTTTCTTGGAGCATGGCAAGGGAAATGTACCTTTGCGATTTATCTTCAGTTCAGTAACCTATATATGTCTTAGAATAAGGTCGAACGAACTGCTACGGTATAGCACATCATACAGTTTGCAAATGGACGGTAATTTTTGTAGACCAGTTTATTTGAAGGCTTGCTTTGCAATTCTAATGGAATCACTTTCCAAGAAATGGTCTTCCAAATTGTTCTCTGATCTTCAAACACTTACCGCAAGTTGTGATGCAGAAATCAATACACTTGAGTTAAAAGGGTTTCGCTGAAATCAAAAGACGACATATAATTTGAGAATGTCGATTCTGTTGAGACTAATCAGATTTAGTGTAAGCAATCTATACTTTATTACCAAGATATCTAAATATCTATATATGTCAGCTGAAAGAATGAGTGTAGAATGAAATATTTTTACATTGGATTTTCAATATTTTAATCTCCGTGTTCGATAAATTTCCATAATCTTAATTTATTCAAATCTTCTTATTCTAATTCGAGAGAAAATCCCCCCAAATTATCCCCATGATAATGTGTCATTAATAGAAGTTTTCTTTTAAGCATCTACTCATCTGCTAAATCGAATCGAATGATCCATGAAATTTTGCACGAAGTCCTTCATTAAATATCTCAGGTGAGTATATCAGGTGAATATATCTGGTAAGTTTATCAGGTTAGTATATCAGGTGAGTATATCTGATTAGTATAATCCCATGACTTTGTTTTCAGTTTTTCAGTCCCTCTATCATGTACTTTATTTTACAGCAAATCGTTGAAATTTAACAACTGAATTTGCAAAGAATAAAATTAAAACTTAAAAGAAAAAATATGATAAGATCCATTAAACAATTTTAATCAATTCTTTTGGGACAAAATTAAATAAAACCAACAAGCAATGATTATTGGTATATTTTTTTTTTATTTACGATGTTAACGATATAAATATTTTATTTCTAGTTGTCATTGTAGTCCTATCAAATATGTTGTTCTGTTTTTATTATTTTTGTTCCCGACCGAGTATGCTAACTGCTGAGAGAAGTTTGTACCACACCTAAAAACAACGTATTTAAAACAGGTTGTATCGAAAGAGTAATACCTATCGAATATCTCAGTTAATAAAACAAAGATATTGAGCAAAGGGTGACTCGAGAGATTGAGAGTGAGAGAGAAAATAAATCGTAAACACTGGAGTTAATCAACAGTTATCAGCTGTGTGTCTCGTGATCCTAGCAACAACAATATGTACTATTTAGTGTTTTCTAAATTCTAAACTGATAAAATACATAGTAACTAAAACAAAAACAATGGATTAACGGGTTATTTTCTTTAAGAAGATACCGAAAGCACGTCAGCATATTATATCGATAGCCGTTATCGATATAAGATGTCGGAGAGCTTTTTTATCTTCTTTCGTTAAAAAGTATGGCCAAGGATATTCGGCAACCTCTGCAAAGTTCAAACGGACTCCAACATTGCTGTAATTAATTATTATTATTTTACTATGTGCCATGTTCCTTCAGGATATGCAAAATCATGGCCCCTAAGCAATATCATACCCTTTGTAGGTTTCAAAAATCCTTGGCACTCTCACTATTCCACCCAGGCTCTGTTTTGTTAACCATCCACACACGCTCGTTAGAAAGATTATTCTCTGCTTTGCCTCAGGCCAGCTTGCTTTCAATGTGTTCTGTAGGTATCAAATTTTCTAAAGCCGTGTATTCCAACAGTCTCTTTCTGACTGTAAGTAAAAGCGTCCTTTTATCCGCTAGTCAACGAATACAAGAATTTCGTGTTCGACGACGAAAACGGCACCATTCTTACACCATGACACTAGTTACCGTACTTCATCTGGGGTAGATAACACAATGTTTTTTGGGGTCAAAGGATTAATATTCCCTGCTTTTTCAAGCGGATGACTGAGTTCGTTTGTATAGAAAATCACACGAGGCAATGAATTCTATGCGAAAACAACGATCATTCTTCATTGGTATGACATACACGGATATTGTTGAAAACAATATGGATCGAGCGTTTTCCCCCCTCCTAATTTTCAAAACCGCTACAAGAGGACGCTTTCCGAACTATAAATATATATATATATATATATATATATATATATATTGTCGTTCTTTCCTGATCTTATCCGACAACAAGTAACTTCTCGCAGAAAACAGTTCTCTTTGGGAAACGCATGAACAATACATACAGAGACACACACATACACACACGCATACATACGAACACACATTCACTCACTACATATATTTCGGATCATTAGGTTTTCACATTTATTTGTTACACACATTATTTCTTTTGTCTCTTGTATAACTTTATTGTTAATACATTATCATTTTGTTTGTACACACACACACACACACACATATATATATATATATATATATATATATATATATATAGAGAGAGAGAGAGAGAGCTTGACACTTTAATTCAATTTGATTTTAATAATTATTTTGAAGTTTTTGGCTCTTGTTTTTGAAACATGAGAACTTTTATGTAGCGAAGGAATCATTTTTAAAAAATAATTATAATTTAGGCTCTACTTTTTATATCGAGCACTGTTTTTTTTAAAAAATAAAACAAAAAATACTAAAGAACTTCAGATTATTTACCTAACGACTTCTTTTCCTATTTTTCTATATAACACATATATATATATATATATATATATATATATATATATATATATATATTAAAATTTTCATGTGTATACATTCTTTTGATAGTTATAAATATTTAAGCAAATGCTCTGTTTTATAATAAACAGTATTAACAACATTTACTGGCCTGAATGACCGAGAAATTTTCATAGAAAATATTCGTCCTCCGACAGGAATCGAACCTGTATCCTATACTGTCGGTGTATTCACTTTTGATACGTTGCTGGCAAAACTATGTAGGTATAAATTTGCAAGTGTCAAATGTTCAATTGTCACTAGGTGCTCTACTGTTATAGCCTTGTGCCAGACTAGTGTTAGTAAATAACGAATGCCTTGTCATTGACTACTGGTTACCAAGCAAGCTAAGCCTCTACCCTTCATTATTTGTCCAATATTTGTGGCGTTGGGGGAAAAAATCTTAAATTTAAATCTAAATTTAACCTACAGCGAATTAATGCTTATATTAAGCGTGTTAGAACCGATATAAAAACTTGATTTAAATAATTTTCACAATTTGTCTTTTTCTCTTAACCCGCTTCTGTCTGTCCTCGTAATTATGGGACGAATGTTCCACAGTAGATGCGGTAAATCAATACTGAATTCTTCTTCGAAGACCGTTGATGGAATAATTAGTTAGATCTTCACGGGTAGTCCGTGTTTATGTGGCCCTGAGTCATATTTTTCTAAGTAACGACATGAATATATGTTTTAAAATATTTTCTATGCAGAAATCTTTGTATCAGAATTAGAAAAACACTATTTAATTTATAAAACTATGTTTCCATTTGTGAAAATCAATTTCTCTAGGGTAAATAGAAGTTTACAATTAAGTAAAGAAAATAACTAATTTATGCTTCAATATTTAACAGTGTTTAAGTGTATTCTAGAGAAATGCTTATATGTACGTAAAAGAAACATGGCAGCAATTCACGTCCCAATTCGATATTTCTGATGTGCCCACAAGAGTACACACTATACAGAATACACTCTATGTTCAACAACTAAAAAGGGTACCATTATTGCACCATTGCATTAGTTCGCTTCCTCTGTGTTAAAAAAAATAACTTGTTCGACCAGCTCTTTCATGTCGACGGTCGAGTTTGTTAGTAGACAAAAACCGCATGACGCTCTGGAGCAGCCAGTAAAGTTATCAGTAATGAATTTGTATATAACAGAAGAAAAGATTAGCAAAAGGTTATCATATATATATATATATATATATATATATATATATAGAGAGAGAGAGAGAGAGATAGATAGATAGATAGATATTAGGGTAGGTCGATTCTGAAACCACAACTAACTCTACTCTGCACAAAATATTTTTCTCTGAAAGTTTACCAATTTTTGTGCAAATGCATTTAAATAGTAACATAATCGAATATTCCGAATTTCGCTCGGTGCTAATCGCAAAGATAACTAGATCAAATTAACACCGGTTTTTGAAGAAAAAATGTAGAAAATTGCATTAAAATATGTTTTATTTTATTCAAAATCGTGCAGTTCTGAGTAAATTAAAGAAAAGTAAATTAAAAAGCAAACACTAAAAAAAAACATTTAATTTAAGATTCTATAAACTATAAACAAATTCGTGCTCGTTTTAGGCGGTTATTTTTTCAGGCTTCACCGAAAATATCGTTAGCATTCCATGTGTTTTTGCTTACATTTGTTTCAAGTACATCGAGCTGATTTAAAACAAAAAATAATTAAGTCTGATCCTTTTTTTTAAATTAATAAACTTAACTATTAAAAGAAAGAACCTTATATTCACTGTGATATTTAATTTTTTTTTATTTTTGAAGACATTATTTTTCATGAGCGAGTTTTTTTTTCATGAGCGTAAGAAGTGATTTGCATTTATTTCGTAAGGTAAGTAAATACATACTAATTATTTCATTTTTATTATATTTTTCCAGTTTTTTTTTTATTTCACTTTGTTTATTTTTTAAAAATAACAGAATAAACATATTCAATTTGTTTATTTTTTATAATAACAGAATAAACCTTTTTACAGATATTTTTATAAAAATGGTTGGAAAACGAATTGTACTTTCTACTCGCAGTGTTACTGCTACAAAATTTGGAGGACCACCTCGTCCATTAGATAAAACAGAGCCGCCTACTTTTCGACAAATCGTCCAGTATAGTTATTTTCTAAAACATACTTGTTCAAACTCAACAAACCTTGCTATTTCAAAAGTTAACGGAAGGAGTGAAAGACAGAAAATATTTAAAAGATTATAGGGCCAAAATAGGAACCAAGAGAAGTTACCAACTTGGACCTGTTGAGAAAACTGTCATTCAGAAACCCAAAAAGAGCGTAGTGGATGGAGAAAGACAAAAGCAAATTTATTCATCTCCTATTGCCTCCATATCTTATGATCAAGATTTTATTCTTTCCAGTCATCACATAACGATGAAATATATGAAGAATATGAGTCTGCCAAACATTCCAAGGGTGTTTACAGCCTTTTAAAAATTCCTAGGTATGCTATTGAGTTGATCAGGGGTGATGGTTCATCAAACTTAGGAGCAAGCCTTGCAAATGCCTTTCTTTTAGATTTGAAGACTATGGGCCTTCTCAAACAAAGTATTAATATTGAAAACATAATTTTAGATAAATCTAAAATAGTCCGTGCAAAAATTTATTATTTGTATTTGTGTTGACGGAAGACATGACAAAGATACATCGCTATATAAAGATATTGAGGAGGTAGATGGAAATAAAAAAAAATTACAGAAAACAAAGGGAACATTAGACATGGCACGTGGAACTAGAACAGTATACCCCAGTGAGCGAAATAATGGGTTTAGTTCGATATTCCAACACCTGAAGAAGGCCGGAACGTACAACGGCCGAAACGTTGTGATAAATATGGCGACAAAGATGAGGAAAAAAGTCCGGATAATGTAAATAGTGTACAGAATACCCCATCTCAGAAATATAGACAAATTTAGACTCATCCAACTCTTTCCGAATCCTTTTCACTGTCCTCACTTTAGCACCCCAAAACTCCAAAATGTTCGTATTGGAACTTCCGGTGCGAATGCCAAGCAGTACATCATGCCGTTTCCAAATTTCTGACGGCGCACTTTTTCTCACAGACGGTGCCCAACTGACCCTACTATATACTCTGCAGTAAACAAAATCAAAAACAAACAACGTGCATGAAATATGTGTGTGTGTGTGTGTGTGTGTATTCCCTTTCTTCGGTGTATTAGTCTACGCCAACAGCCATATATTTGCCTCACTTTAGACAAAACTCACTATCAGAAACTCGTGTTTACTACAAAAGTTTGTTCTCATAGATACAAAATAGCTCTTATCAAAAACTTGATTTACCTGGTCAAAATAATCTCTTCTTCGTTCGCATTATTCCGTAAGAGACGAAGTAACATTAGACAAATGCTAATTAACAACAATTTCCCGAAACCTGTCGAAAAACAAATAATATTAGCCTTAAAAAATTTAGAAAAAATAATGCAAGACCGGCCCTTGTTGCCAATAAAACTAAACACGCCATTAACTTATTCTATCGTAACCTGATGAGCTCCATTTATAAACTGGAAGGAAATCAATTAAAAACATAATTCACTGATAGATATCGAACAACGATCCTTAAAAAAATACACTTAAGATTTTTCATCTACTAAGAAAGTAAAAAACAAAATTAAACCATCTAGTTTAATTATTTTCGTCTGTATTATTTTAGCTGTAGAAGAATTCCTGTTGCTTCCTAAAAGAGATTCCTGAAGCGTGCTAGTATCCAAAGGCCGAATAAGGTACTAAAGACTTGTGGCGAGAAAGTAGTGAAAGACAGTGCATGGATTAACCAGAAATTCGTATTGTGTCGCGTCCAACGAACAACATAGACTGGTTGCAACGTAATACCATCCAGCTGTTGCGGGCCTACCGTGTGGAGAGTTACTGAGCTTAATGGGCCGAAATTTTGCTGAAACACGGCGCTCAGCTGAAGATTGCAGCTGATCTGGAGCACTTGATGTGTACATGTGTTCGGCATCACCGGACCTCAAGAATCGTGCTATGTAAAAATAAAGGGGATACTCATACGCAATGGGAGATTGGATCTCCAACTTAAATAATCAATAAACAACTACTTAAATACTTAAATCGGGCACACTCAGTCGAAAATTTACATGTTACCTTTCAAAACACATCAACCAACACATCATGAAAGACCAAACTGCAATTATCAACATTAGTGGATAATAACAAAATGCTCAATGCAAGGAAAGAACTAGTCTCTCGAAGCTTTTATCTCTATCTATAAAAGGCAGGATGTGTGTGTGTGTGTGTGTGTGTGTGTGTGTGTGTGTGTGTGTGTGTGTGTGTGTGTGTGTGTGTAACGCAATTTTCGACGGATTTGCACCAAAATTTACATGCACATGCTCCAAGTTAGCGGGAAGGCCAAGACCGACGTTGCATTTCCCAACTCCCATCGATAGTGGAAATAATCGATTTTTTTCATGCTTCTACGGCCGTTTTCATGTAGTTTGTGGCCATTTTGTACTAGCCAGAGTGAGAGCCAATAACTGGCTGCCACGAATAGGCAGGAAGATTCTATTGGCCAGCGTGAGAGCCAACAGCTGACTGACACGAATGTTAACTGGCTTGCTAGCATGCAAAAAAAATCGATAGCTGCATTCATCACAAGTGGGAAAAATTTAAATCTGCATGGCACTTTACTCCAATTGGCTCATTTAAATCTCTAATGCAATTAAAAATTTAATCAATATAAAATAAACAACTAATTTTACATCCGAAATAGGATTTCAACATATCGGATGTAAATAATAGCACTACCCCAGAAATACCTGAAAACGTCCCAAAACCCGAGGAAAAGAATATACGAACCTAAAAAAAAACTTGAAATTCAAAGACATGTTCAATGCACTTGTGTACTACTTAAACCTTCATGATCACAATTTTGACCTTCATCGAAACCAAGATGCATTTAAAGTGTCATCATCTACAAATCTCCTGTGGTCAACAGGGCGTCTTTAGTCTATCAGATTATCTTACTAAACTAGTGTTGAGACAATATGCGATAGAAAAATACCTTAAAACAAATTAATATATAAAGCAAAACTTGGTTGATATTATTAAAACCTATTCTAAAACAACGTAACTTAGAATCTGTATCACCAATGAGATTTAGTTGAAATAAAATCACTTTTGTAATAACGCTCTTTGATAATTGTCAAAATCAAAGTCCTGCAAATTCAGTTCTATATTTACCAAAGTTCTCCAATGATATCTGTAGAATGAGGCACAGAGACAATATCTGACTGATTTTATTAGTACTCTGTTTCTCATTATCAAAGTTCTTACACAGGATAGTTCTCTGCAAAAGGTCTTACGTCCTCATGTCAGTGTTTCAGGTTTCTTTGGCGTGAACGTTGTTATTTTTGTTTGTTTAGCTGCATATCAACTCCTCGTGGGTCATGTAATGCCGAAGCTTGCTGAAGCGTTGTAATTCTTTTGTTACAAAAATGAATTGCTAGTAAATTTTGTTATAGTTTTACTATAAAAATGCTTTCTTATATATTCATAGTGTTTTGATCTCAGTTTTAAGGTTCATTATTTGCTAATATCTGGAACCCTAATAGTTGCTACCACCCCGGGTCAGAGTGGGCCTGAGAACTACAGCAATTAAAATGTGGCTCCACGCTCCTCAAAGCCTACAATTTCCCGATCAGAGGCTTTGCTGCTGAGTGTAGTTTATCGTCATACCCAGGACGAGTTATTATTTTTCATCAGCTACGTCATTAAAACGATATTTATTCCATGCGTTTTCTATTTTTCTGTTCAGACGATCAAAATGTTAAAAACACGCGGTGCGGTGGGGGGGGACGCTTATGTCTTTTCAGTTTTTACCAAAGTCTTTATTCCTGAATCTTTTTACATAGGAACATGTCGGATTCTTTGCAGACGGTAGATAATTGAGAAATGTCGTGCAGATGAGTGCATTAGCGAAACCCATCAATTGTTCTGCCAATCATTTCATACCGAAACGAATGAAAAATGTTTGAAGATATATATATATATATATATATATATATATATATATATATATATATATATATATATATATATATATATATATATATATATATATATATATATATATATATATAATTATTTATTTAAAAAGATTTATAACATAAATATGTTATAAAATCACTACAAAAATAGCCATTTTGTTTCAACACTCTCGGTGTCTTATCAAGTGATGATGTTGAATGTAAAATAAATGGTTTTAAAAGTTTCGAATTAACAATCCTTCACAAGGGGAAAACGTCGTTACAAAAGCTAGATGGACCAATCAAAATACAAGTATAGGATAATTCAAAAAAGCTTGACAACGTTGTTGGTTATTGGAATTCATTCCGTATATACCAATCATATACTTGTATATATATATATATATATATATATATATATATATATATATATATATATATATATATATTCCTGGCGACTTTCGGACAGATTTTAAGACAATAAATTGTCAACAAGTATTTATTTATGATATTTGCGAGGTCATTTTTTTTACTTATTGCTTAGTCCTATCAGGATTCATTATTGGCGGCCACAATCTTAACAACTTAAGACACGCCGATGACACAGTGTTGATAGCAAACACAGGAGTTAAACTAAAAGAACTCCCACAGAAAGAAATGAAGAAAAACGAGAAGTAGGGATTAAGCATAGTTGTTAGTAAAATGAACAGACCACTATGCAAATTACAAATGGGAATTACCTAACTCAAACAGGTGCAAGAGTTTCGATATCCACGAACCATATTAACAGAGGAACTGAGATCCGAAGGCGTATTGGGATGACCAAGGCTGCCTTCTAAGCAAAGTATTAAGAAACAGAGAAAAGATCGTTAAAAACAAGCAAAAAAGGACTAAACTATTATATGCTATCAATTGCACATATATGACAGCGAATGCTGGACAATCTACTCACAGATGAAGAAGAGACTTGAGGCAACGGAAATATAGTTTTACAGAAAGATACTGAAAATGTTATGAACGGAATATGTGAGCAACAATGAAATTCTAGACTTCAATAGCAACAAAAGGAAACTTATACTTAACATCAGGAAGAGACCGTTCAAATTTCTGGGGCACATGATAAGGAAAGAAGGTTTGGGAAATTTGATACTCACAAGACACAAATTGAACGTAAGAGAACCAAAGAAAAGTAACGTACAGCCTACCTGGCGAGCTGGGGCGAATAGATACTGGATCAGGGTTTTGCTGAGATGGCAAAAAGATAAAAGTTATTAAGACCTACAAAGGAAAGGAAATTATGGAGAGCCATGATCGCCAATATTCTGAAGGAGCACGACACATAGAATGAGAAGGAGTTTACGGAACATCGATTTTATCAAGAGAGTATTTTAATTTTAAATAAACGGAAAAAACTGAAAACGAAACCTGAGAATTCTTTTTTAAAGATTTTTTTCACCCAAAACAATCTCCAAGAGTCACATAAGTTAGAGTTTTGCTCAATAAGATTGTTTTAAGAGCGTAGAACGATGGAGCAACTGATGTAAATTATTAGAATATGTGCGATAGCTAAGGAGTGACACTAGACATATAAGAGGTCAAGAGCGTAGCGATCTAGCCAGCATCTTTACGCAAGTCTGATCCACAATGAAAGGATTCTAGGGGGTGGGAATTGAAAAAGATTCCTGCTGACAACAGGAATAAGAACTACATTGTGCGTGCCTTAGCCGGTTCTGGCTGTTATGTTTTAGGCTAGAGGAACAAAGAATTGTCGTTTGCTATGGAAATAGCGATAGTGGAGTTAGACATTAGCAACATTTTGTCTGTTGGAAAATGACGTGTAGAGGGGAAAACATTTCATTATGCATAATGCAGAGAAAATATTTTGAACACTGTCGAATCTGAAAAGTTAGGATTAAGCAGCTCCAACTACATTATGTTTTAGTGAAAATGAAATGTTATAAATATTTATTATTTCTTTAGTATGAACGAACACATTTATTAAGATACTTCGTATAATCGCGTGATACAAAAAAGATTAAAGAAAAGAAACTCTCACTTGATTTCATGGTGTCATTATCAACAGAAAATCCATGAATCTGACCTTCTTTTACAATAACTAAAATTCAATCCAACAAGAACCATTTTTTTTTGTCAGGTATGAGCAGTGATTATCTCCCCTTATATACAAAAGCGTAGAATAATCCAAATATAAAAACATGCAATAATAAAACTGTATATTCACATATAATATTTGGGATTCTATCAATAACTTCAGCAGATACAAGATCTTTAGCTTGATCATCTTTAAATCTGTACATTACATAATAAACATTTTATTATCAATTTTACATTTCAAATAATATTTAGGATTCTGTATTGAATATTATAGTCCGGTGCTCCTGTTATATATTTTGAGATTTGTGATGAAATCCAAAGAATATACAATGATATCGGTACTGACCTGGCATCTCGGCTTCAGTCACTCTCCCACCGTCGTACTGTACTTTTGCTGTGCTTTTTCTATAAATATTATCATGGTGATCTTTCTTCCGATAAGATTTCCACTTTGCGACCTCGGCTCTACGAATTTAAGCGCAGTACCAGATTAGCGGGTAGGTCTCGTTATATTACATTCGAAATGGCTTGATATAACCATAAGTTCTGTGCTAAGAGTTTCTTCTTCGCACTTCTCGCTTGTCGAAATCCTTATTAGCTTTTTGCTTTCTAATCAACCTTGATTTGCAAATATTTAAATGCAGTATCAATCGTTATCTTCTGTCTTCTTAATTCACCTTCTTTTATTTTTCTCTCTAATTCAATTTCTTTTTCTAATATTCTCAGTAATTCCTTGAATTATGTCGGCTTTATTATCCTGCTTGTGGTGAAAGAATTAAAACAGATATTTTTAATAGGCATGTTAAATATATATTAAGTTGATTAAAAATGTTTGAAGAGTTGCTACTGTGATTTTACTTCAGCTATCCTGTAGTCTTTGTTTAAACCAATGGCTAATAAAACTTCCTGTCTGTCGAATAATACGTTATCGGGTGATCGATTTGGAACCTTTATGTGCAAACATGAAAATATCGTTGCAAAGAATAAAGACATAAATGTAAACAGTCATTTACTTATCCGATGCTTCACGTTTTACACAGACTTTAGATTAAACCCATTTCAGATTGTACCTAAAACCTTATGTGGGGTCGTCTGTCATTTAAAGACCCGTGGGACTAAGTTTTAAAACAAAACAGTCAACAAAAAATATTAACGAATGAAGATAGAAATTTCGTCTTTTTTGGTCTAAAAATGGCAGAAATCGTGCAGGTGTGAAACAAACAAAAGCCCGAGGCAAAATGGCACCGTAAGAAATTGGGCAAAGGAAGGGGAGACGAAAGTGAGCAGAAGAACAATATATATATATATATATATATATATATATATATATATATATATATATGTGTGTGTGTGTGTGTGTGTGTGTGTGTGTGTGTGTGCGTGCCTGTCAACACACAGGGTGCCTCCGAAAATAGGTATAAACATTTTGTTAATAGCAGCTGGGTTTGTTATTTGAGAGTTGATTAAACATTTTCAAACAAAGAATAAATGTTTCATTAAAGTTTACGAAGAGTTTTTTTTTTTTCTCGATTTTTATATTTTAAAAGACGTTCATTTGAAATATTCAAATTGTTTAGAAACTCCCTTCAGCCAAACATTAGACGTTTTTTGTGTGCGCATTTTAATCAAGTAGAATTATTTCACAATTAATTTTTACGCCATTTTAATTATAACTCCTATAGTTTACTATGAAAATGTTGAATTAATTTCTGGATAATAAGCACGGCGGGGAATTGTTAAACATTTTTACTCTTAATTCGTTTAGCCAAATTTTCTGTCGTTCTTTTTTTTTTTTATCTATTGGTAAATTGAAAATAATTTTACTACAGATACGATTCATTTTTGTACGGTTTGATAACGAAAATAGAAGAAAACAAAGTTATATCTTTCTGACAAAATAACAAGTTATTATTTAGTCTTGGCTGGATAATAGGAAAAGTGAGTCTTAAATCCTCGTCGAGAAATGTAAGAGAGTTCTAGATTGATTGAAATAGTTTACTGCTTAATTTCCTATTAACGAAGCTTACAAAAATCGTTGAATGGCCAACCAAGAGTTCTCATGCAATAAGGAATGAATTAAAATAAAATAATGGTCTTGGACGGATAATCGCTTAAAATGCGCCCAAAAAATTCCTTGAAGCGAACACTCTCCTACCGAAAAATACCAATATAATAATATATATATATATATATATATATATATATATATATATATATATATATATCCAGGTACGATGAGAACGAATAGAGTAAAATTTCAACGTTCGTAACATTTAATTTAAAAGAGGGCTCAATAGAGCGTAGAGCGACATTAATTATTTTAGGATATTACATGTAAAATTGCTACACAATTGCAGTCGTGCTTCAATTCATATCAATGCGTCTCATCAGACGATTGTAAATTACTGACGAGTGAACGATTTATCTGGATTTAAAAGCAAAATGCAACCTCTTTTTTTTTTCGTAAAAAAGAGGTTATAATAATTGAGAGCTTTACCCTGATCAACCAATGAATTATGATCTACGTTTAATCTAAAATAAGCGAAAAGATTTAATAAAAATAAATTAAAATTTGTTTTTTATACAAAAGGGTCATGATCCGTAGGTTGGCGGCTAACAGCAACTAGATATTAACTTAAAGCTGATACATATGGTTACATAAAATATACAAAACAGACAATCCATTTTCCTAAGAAATAAAAGCGGAAGTGGAGGGTAGAGAGGTAATTTGACTAAATGCTAAACATGTTATATGTCTTGTGAGTTTTCCACATAAAAATCTTTATATTGGATAGATAAATAGCTTCTTTACGAAACCAGTAAATAATTTAAACGTACAGAATTATTTGGTAAATTAATATGCAACTGTTGAATATAAGATGTTAATAACACGCGATCAATGTAAAATGTCAAAAATACCAACCAAATACCAATTCATCCGTACAAGATGCTACTAATACTACCAGAAGATAAATAAGAAAATATATTAAATACAAATTAATCTTACAAATAGAAAGATAAGCCATATATGGAGAAACGCAGTACAACTAATTATTTAAAAAAGTTCCAATTATGCTTTTTCTTGACACTAAATCCATTAATTCGTTTTTAAAAATTGCCTTGTTTACCTTTCAGATATGACATCCGAGAAAAAGAAACATCCTTGTGAAAGGATGTGATTTCCTTAAAAAGGGAAGATAGCATAGACACTGATCGTGGCCAAAATGAAGCACACCCTAGTTCAAACGAGTTCGAATTCGAGTCGAATCCATTACATTCACTTACATGCTAATACCCTTGGGAAAGTTGTGAATCCTCTTCTTCTCCCTCCAGCTATGGTTAAATAGCAGGTCAGACTGGGTACTATAGCCTTGGATGTCAACTGGTCTAGGAGAAGGACAACTCTGAATTCAAAACCTGCGGAGGGTCTTTTGGGGAACTTGTGGCACGTAGTTCACCAGGTCTCTGTATTCGGCCCTTCAAAAAGTGTGGATGGTTCTGCACGAAACCTTCACCACTATAATCGAATCTCATGTGCTGGTGTCGGGATTTCAACTTCCTTGGAACTGATCTGCTCGACGGGAGAGTCGTGTATATATATATATATATATATATATATATATATATATATATATATATATATATGTATTTAACTTGCATACCTACATATCTACTAATTTGTATATTGATGTCTGCATAGGTTTGTATGTAAGGTTTTTATATACTTTTTTTCTATTTTCAGATTTTCAGAACGAATTCCATCGAAGCATTATTCATATATATTCATGCGTAAGATTCTATTTCACGAGCCTCCCTTTTCATGCCATTATGTCTCAAATTTATGCTATGCAAGGTTAACCCTTTCCCATAATAAATTTTATGTCACGATCCTCCAATATATTCACCCATTATCTCTGTGATAACATTATTTTATTAGAAGTAAAAACAGACCTTCTCCACAATTCGTGACCCTTACCGGCTGCTCTGAGTCGTTATCCGTTTATTTTTCCCCGGCACCAAGAAGTGATTTTTGCAAACAGAAATAATAGCAGACGTTGGTTTTTTTTTTGTTTGTTTTCTTTTTTTCCAGCAAATTTGCATTTAGTCAAAAGAAATAAGAACCTGCTATAAAATTAAGATTGCTCAGTGTAAAACAGGTTAAGTCATCGAAGCTTGTGTTAAAGATTTCCTGTTAGAAAATTGAATGTCGTTTTTTCTATGTTTTTTTTTTAATTTTTATTTATTTATTTTTTGGCTGAATGATTTTAAGAAAAGAATGAAGACTTCATATGACGGATAGTAGGAGTAATTCATTATTACTTTATCTAGTTATCCCTACCTACCTACCTATGCTGATTCTGATGCTTCATTATTCTTTTATTGTCTCCAAATTCTCATTGAATATTGCGGCCACATATGATCCGGTGCTTCTATATGTATTTAGATATCCTTTGTAAAATACAAAGAGGGATCCGCAATGTTATTGCTCCTAACCTGGCATCTAAGCTTCAGTCAGTTTCCAATCACCGAAACATAGTTTCCCTGTATCTTTTCTATAGATTTCCTAATTTCTTCTATAAATATCGTTCTAATGAGCTTAAATTTGTTATTTGATTCCCTCGTTTTTTTTTTATTTTTATTGTTGTTGTGGTAGGATCCACCTAATTTGTATAGTGGAGTACCGACCATATAAATATGGTTGGTACCGGGAAGAGAGGAAGGAATCAAGAGATTCAACCAGAGACTCTGCCCGACTGCGACTCAGTCAACACATTCTCCAGGAACGGTCTTACCAAGAAAATACAAAAGACTATATGTAAATATTGTGTACACTTTCTTGTTTCAATACATTTTGTTCTAAGTACATTTGGTGTTGCATTATTATTCCATGCATTAGTCAAGTTTCAACAATTGTACATATGGTTTCCTCAACTGGATGAGGTATCCACTCTGGTAATCCGATGCCAGATATTTATTTATAACAATAGCCCCTGTTTTCAATCGATTTCTTTTGTGTATAAAGTTAAATTATTTGCACTGTTCCTAATGTGTTAATATACCTATTCCGTCTTACTTCCTTCGCTTCCTACTCAGCCAGCTTTTAGCTTTTATTTATATTGCGTTTTCTTGTCTCAACATTTTCCCTAAAAAAAAAACACAATTTCTCCCGATGATTTCTCTATTTTTTATTTTCGTATTATAAAGAATCCGGTTCATCTTTTCAGATGGCCTCAGCCCAAACATATTAATAACTGTTTGTGAAAAATATCAGCTGTTTCGTTCATTACTTGCTATAGTTTCATTATTTCTGCATTTAGTGTTTATCACCTCAGTAGCGTCCTGGGTATGACTATAAACTACATCCGCGACCTGAGTAAGGCCTCTGATCAAGAGGTTTTGAGTAGCGTGGAACCACCTCATAATTGTTGGTGTTCCCAGGTCCACCCTGATCCGGGGTGGTAGCACCTGTTAGGGTCCCAGCTATGGGTAAATAGTTAACCCCAAAACTGTGGTCAAAACACTATGAAAGTGTAAAATAGATTTTAATACCAGAAATACTTTGTATATATATATATATATATATATATATATATATATATATATATATATATATATATATATTAAAGAAAAACAGACAACCTTAATTTCACCAGAGCCCTTTTAAGGGACGCTGTATCATCAGATTACACTTCCAAAAGGTGAAACGAAAGATAAAATGAAAATTCACACTTTTGACGGGTAGTATTAAGTTTATGTAATTTAACAGAGATGGTAGCGAGGAATGGTGTGAGACACATGGTCGAGTTTAGAGAGGTTTGGGACTACCCATATGTATTGCTATGTTTTTCATAACTTATATATATATATATATATATATATATATATATATATATATATATATATATATTACCAGCAATACATTTTTGAAATAAAGATATTACCATCAATACATTTTGAAAAAAAAACAAAAATAATTCGAAAAAAAATTAATATATATTTGAAGAAAAAATATTACCAGAAAGAGGTTTTTTTTTTTTGTAGGAAAAATATTTCTAGAAATAGATTTTTTAGAAGGAAAAAATATTACCAGAAATAGGTTTTTTTGTAGGAAAAATATTTCTAGAAACAGATTTTTTGAAGGAAAAAATATTACCAGAAATAGGTTTTATTGTAGGAAAAATATTTCTAGAAACATATTTTTTTGAAGGAAAAAATATTACCAGAAATAGGTCTTTTTTGTAGGAAAAATATTTCTAGAAGCAGATTTTTTTGAAGAAAAAAATATTACCAGAAATAGGTTTTTTTTGTAGGAAAAATATTTCTAGAAATAGATTTTTTGGAAGGAAAAATATTACCAGAAATAGGTTTTTTTGTAGGAAAAATATTTCTAGAAATATATTTTTTGAAGGGAAAAATGTTACCAGAAATAGATTTTTATAAAAACAAAGTATTACCAACATTAAAAATTCAAGTTAAAAATAACCCATTTTGGTTGATATGCCGTAAAACAAATGAAACCAAACTAAATCACTTCAGTGAAAATTGATAGATTTGACTGGATATTACATGATAAAAAAACTCCTCAGAAATTCAACTCACACTTTAGTATTTTTTAGTATTTTAGTCATGCTGTTATCAGGATATTCTCGAAAGTTCCGCCGATTTTTGGTGCTTACAATTTCTTTGCTTGCCCTTTTGGAACCTCTCCAAGTGCTTTAACATACCTTCAACAATCACCTTCATTTTCCGTATTTTTCCAAGATGTCCCATCGGAATTCTGTCTTGTGATTCTAAACAGTGATCTAATAACTTGGAGCTATTTTAAGTGTGAATTAAGTTTAAGCGTCTAATGTTTTATTTTTTTTTATTTTTCTTTCAGATTTAACAACTTTGGCAATTTCAACCATGGAAAGATTAACAATCAAACAACGTGTTAAAGTTATCGAATCCTATTACGAAAATGGACGTTCAAACAGAAATGCAATGAGAAGTTCTCAGGTTGCATCATCTCTCGAAATAACGAAGTCAATTGGCCACCACGATGGTGCGACTTAACGCCTTTAGATTTCTTCCTTTGGGAGTCATCTCAAATAGTAAGGTCTATGCCAACAAGCCAACAACAATTCAACAGCTGAAGGATGAGATAATAAGGCATATTGGTGAGATCGAAGAGCAACTATGCAGAGACGTCATCAAAAATTATGACCATCAATTGGAGGTATGCTGCCGAAGCCTTGGCAGTCATTTGGGCAATATTATTTTTCACACATAATTGTCATGGTATAAATAACATGAGCCAATAGAGTAAAAGTATATTTTCACCAAAAACACTGACTTATTTACTTTATAGGATACAAATCCTATATTCCAGCAAATGACTAAAAAAACACAAAGTAGATTTGCACACGCGCAAAATCGGATCAAAACGACCAAAAAAAGATTTCACAATAAGGTGTGAAATTAATTTTCTGACCAATGAAAGGAGGCGATTTGCTAAACCAAAAAAAAAAAGATAACGAGCCAGTGTGAAAAAAAGGCAACAATAAATACAGAGTTTTCAAGTCAGTCGCCAGTCAGTCAGTCAGAGAAGGGCGCAAAAGATCACAGAAGATTGACAGTAAATTTCATCACTGACTCAACCTGAAAAGTGGAGTAGGAAGGAACAACAACAACAAATTTACAACTGACTCCAAAACAATTCATAAGTACATTTTCCTTTCATCTTTATTCCACATTCACACTCTTTTTTTAACTTAAATTTCTCGACCCTTTTTCATTTTACAACTATACAAAAACAAAAGAAACATACATTATTCTGCTACTCTGTTAAAAGACAGCGAACACAGACATTTTTATCAAAATCACATTTTTGCTTAAACGAACTAAAATAGTAATCTTTTTTACCCTATTCACAAGATAATAAATATACAATGTTCTATTTTTTATAAACGTCCCTATCGTGTTGTTTCTTCTTGAAATTTGCGTTGTATTTTGTGGGCAGGGTATCCCGTATTAAATTCTCCTTTAATCCGGGTACGCTGAACCCCACAACATTGATCCGTCTTAGTGAAATACCATTCATAAGTGATTTTCATGGAGAGCTCATCGTTGCTTGCACAGTTCCTAGTGTATAACCCTTCCCACCCAGTTATACATTCTTTTGTAGCATTTCTGAGTAACTGTGCTGCATTCGCTTAATATATGCTTGATAATGATAAAACACCTCTTACCCAGTGTGGATTTTTTTTATTTTTGTATATCGTATTCTTTTTAACCGACATTTATATGAATTTTGTTTCACATTTCACAACCATATTGATGTAGCTTTCTCCGTAATTCATTCATTTTGTTTCCTTAAAGAGCTGTAAAATCTTCGAGATTCAATTCTGTTGTGACCTTTCTTATATCGAGATTCATACAATCTTCAATTCTATGAATCCGTGAATATAATTCTTTTCAAATTGGTAACAGTGGAAAAAATGTGCCGAGCGTTTGTATGTCAATAGTTGGAACGAATGAAATTTTCTATTTTTGGGATTAAAAACATCAGGAAGAGGCAGTTGAAGTTTCTGGGACATATAATGAGAAAGGAGGGGATCTGGAGAATCTGATACTCCCAGGTCGAATATAGGGAAAGAAAGACAATGAAAAACAACGCGTGACATACATGGCGGACTTAAGCAAGTTGATGAGAGAACGTGGTCTGGGAGAGGAAGCAGAGGGAAGGAACTTGTTGAGAGCTGCAAGGGATAAGGGAAGGTGGAGAGCCATGATCGCCTACGACCTGAAAGGACACGGTACATAGAAAAAAAGAAGAAGGGATTATTCAGGAGGGCCTGGAGAATCTGATACTCACGGGTCGAATAGAGGGAAAGAGAGACAAGGGAAAACAACGCGTGACATACCTGGCGGACTTAAGCAAGTGGATGAGAGAACGTTGTCCGGGGGATATGACAGAGGGAAGGAACATGTTGAGAGGAATAAAGAGGGACCTGGAGAGCAATTTTCGCCTGAAAGGACCTGACACATAAAAAGAAACAAAGAATTTCTGGGATTTGAAGAAAACACTTTCTAAACGTTCCTAATACATTAAGACATTAACACCATGATGATCTTCACACTTATATATATACTAGCGGCATGGTCCGGCGTTGCCCGTTCTTGATTCAAAAATCGTACGACTCATACAGCAATCGCTATCACTTGACTTAAAATATTTTTGCCCTTCCTTGCCTTTAAAGAAGTGCCCTTTGCCGTGCTGGTGTTGCTACATGCCTTACTTCTTGTCTATATCACACTGCGAATTTTTTCTAAGCTCTCTACTAAACATTAAAACTTTTACGAAAAAAGAACTAAACAAAATGAACACAAAATGCTTTAAAATCAAAAATCATCTTTAAAAAAGGACTCGTGACTGGAAAAACCGAATGAAAAAAGAATGTTAATAATAAATACTTTTTCACACCCAACCCAGTTCTGCGGAATCAGAATCAACGTTGAGTTTAAGCAAGTGAATGAGCCAATTGGAGTAAAGTGCCGTGCAGATTTAAATTTTTCCCACTTGCGACGAATGCAGCTATCGATGTTTTTGCATGCTAGCATGCTAGTTAACATTCGTGTCAGTCAGCTGTTGGCTTTCACGTTGGGCAATAGAATCTTCCTGCCTATTCGTGGCAACCAGCTATAGGCTCTCAATCTGGCCAGTAGAAAATGACCACAAACTACATGAAAACTGCCGTAGAAGCATGAAAAAATCGATTATTTCCACTATCGATGGGAGTTGGGAAATGCAAAGTCGTCCTTGGTCTTCCCGCTAACTTGGAGCATGTGCATGTAAATTTTGGTGCAAATCCGTCGAAAATTGAGGCCGTGCATTCGTTACACACACACACACACACACACACACACACACACACACACACATATCCTGTTATATATATATATATATATATATATATATATATATATATATTTGAAGATTTTAGTGATGATGCAAAACTTAATAATCTGTCTATATTTCTGAGGTGAGGTGTTATGTACACTATTTACATTATTCGACTATTGTCCTCATCTTTCTCGCCATATTTATTACAACGTTTCGGCCGTTGTACGTTCAGTTTGACATTCTAACCACCTGAAGAAGGCCGTAGCGTACAACGGCCGGAACGTTGTAATAAATATGGCGACAAAAATGAGGAAAATCGTCCGGATAATGTAAATAATGAACTTAATAATCGCTATAAATAGACAAAATTTATTTTTATTACCACTCATGATAACAATTAAGAGAAAAAAAAGGAAAAACGTGCTAGCTAACCGGTTTTGATCCTCGCTCAACAGAAGTAAAACGAGATTAATAAAGGTATAATCATCGCTAAATGATGGACAAGATGGAGGCGGAAAATGACTATAATTATGCTGTTAAGTTTAGTATGGACTCTTTTTCCGTCCTCAGTAAGTCCCACTCAAGTTACTACTTGAAAATATTGGAGACCATACATTTTTCGCCCTTGAAATCTTTATTATGTAAACAGAACGATTTTGTCCGCGGTCTCCAATTAAATTCCATTTTAGAATATTTTTTTTTATCATGAGTGGTAATATATATATATATATATATATATATATATATATATATATATATATATCATTGAATAATTTGGGAAAAGTTTTGTCTACTTATTTTCAATAGGATCCTCTCATATTCATGGGCAAACTTCTTAGTATAATTATTAAAGGAAAAGATAAAATTACCATGTTAATACATATTAATTTATACTGAATACTTTCGACATCTGCAAAAGGGTATCAACAGGGCGTTGTTTTTCTAAGACAAAAATTGTTGTGTTCAGCAATTTTCAAAGACAAAATTGTCGTCTTCATCTGAAAGTTAAATTTGCGTGAATAAAAGAGGATCCTATTGAAAATAAGTAGACAAAACTTATCTGAGTTATAGATAGATAGATAGATAGATAGTGACAAATAGATAGAAAGATAGATAGATAAATAAACGGACAGCGATATATAGACAGTTACATAATGGAAACACTGAGATAGATAGATAGATAGATAGATAGATAGATAGATAGATAGATAGATAAACGGACTGTGATAGATAGATAGATAGATAGATAGATAGATAGATAGATAGATAGATAGATAGATAGATAAGGGAAAGAGTGAGATAGATAGATAGATAGATAGATAGATAGATAGATAGATAGATAGATAGATAAGGGAAAGACTGAGATAGATAGATAGATAGATAGATAGATAGATAGATAGATAGATAGATAGATAGGGGAAAGACTGAGATAGATACTAAGATAGATAGATAGATAGATAAATAGATATTAACAAAGTACAAAGAGATGAAATGAAGACAATGGATAGATTGTGTAATTTGCGGATGATTCATTATCCTTTCTCGAATTCAAAGTCAGAATACCAGTTATGAAGGTGGCTGTGCTAACAATTGCTTTGAGCGTGATGCTGACCATCGATTATTATTATATTTTTTTTCACACCAACAACTAAAGCTTTTCACCGGAGATCAAAGATTGTCTAGTCAGGAAAAACCAACACATAAAATACTTGCATTGTCTAGTATCTTTCCCATTCTTTGATGGGACAATCCTGAATTGACTTTCTGAAGAAGTGATATTTTTTTGAGTAAATACAAATAAGATACACACACACACACACACACACACACACACACACACACACATATATATATATATATATATATATATATATATATAATACCAATCTTCAGGCCATGTGTGTAGGGTGGTACTTTGAATATTTATATATGCTAGTCAATGTGGCATTATGAGTAGCGAGTTCCGGCATTTCTGGTTAGTTGTGTCATCGTGAGGAGGCATAGTGGAGTAATGGATGGTCATTGATGATGTCAGCATAGCGGTTCGGATTGTGGAATCAGAGATCCGAGTTCAAATTACAGTCGAATCCATTACATTCACTCTCGTGCCAATACCCTTGGGGAAGGGATGGATCCTCTTCTTCTCTACCCACCACGAGCTATGGATAAATAGCAGTTCAGACCGGGTTCTGTAGCCTTGGATGGCAACTGGCCTACCGCAGAAAGAAACGGCAACCTACTGTGGGGAAAAATCTGCCTAGTCAGTCATTTATCGAAAGATACATGATCGCCTAAGCGTGTATCACGCATGGCACATACTGATTGGCTGTACATTTAATCAAGCAAACTATGGGTAAATAGCAGGACAAACCGGGTTCTATAGCTTTGGATGGCAACTGATCTACAACAGACAAAAATGGCTGCGGGGAAAAAAACCTGCTACGTCAGTCATATATCGAAAGATACATATTGCTTAAGCATGTGTCACGCATGGCACATAATTGACTGTCACCGTGTCTCGTAATGGATAATTACGAACAATGACATATTTTTATATCATTTTAAAAG